>OX411712.1:28667830-29119290 GCA_948252095.1 Dicycla oo | reverse complement strand
TACAGATGTATGACGAAGAGGGTGTAAAGTTCACTCATCCTCCGTAGAGAAGGGAGGTTCCTCTGACCTGACGTGACGGGTGTTGTATCTGGTTGGCAACTGCCCGACGGTTGAAGTCGACATTGTATAATGCCAGTCGGGCGGTGAACCCTGCTTGAGCGATGCAGAATTTTGCGTGACGTCAGTGGGATGCATACTTCGCATGTGGCGATGTAGATGCCGCCACAAGTTTGTACCAAAATGAAGTATGAAGTAGGTACCTACAGCAAGTCCGGGGGAGATGGCCCCACTAACATTAAAGCTCTACAGCCAAGAAACCAAGTACAGTAAAAATAAACATTTTAATTACAAACAAAACAATATTTATTGAAACGTTTTTGAATCAACGTAACATAGAAATATTTTAGGTAAAAATACGACTGGCTATCTCACCCCGAGTGATGGCCACGGGGGCTGCAGCGATGGCCATATAAATTTCAAAAAGTATGATGCTATGATGTTTTTAGGTTAAAAAGTTACTGACTTCACAATAAAACAAAAAACAAGCGAAATTGAAAAAACCTTTTTGTGACCACCTAATATGTTAATCACTTATCTTAGATCTGTAATAAAAACAATATGAAATTTACTACTTTTTCAATTTTTTTTTTTTTTTTGCAAAAAAATCACGCTGCAACTTGCGATCACACAACGAAGCGAGCTAAATTACTATAACACTATCTGTTGTTTTTTAACTAGCAAAAACTTTCAACTGGCCATCTCTCCCGTACGGCCATGTCCCCCGGACTTACCCTATGTGTTATTTACTCGAATGTCTTATGATTTGACGTTGACCAGTCAACTTACTAACTTGATACTTAATCTTATTTTCTGCAATAAGAAGCTATTTACTGATTTACTATCAACTAAGTAACAGGGACAGAGTTCTTGTATTGTTTTTTTAGTAGTAGTAGTGACGCAACCTATTCCTCGCAAAGATTTCCACATATAATAAGCGTCTCTTCTTCCGTAGTAGAAACCGGTCGATAAGGGACATCGGTGAGCCGTAAGACTAGAATTAAAATCATAATTCCTACCTACGCTCGCAAGCATTGAATCCAGGTCTGCCACAAACATTTTAAAGTTATGTCCTAAACAATGAATTATACACTAAAATGTCGAGTAGGTACCTACTTTAAACTTCTTACTATGTAATTTATTATTTACTATTTTATTTATCTAATGAGAATATATAATTTATCAACAATAGAGGCTAATAAAGTTTTCATCACAGTCTTAATTTCAAAAAGATAACATTATTATAATTTTGTTAATTTTAAAATAACATTTATCGCTCGAAAATGTAATAAGATTAAAAATATGGCTACTCAACACCTTTTACAAGTATTATCGTCTTGTCTTATAATTAAGAAGTATTATAGGTAACTTCACCTAGAATAAATATTGAACTTAATATCTGGCCTCTTGTATTCCAATTAAGTACTTATAATCTTGGATAGGTATTTTGTACAATGTGCTAATGAAATATAAAGTTTGCCTAATTTAATTAGTAAAATACCCGCATAATAGAATATTGGTATAATTTAGTAAGAACATTTTAGTTACGAAGCGCTCAAATAAGCAAAATTTTCAGTGAGAATTAACTAGATTATCAAAGTTTAGAGATGTTTAAGCCATTAGCTATTTATTTCAAGAAATGGCTTCATCAATTTCTTTTGGCTTTGAAAAATAAATAGGTATAATTAAAATATAAGTAGTTTTACAAAGTTTTAGCAGCGTAAAAAAGTGATTAATTTCTTTTTTTAAATTCTTTATAAAATTAGATTTTATTTTGGATTTAAGAAAATCATCATTACGGCCTTCTTTATTTTTAACAAAATGGTGGCAAAATGTTCTCGTGTTCCTTGACTTTACTTACTTAGGACCAGTTTTTTGATCCGTAGTTAACTCAACCAATGGTTACACATAGTTGGATTTTGACTAAATGTGAAAGGCTAAACATGAATCAGTTAACATGAATGTAGTCATGTTAACTCATTCGTGGTAAAAAAAAATAGTAACTAATGGCATTTTGGCAAACACATTTAGCCAAAATTCAACCATTACTTAGGGCCAGTTTTTTGATCCGTAGTTAACTCAACCAATGGTTAGTGCATTCATATTAAAGAATAGTAACTAATGACATAACTCATTCATATTACTTGCCTTTCATTTTCATTGCCTTTCACATTTAGCCAAAATTCAATCATTACTTACTATGTTTAACCATTGGTTGAGTTAACTATGGATAAAAAAACCGGCCCTTAATCGATCTGTTATTTGAAACTCTAGTTTCACTTCGAGTTTAGAACCGGAAATTGTTACTGAAGTATGAAAAGAGAGAAACCGTTCAGTGCTTATATGTATAAATAGTTCTAACAGCAATATAGGATTCCATTGAATTTATTTTCACTTCATTCATGTTTGCAATGCTTATTCTGCAGCCGGGTAAGTTCCTATCGTGTTTACACCGAGATTCAGAGACAATTAAAACAATGTATGTAGGTAATTAGGTAGGTATGCCAACTTATCTACACCTACTTTATTTATTTAGGTACGTATTCTTTATAGGAGATTTGGTATAAATTCCAGATTTAGATTTTATTAGTAGTCAGCAACAGGAGTATTTTTTAAACTGTCCAAAGTTACGAAGGCTTTGAATTCCGTGACTGATGAGAAAAATGGTAAAGCCGAGTACAGACATCGTGAGGTATGCGCCGTGAATGGCTTGCCACGCTCATGTGAGCATCAGTTGATGCGACGAATTTCACTGACAATGTGGCGATTTGCTGAGCCTGGAGGCATACGTGGCAAACCATACATGTTACTTTCCTAGCAGCACTCCTTATGATAATTCATCATGATCATCATCATCATCAGCCTACAGCAGCCACTGCTATATAGGCGTCTCTAATTGCACGCCATTCAACTCCATTCTCGGTAACTCTCATCCATTTGCTACCAGGTACCCTGCAAAGATCGTCACTCCACCTTACGTTTGCCGTTTTTTTTTTTTATAAGAATTATCCGGTCTCTTACTGTCCCGCAGGACAAAGATCTCTTCTTCAAAGCATATTTGTCTTCGCTCATCTCATCATCTGCCTAGCCTTTTCTCAACTATGTTGGGGTCGGCTTCCAGTCTAACCGAATGCAGCTGCATACTAGTATTCTTTATGAAGTGACTGCCTATCTAACCTGCACAACCCAGTTACTAGGTAATACGACAACCCTTGGTAAGACTGGTTCTCAGACTTTCGAACTTCTGGCGACCCGTAACGACTGTCAAAGATCCACGAATGACAGCCGAGACCAGCGGCTTAACGTGCTTTCCGAGCCACGTAGGCGTCTTGGTATGTAAAGATGGTCCCCCACGAACCAACAGCGGCAAGCGATTGACCCGTGCGGCTGTTATTACTTAGCCTTAAGCCAATATTTTTCGTATGTCAGTCTGTAATGTCAAAGATTCATGTTGTGAATTTTGTTAATAGATCTTATCAGTATTTTTCCGAAATACCTTAATTGCTTTACATAATTTCCGGGATGTTCCTCTAGTCTCGAGCAGTGGTTATTTACATATTTCCAAACTGTTGTCAACAAAGTGATAGGAACACCAAATTAATTTGAGGTACCTAGTTCAAAGTTAGACCAAAGTATGAAGTACTTAGTTCGCTATTAATGTTTCATTAATCTGTTCAGTGATTTCCGAGATTAGTCGGTAGGTAGCTATAAAAATGTCCAGTTGATGTGTTTTATTAGTATTGTACGAGCTTATTTTTGAGTATAGTAAGCCAGGACCAATGGTAAGTATAAGTAATCTGTTTATCAAAATGTATTGGATTGATTTTCTTTTGTTTTTAAACAAAGTTGGTGGTGTGTTATTATTGTGCAGCTGTAATCCTCGACTTCGTTTGCATACAAATTCCAATTCTAGCTTATCAAGTTCAGGGTATAAAGTTCTATTAAATCTTTATGTGTATTTAAAAAAATTAAAATTAACAACATTAAATTAATTTTTTTCTGTAAGTAGGTCTATAATAATGTAATATTTATTTCGGAACAAAGAATCCACAGAGTTTTAGTAATAATATAAAAATAAAATATCTAGTGTTCGTATCAATCAGCCTCCGCACAAACTGTTTTACAATTCGAGAGCTGAAGCTACAGATCTCAGGATGCAGTTGCGACTGTCTCTCACTTTCCTCAGTAGTGAAGCGGTTTTCTCACAAACAATCGTGTGAAAACCGTCGTTATAAGCTTAACTTTCACACGTCAAAGATATTTTTAATACTTTCGCTGACGTCACGGCAAGAGGCTTATTTTTTTCGTGTTTGATATGATGCTACGCCTATAGGCGGTTAACTTTCCCAAGTCAAAACAGGTAAACCGCCTATAGCTGTGTACATTTGCGTACATTAGTAACAAGTCACAGTTAAAGTTTTCTAGTGAAAAAATACCATATTCCAGGTACCTTGACTTGTTTTTGGTGACAGTACGGCTATAGGCGTAGTAAAATTTTGTATGAATATTTTTAGTGTCATTTTCAGAATGTCAACTTCATCTCAGTTTCTGTGAAAGTGTTAAACTATGTAGATGAGTTCAGTGTCTGACTACTCTGAGAAGAAATATCAAAACAGACTCAGAAGTGTACAGTCTCTTAAAGTCCAGACATAATCTTGGTAAGACCGTGTGAGGACCATGAATAGACCATAGATTAGTGTCTGACATATGGCCGTCTCAATTCAGCAATTGGTACGAACAATTGTAAGTACAAACCTTAAATGATTATTTAATTTAAGGCGAAAGCGTCAAGGTAGCCCGCGAAATTCAAATTTTCTTACGTTTTTTTCAATTTACAAGTCGGTATTAGATTGTACGTTGATCAAAATATAATTTGCAGCCGTAACAAGTATTTATTTACATAATTAGAATCATTAAAGTGATCAATACAACTCTTTAAGACCAGGTAATCCTAATGAATGACTATTTCATGAAATCTTGACATTTCAGGATTATACTAACTTAAGGAGTTGTATTACTGATTCTAATGATTATAATTCTGTAAATACATATTTATTACTGCCGCAAATCATACTTTAATATACAACTTAATAATGTCTTGCAAATTGCAAAAAACGTAAGAAAATTTGAATTTCGCGGGCTACCCTAACGCTTCCCCCTTAAATAGAAGGAATTCATTTTATAGGTATAGAAATAAAAATAGAATAGAATAATTTATTTAGGTAAATAAAGATTTTGTAATAGATGAGGGACATAGTATATATGTATTATTAATTACATTGTGTAGGTACTACGGGTCAATCGCTGCTCTCCGAGCTAGAACACTGAGTAATCTGTACCTATAAAATTTGGGAGAGACTGAAGATAAAAGGAATTGATTAAGTGACTAAAGAACTGGCACTAATTTAAAAATAGCAAAAGCTTTGACTCGAAAGGCCTTTGTTAAAGGAAAAACGCTTTTCTTGATTCAGTCCAGTTCATTTAATAGGTTAGACTCACAAGAATATAATAAAAGAATAATAAAAATATTGTATTATATTTAAGCATCTAATAAACTAAAGCCGGTATTTAAAATAATTTTAATTAAATGCTTTAAAAGCAGTAAATTTTGAGAACTTAATTTATTTGATTACTAGATTTTGCTCACGGCTTCGCTCGCCTTAATTTAGAATAGCGGTTTAGGGCGTGAAAAGGTATCAAGCAAACAAACGTATTTTTGCATCTATAATATTATAGTTAGGAGGTTGTAAAACCGCTCTATCGACACTCTACGACTCACAGAATGTATTGAGTACTTAAATTAAAAAAAAAAAAAAAAAACTCTTAACACACTACTAAAGTTTCTATAATAATATAATTAAGTCATGATGCGAAAGACACGTGGCGCCATCTATTATCATAAGAACATTATTGTTGTTTCCTCAGAAACAGTACTTGTTTTGGATGAAAGGTACCCTGTGTCCGTTTCTATACACGTGACAACGTATATGCAAAATTTTAGGATGATCGGTTCAGTTGTTTAGGCGTGAAAATGTAACAAACAAACTTACTTTCGCATTTATAATATTTTATATATAGTTGGGATAAACACAATTAATAGTTGCCAAATAAATGAAAAGATGTTACATGTTTGGTGAGTGGAGGATTAGAATGTCAAGAGGGTAACATCACAACATAGGTACATGCAATGAACCTTAACCTTATATTGTACTGGCTGACATTTTATCACTGACGCTGTTAAGGTACTCCCTTTTGTTAAATAAATAAAAAAGATAATTCGTATTTCTGTTTCAGGCCGCAGGTCGGCTCAAGCTAGGGGGCTTGGCGTGTAGTTTTAAGAAGTGCGCGATCTTATCCGAAGATTGTATTGATTTCCTTTTAATTATAGTCAAACTGTTATTCTACCCTAAAGTTCTATTATTTTGTAGAATACCTACCCCTCAGTGGAATCAGAACTTCCAAATAAGTGGAGTCTGAATTGCCACAGTACCTACATCAATTATTATGTATTAGCATAGCAATCAAGCTTTTTAATAATGTAGGTCATATATCTCACTATACTCAACTCTAGCGTTGAGCTTAAAGCTCATCTATTGTACTCTATATGGCTCTGCTCAACATCGGTTTCAGTCAAATTTAAATTCTAAAGCATTCCATGTTCCCACCCCAATTAAAATGCTTTTACCTTAAAGGAAACACCATGCCATTATGTGTAAATTTCGTCAAAGGGAAATTATTATGTGTCAAATTAATCTTGCGTCTTTGATCAAAGGATTTATTCGTGTAGGCTTTATATCTACGTTTAAAAGAAAGTGTATAATACCTTTAATAAGTACAATAAGCTTCGAAAATGCCTGTTTTAATTTGGAAAACACATTTCCTATTTACGGAAAATTATTTTGTGAAAATGTGACTAGCCGAAGTCGTGGGCAACACCACGACTTCGTCTGCGATCCAGGATGAATAGTAGCCTATGTCCTTCTCCAGGTCATCGTCAACCCATGTGCCAAATTTCATCCGAATCCGTTCTGCCGTTTTATCGTGAAAGCGTAATCAACAAACAAACAAATACACTTTCGCATTTATAATATTAGTTAGGATAGATAGGAGGATGAAAAACCTACACTCTAGACTCACAAAATGTATTAGGTTAAATAAAAAATATAAAGAATAACACACTACTAAAGTTTCTCTCATAATATAATTCAATCATGATTCGAAAGACACGTGGCGCCATCTATTATCATAAGAATCTTATTGTTGTTTTCCTCGGTAACAGTACTTTTTTCGGGATGAAAGGTACCTTATGTCCGTTTCATCTGACAATGTATATGCAAAATTTCAGGATGATCGGTTCAGTGGTTTAGGCGTGAAAAAGAAACAAACTTACTTTTGCATTTATAATATTAGTTAGGATTCTTGATTGCAAAATGAAACCGTACCTACTTTTCTGTTACAAGTTATTTTCGGAAATTATATATTTTTTTTAATTCTGAGATATACACACATACTTTTAATATTAGGTTATTATGATGTTGCCGTGCCTTAACCGGGTTTCATGTTGGAACTTACTTATATTGTAACAACTAAATGTACACATGAATGCAATAAAGAGTTTTGAGTTTGAGTTATATTCAAGTTATTATTGTTAATGACTTTACTAACGCAATAATTTTGGCTTCAGCTTTAGTTTCAAACCTTATCCAGACATCACACGGCCTGGTTTCGAGCCCAACTCACACATACGACAAAACAGGCCAGATGGCGTGGTTGGTTAAGGTACTACCTATCATGCCGCAGGTTCGATTCCCATCCAGGACAAACATTTGTGTGCATGAGTATGTCTGTTTGTCCTGAGTCTGGGTGTCATTATTTATATAAGTATGTATATACAAAAAAAAAAGTAGTGTATGTAGTATATCAATTACCTGGTTTCCATAGGATAAGCTCTGCCTAGTTTGGGATCAGATGACCGTGTGTGAATAATGTTCCAGGATATACAGGGTTATTGGTAAAACACCAACAACCTCTTAAAAGGTCATTGTACTCATCATTATGAACAACTTTTACTATGGGACCAAACCTGAAATCGCGAAAAAAAAAATCAGCTGTTCAGTACATTTATGTTCGCATAATTCTTCAAAATGTACTGACAGCTGATTTTAGTAAAAGTTATTCATAATTATGAGTACAATGACCCCTTATGAGGTTGTTGGTGTTTTACCAATAACCTTAATAATAAATTATTATATTATATCAAGCGACGGAAAAATAAAGAACATCGCACCTGCGTTGTATTGGTGACCTTCAGCACATTTTCCTCTATGGACAAACATGTGGTAAATTTACCGAAATACGTTTTCTCATGTTATGAAGCCACCAGCAAAATCTTCATAAAGTTTTCCCTAAGCACATTCCTTAGGCTTATTGTAACACATAGCGAATTAGGTTTATTTTACCAAGCCATTTCCTCTCTGAAAAAACAACGATTTTATTGGGCTATCACTTGAATGTTTAACTAAAACTAAAAACAAATAATTATAAAATTATTAAAAAAATTGTAAAACACGACTGCCTTCCAAGAAACGAACTAAAAAGTAAAAACTAGTTGTATTCCCTGACTAAACAGATAAATAAAATTGTCATTGTAGTATTGTCATCTCTTAAAAGTGTTCCACATGCAGGACCGTCCCCCGACTGCAATGACAATTTTATTTATCTGTTTAGTTAGGGAATACAAGTTGTTTTTTTTACTTTTTGGTTCGTTTCTTGACAGGCAGTCGTGTTTTTTTTTATATATATTTTATTATACATTTTAGTGATAATTTAGACATTCGCGGTTTTATTAAAGTCTTATTAAATCATTTGCAGCCTAAGATGAAATCTTTGTTTGCATCTATGTAAAATGTATGCCAATAAATTATACAGGGCTATTTTTAAATCACTAGCTAAATTTTCACAGGTGTTCTACCCATGAATATGAACAACTTTCACTATGGGACCAACTCTGAAATCACGAAAAAAAAAATCTGCTGTTTCATGCATTTTGGTCGAGTAGGTATAGAACTTTCGTATGAAACAGCTGATTTTTTTTTCGTGATTTCAGAGTTTGTCCTATAGTGATTATAAAATTATTAAAAAAATTGTAAAACACGACTGCCTTCCAAGAAACGAACTAAAAAGTAAAAACTAGTTGTATTCCCTGACTAAACAGATAAATAAACTTGTCATTGTAGTATTGTCATCTCTTAAAAGTGTTCCACATGCAGGACCGTCCCCCGACTGCAATGACAATTTTATTTATCTGTTTAGTTAGGGAATACAAGTTGTTTTTTTTACTTTTTGGTTCGTTTCTTGACAGGCAGTCGTGTTTTTTTTTTATATATATTTTATTATACATTTTAGTGATAATTTAGACATTCGCGGTTTTATTAAAGTCTTATTAAATCATTTGCAGCCTAAGATGAAATCTTTGTTTTGCATCTATGTAAAATGTATGCCAATAAATTATACAGGGCTATTTTTAAATCACTAGCTAAATTTTCACAGGTGTTCTACCCATGAATATGAACAACTTTCACTATGGGACCAACTCTGAAATCACGAAAAAAAAAATCTGCTGTTTCATGCATTTTGGTCGAGTAGGTATAGAACTTTCGTATGAAACAGCTGATTTTTTTTTCGTGATTTCAGAGTTTGTCCTATAGTGAAAGTTGTTCATATTCATGGGTAGAACAACCTGTGAAAATTTAGCTAGTGATTTAAAAATAGCCCTGTATAATTTATTGGCATACATTTTACATAGATGCAAAACCAAGATTTCATCTTAGGCTGCAAATGATTTAACCACTTTAATAAAACCGCGAATGTCTAAATTATCACTAAAATGTATAAAATAAAAATAAATATTTAAAAAAAAAGTAAAAAACAACTTGTATTCGCTGACTAAACAGATAAATAAAATTGTCATTGCAGTTGGGGGGGCGATTCTGCACGTGGAACACTTTTAAGAGATCCCCCGACTGCAATGACAATTTTATTTATCTGTTTAGTCAGGGAATACAACTAGTTTTTACTTACCCTGTGAAAATTTAGCTAGTGATTTGAAAATAGCCCTGTATAGTTCTTTTGGAATATGCTCATCAAGGCCTTTAATTTGATACCCATATTGTAATTATTGAAGAATTTTATTTTCATATTTGATAATGGAGGCACACTGCCGCCACATTGAATAAAACAAAAATGCCGCCACTGTCTCTGTATAACGATACCCCATGCATCCAAAAACATGAACCCTGAAATCATTACCCCTTTTGTTGGGCAGTTATGCACACCGTTCTGCACTCGTACTATGCCGAATTCAAAAATCGAGTGTAGACCGCTGTAAAGTTTTTTTTTTTTGTAATTCAAAAAAAAATTCATTCCTGCGTCTGTGTTTCCGAACGTATACAACCCTAATCTCTTCAAAGTGAGAGTGAACAGGCTTCTTCTGGGTAAGCTCACTCCATCGTCGACTTTGTCTCTGTCACCTCTGACCTAGACTAGAGTCAAGAGCAAACCCATCACAAATAAAAAAAAAAAAAAAAAAGAATTCAACAAAATCTAGGTCTTACCTGAATGAATTTAGGTAGTTACATAAAATCTCTAAAACATTTCCCACAAAATACGCCAATGCAATGTTGTAAGAAGGGCAAAAAAAAAAATGAACAGATAGAAATAAACTCCATGTATCACCGCTATTGTAAACACATCACCTTTATATACACGGTGTGGTTGTAAAACTGTGTCGGAATCATTTAACAGCCTGTGTTGTGCAACTTTCTGGGATTTATTGCTAAACAATGTGTCTTGTTAATAAATACAGCGATAGCACAGCAGATAAAATGTCGGATTGGCGGTTGAGGTGAATTTGATTCCCTCATTTGTAAGTGTACCTAATATTCATACTAGCACTATTAATATAGGTACACTAACAAACATAAATGTCTTACAGTTAGCTACCCAAAATTCATTAGCGTTTTTTTCGTGAAATTACAACGGCAACTTTAAGAAAAGACTTATTTCATAATATCTATCAGTTTATGAGAAAATCGCTTTTCTTTTGCGTAAGTGTAAGGTATATAAGCTCGTGAGTCATGGTGCTTCATTAATATTGTACGAGTATGTAGGAAATACGGGATGCAAGTGTTAACATAAACTGGACAAGGAATGGACTCTGAAATTCATTATTACCTGAATGAAAAACTAAATAACACATTGCCGCCACACAATTGCACTTTCGAACACTAGATCAACAAGATAGTACTAATAACATCATTTTTAACGTTTGCATGAGACCTCACAACTAACTCACTACCCCAACAATTCTCAGTCATATAACTTAAAAAATCGAAGCTCCTGGTACCATCCTTTTAGAGCAAAAATCCATAATTTCCTCCTAAGTGGCTCAAATCATTAGAATAGTAGCACTCACTATGCATACTAAACAGCCACTTAATATGAATAATTCCACGAAATCAAACTTTAAACGTGACCAACTTCCAATTCATTTCTATTCAGGGGTTATCGGAAATAAACGTTTGAATGGACAGGCAACTCCTAAGTAAACCTCCTTTTCATGATATTGGTACCTTTTTCAATAGACTTCCCCTCCTTTATTATTGTTTTTTTTTTTGTAGGTATTTATAAAGGTTCTCTGAAATTGGTCCCAGTTAAAAATAAGTTATTTCATCTTTGTGTTGCTTTCTGTGAATACTTCTTTATTATTATCAAGACTGACATCTGCCGGTCTATTCTGTAAAAATCTCACCGTGAAAACTTAGGTGAAGTGAGCTTGAAGAGAGCTGTCATTCCACCTGACACTATTGACAGCTCACTCCACGCTCACCTCACCTAAGTTTTCACGGTGAGATTTGTACAGAATAGCACTGCTGCCGCGACATTGTCCGCGTGAAATTTCTTGTTCCCCTGACCCACCCCGTTGGAACTTCGTTTTCGCTTAACGTTCTTTCAGACTTTTATTCTTTTGGCTCGGCTCCTAAGGGTCCTAGCGTAATGGCGGGCGTTTTGGGGGACTGTCTTATGAAATTTTGACGTTCAAAAAGTGCTGATTCTCAGCCTAGTTTGAATAAATGACTTTTGATTTTGATTTTGTTAAATAACCTTCCTCAATAATTGGGCTATCAAAAGCAAAAAGAGTTTTTGAAATCCGACTGGCAGTTCCAGAGGTTAGAGCGTTCAAACATACAAACAAAAAATAGAATCTTCAGCTTTATAGATTATTATTTTGTAATAGGTAAGATAAGAACCCTTCTTACAGAGAGGTCTGTGTCACAGCAGTTTGAACATTATAGGCTGATTATGATAAAAAAGAAAATAATAAAATGAGATAAGGGTTAGATAATGATGATGAAGGATATGTTACTTTAACAAGTTATCAGTAGAATAATGGGCAAGTTAACAGTTAACATGGCCACAGATTAATTACGCGTACCACATTAAAAAAAAAAACAGAATTTGCGATGGAACTGTTGATTTTAAAGCTGTAAAGATACAAGAGCGAGTCGGACTCGCGCACCGAAGGTTCTGTACCACCATTTATATATTTAAAAAAAGTGTGCTACTTAGAAACATCGTTTTATTTTCCCTGTAATCTTTATATCAACTTCTATCACATAGAATAATTTAAGATTTTGCTTTATGCAAACTTCGAAGGTAAGGGGGAATGATATTTTTTTTTACATTTTTCATCAAAAGTCGAAAACTATGCGACCTAAAAAAAGAAAAAATGTTGGGGAATTTGCAAACGGCGCTCTTTCATATGATATCTAACATGCCCTAGTAGCTCCACTTCGAAATTTTAAGACCCCCTTTCAGTCCCTGTTGCAAAAACCAAAATTCAAGTTGATATCATAGTAGTTCTTGAGATATCCTGCTGTGACAGACAGACAGACTGAGGCGCACCATAAGGGTTCCTATTTACCATTTTGGTACGGAACCCTAAAAACAGAATTGTCGATAGAACTGTTGATAACAGAGCTGTAAACCAAAAAAATAAAAATAAAATCAAAGGTCAATCGCATAAATTTTTAACCTTGTCAAACTTTGACGACCGGAGATTGTCAGAATCACAATAATTGTATTGCACAAACCTGTTTATTTAGGCAAAATTGTTAGAATTACACTGTGTACCGTAAAACAAACACTTAAAATACCCCTATAAAAATCTTACATATTTAACCTTCATTACGCTTGGTCCTCACTTTAGCTGAAAAAACAGTTTCAGCAAAAAAGGTCGTAACGTTTATGCTACAGTATACTTAAATTTAGGCAGGCAAACCCGCGTTTAGCTTAAAACTGGCACTAAACTTCTTGAAATGCAACCTCTAGTTATCTTTTCCATGTAAACTACAATCTTGGATTGCTCGGTGTATGTTTATTTTGTACATTGCTACGAGCGACGCTACGACGTTTCCACACGTAGAGGTCCAAATGTTTGCTACGCCCATTTTTCAGGGAATCGTAGCATTGTCTAAGCGTCTACGACTTTTGGAAGTGAAGGTATTATGGTAGTTTTATAAAAATTCGATAGCCATACAATACCTGTATGGTGCACATACATGGTTATTAAAATTAGTAAGTAATGAGCAGTGATCGGATAATCGGGCGCTTATATACCTAAACTTCTTCACGAAAGAATAATATGGACATTCCTTTCTGTATAAATAAGTAATTCCGGGTTCCCGGGATTAAACAGTTTTGTAAAAACAACTATAACAAATTTAATGAAATAGTGATCGAATCGACTAATTTATTGTATTTTATACGAACAGAAGGGATTCTTTTTTTTTTTTTTTTTATTTGTGATGGGTTTGCTCTTGACTCTAGTCTAGGTCAGAGGTGACAGAGACAAAGTCGACGATGGAGTGAGCTTACCCAGAAGAAGCCTGTTCACTCTCACTTTGAAGAGATTAGGGTTGTATACGTTCGGAAACACAGACGCAGGTAGTGAGTTCCACTCTTTTGCTGTGCGCATTATAAAAGACATTTGAAAGGAATGTCCGTATTATTCTTTCGGGGGAATAAAAGTGAAGTTTAGGTATATTAGCGCCCGATTATCCGATCACTGGTAATGAACTAATGAGTTTTGCAATAAGTAGGCTCGCATCTTTGCACTTACACGTGCGACCTACATTACAAACATGAGCAGCATGCGGAGCATGGATGATGCATTCTGTATCGAAATGTAATTTAGTGTTCTTCTGTCGGACAACACGCATTTTAAATTATTTTTTTGGTTCAAGCCCATTAGCACTCACTGGCATTCTACATTACACTGACAACTGCATTGACATTATACAAGGTGTAACTTAAATAACGCACAACCTCTCATCATTATGAACAACTTTTACTATGGAAACATGGAATCGCGAAAAAAAATCAGCTGTTCAGTACATTTTGACGAATTATGCGAACATAGATGTACTGAACAGCAGTTTTTTTTTTCGCGATTCCAGGTTTGGTCCCATAGTAAAAGTTGTTCATAATGATGAGTACAATGACCCCTTAAGAGGTTGTGTATTATTTAAGTTACACCTTGTATAGGGTGACTGGTAATTAGTTACCGATACTTAAACACATGATTGTACTCATGGTAACAAACAACTTTTACTATGGGACCAAACCTGAAATCGCAAAAAAAAAATTTCTGCTCCCTACATTTTACGAGTTATGCGAACATGAATGAATGGGACAGCTGAATTCTTTTTCGCGAATTCAGGTTTGGTCCCATAGTAAAAGTTGTTTTTTATCATCAATACAATCATGTGTTTAAGTATCGGTCACAATTATCAGTCAATTAAAATGTAATCATTAAAACGGAAAAAAGTGGCCACCATTTCCCGATTTAATGATTACAATAAAACTTAACAATATAAAACTACTGTTTATAATAATAATAACGTATATTCTTGTGGAGTACAACTTAACGTGCTTATTTTCTGCATTTTCTTTTTAAATTAAAATAAATAACAAAACAAACGATGACGGCGGCACTGTGCGCTCGGTAGCCTTTTTAAAAAAAAAAACCGCTATATTTGTATAATAATTATTACCATGATTAATTTCCATAATTACGATAATTACACAAGCGCATTAAACATGATAAATTAATATTGTGACACTTACTAATCACCCTGGCTTAATGCCCCACAGCTCAAACGCAGAACATAATCAATCCATCAATAATCTGTCAAAATAGAAGAATCTCATCAATAATCTCTTAAGTTAGAAAGGTACTATTACTCCGTAACCAACTTCTTAACTGATAAAGATTTTTAACTGTAAGTGGGTACATTAGTACTGTTATACAAGTTTACTTTTATTTATTTATTATTGTTATAGTAAGTCAGATTTGATTCAATTTTATGTATATTTTAGCAAATATGTAAGCATTTAAATAACATTATAGTTATAAAAATTATCAATAAGTAATAAGTATTTTCTAAGTACCTAATTAATGTTTGCATGCCAATATGGTAGAATATACAAAGACTATAAACCATCCATCCAAATAAATAAATATTCTATTCTATTCTGAATATATTGATCAATATAAAATATAATGTTCATTACATTTTCCCAACGGTAATACTTAGCAAACTTTCAAACATCCATTAGTTGATCACAAATTCGCAGAATCATCGCATTATACTTAAGACGCAATTACTAGAAAGAACGTTAAATTTTGCGAATAGAAAAAAAATATTAGCCTTATTTTTTTGGTTTGGTAAACACTTTTTTTAGAGAAGTGGTTTACTATTAGTTATAATGATTACTAAATAATTTTACAGCAAACTCTAAGATTTCATTAAAAGCAGGCTAATTCAAGCGTTTTTCCTCCACATTTATTATGCGCACAGCCAAAATGTAGAACTCTCTGCCATCGTCTATGTTCCCTTCCAGATATAACTCGTCATGCCTTCAAAGCAAGAGTGAGCAGCATCTTCTGGGCACGCTCGTTCCATAGACCTCATCCATTGCTTTCCATCAGGCGTGATCGAGGTCAAGCGCAGGCCCAGTCAGCAAAAAAATTGTATGCTTTTCAATGGAATAACAGGAAATTATCATTTCCAGATTTTAGGCACTAAGTTGAGCAGTAATAAAAAAAATGTACTTAGAAAATACTTATAAAAATACTTTACCTGTAACAAGCAAAGCCTATTTGGCACCTGACATGCGGCAGATGTGTCCGACCAACCCCATTTAAGCTTAGCGGCTTTCTGGGTTACGTCCGTGATCTTGGAATTGGAGCGCAGTTTTGTTTTTTTTATTTCTACCTTATTATAGCAAAAACCATAACTAATTTCCTCTTAAGGAAGTAATTACCCGATCCTTAGTTCTGAGGTTGACAGATTAATCTCTATCAATCAAGTCCTCTTCAGAGTGGATTTTATATAGTATAGTGTTAGTAGTATAGCCTTTTCCCAACTATGTTGGGGTCGGCTTCCAGTTTAACCGGAAGCAGCTGAATACCAGTATTTTATATGGAGCGACTGCCTATCTAATCTCCACAACACGATAAGTGAGTAAGACTACAAGACAGACCAGAAAGTTGTCAGACCGAAAATTATGTTGACAAGTTAGAAAATTCTTAAGATAAATAGAGACTGATATGTTTTAGAGAAAGTTATGGTTGATGAAACATAATACAATGAAGAAAAACATTCTAAGCTTTTTTTTTTTGGTACAGACGCCAGCAGGTCAACCTACCCGAAACTGTCAGATTTTCCCAATCAACCTTGAACCTAATGATATGGCAATAAAGTCGAAAATCTATTAAAGAAATCTGACAGATTGTAGTAGCTTGGATGTGCTGGCGTCTGTACAACGAGCATCTATAATATTCTTACTACCTACGAGTTTTACATTGCATTATTAAGAGTCTCCTCAAGCAACAATAAACCTGGGAAGGCTTGCTGATAGCCATTAACTTTTAACTTGATATTATTACAGCTATAAAGGCTCGTGCAGACGCAAGAAAATAAATTACCTTCTTCTCTTGTGTGCAACTTTATTGCTGTTGTAACTACCTATATCGGTAGCAAAATGTGGCTGTCACTTATTGTACATAAATAAAACTGTATCTATGTATCTATACTGGCATTTTTCTACCGTTGATTAACCTAGCCATATACAGAGCCTCAAGAAATGTGAGAAAAATTAAAGTATTTTTGACATGAAAACGTTTTTTCCAATAAAATTCTCTCTCTGATAATAAAATTTCTTTTTTTTTCTTTTAAAAATTCTTTCTCTGTTAATAAAGAAAGACTACTATACCGTTGAGGAATTTAAAGCTGACAAATTGTGAATCGCTTGACCTTGTAATAAATGCTTTCTTGACGTAAATGTGAAATAATATGACTAAAATGTTATACTATATTATGCTTACCTATATGAATATAATGAATTAACAAATTGATTTGATACTTAATGATTTATTTTAAATAAAATGTAGTAAATTAATGATCAATTTTTAGTATAATGTAATGAATTGTAATAATTTGAATCAATATTATAATGAGTATTACTATGTATATGAAATTTTAATGCATGCCTACTAACCAGTGTTTTACATGTTAGCAAATAAATAAATAAAAAAGAATTACGGGCGAATTGAGACACTCCTACTTTTTTTGAAGTCGGATAAAAATAAGGCTATATTAAATAGG
Organism: Dicycla oo; assembly: GCA_948252095.1. Taxonomy (NCBI): domain Eukaryota; kingdom Metazoa; phylum Arthropoda; class Insecta; order Lepidoptera; family Noctuidae; genus Dicycla; species Dicycla oo. Next base: position 29,101,504 of record OX411712.1, on the reverse strand, counting down.
TATCTATTCTATATTAGTTCTTATTATAAAAAAAAAAACAAACGCCCATCGGTATATTCACATTAGTGGTTACTTCTTGTGCCAAGCATATTTTTTTAGGAAAATGTACGCACTGCAGATTTTATTCTGAAAGTCGAATAAGTTGCCAAAAAATACTTTTTTACAAATGACCGGGTACCATGTAGCGCCTATAAATTATAATATTTAACTAAATTTTAACATTAAAAAGAAGCTGAAAAAATATTTGTCAAAAAATTACAATTAAGACTTATCCACATCGGCAAAATAATAATAATTTTGAATATTTGCCAACTAAGCTACTCTACCAGATTTCCCTAACACATTTATCTTTCCTTCCAGTGACAAAGTGTACTGTGACGAGTGATGTATAGTGAACAGTGATCAAAATGGACAAGAACACGGCCGAAACCAGCAAGGGCGGTCAGTTGTGCGGGCAAGTGCGTCGGTTCCGAGACAAAACGCCCGATTTGTCGACCGATTTGTCGTTCGAGGAGTTGAGGAATAAGTTCGATACAAGTGCGCCACGCGCGGCAAGGAACGAAATCGCTTCGAACCCTGCCACGCACGGCAGCGCCACTCGCCAGGTGGTCAGTGGCAAAATCTTCAAGAAGTGCAAGAGTGCCACATTTCAGATAGATGGCGCCACATACACTATTGGTAAGTGAGGTTCGAGTTAGTTCGGTTTTCCGCCGCCTATTTGAGGGTGGCGCTAGTAGGATGATTGTGTTTCAGATAATTATTGTGTGTTTATACAAGAATTGTTTGAATATTATGCGGTATTTAGGATGGGCTCTACCATTATTGTTTTGTTTTAATCTATGCCAAGCCTCTACAAAACTTTATTATTTTTTTAGATAAAAATTTGAACACTTAAATATTGAAGGTTGTAAGGTAATAATTAGATAGCTACAAAGCTTGTTATCACTATTAAAGTGGAATGTTTTAATCACAACAAGGCATACAAATAGTACCTACTGCAACATAGAATACTTTTATAACCATAAACATATAAAAGTTACACAGTTGTGAAGAGATAAAATATAATCATTGTGTTGATAATTTTATAATAATAGGCTTTATTATTAGAATGTAATAATAGATAATAATAATAATAATAATAATATTTATTTATTGCAGTCAAATACACACATAAAAACACAAGCATTACACAGAAGACTATTTAAATGCTAGTTTTGTTGAACTCTGGTACCCAAATTAAGATTAAACTTGTGTTAAGGGTACCAGGGCCCTCGCAGTTATTAATCTATTACAATTTCATACATAGCTACTGAGCGGAACGTGTTCACGTGATTGATGTTATACATATAATAATTATAATTATCCGTTAGTATTGTGAAAAGTGCGTTGTGTGTGTGTGTGTGTGTGTGTGTAATTATGTGAGTAGACTATGCGTGTACGTGATTGAGGTGTACGGTAATGTAGGGTATAGGTTCTCATTATAGTGTTGATAATTTAAGGAGGTTTTCAGTTTCATCATATGGTTTATTCTGAAGCCAGTTTGATACCTTTTTTACATTCGTATCTGGTGAGTGGATAGATATTGCAATATTTATTTATTTTATTGTATAAGTGACATCCAATCAAATTGCGGTACCGTGCAGCCAAGGAGCTACGATAACGTTGGGCTTGACATACAGATAGTAATGACTGCCTCATTGGTCTAGCGGTTGAAAGAGCTACTGCTGAGCTTGAGGCAAAGTGATATTGGGTTATTCCATCTGTAATTTCTCAATAGCAATCCGGAGTCTGGATTTGTGCCCCAGTGATGGCATGGCTCTCCCCTATTACATGGGACTTCAACATAACTAGCGACAGTTGAGTGCACTATAGATATATTATATAAACATCTGCTTAACCCTTTGTGGACAACAGGCGTGAATTTACGTTATGTTATATGTAAGATCAATTACATACAGATGTAATTTAATGAGGAAATTGTCGTGAGGATAGTTTTGAGTATGAAAGTGAAGGGGTATAAGAGTAGGGGAATACGAAAGAAACGATGGATGGATTGTATGAACGATATACAAGGTGTAACTTAAGGGGTCATTGTACTCATAATTATGAACAACTTTTACTATGGGACCAAACCTGAAATTGCGAAAAAGAAATCAGCTGTTCAGTACAGTTATGTTCGCATAATTCTTCAAAATGTACTGAACAGCTGATTTTTTTAGCGATTTCTGGTTTGGCCCCATAGTAGTAGTTGTTCATAATGATAAGTACTATGACCTCTTAAGAGGTTGTGCGTTATTTATGTTACACCTTGTATATGGCGAGAAAGAAGGTGACTACCGAGATGACGACTAATAGAGAAGTATGGAAGAAGAAGACAGGTTACGCCAACTCCAAATAAATCGGGATAACGGTATTGGGATAGTTACTTACAGAAGTATATACCTACTTTATTTCTTTCTCATCAAACAAACTCATCCTTACGTTCTGAAACTATAACAATTTGTTAGAAAAAAAAAACGCTATTCTTTACGTAGATACCTACACAGTTTGATCTCGTAACAAGACGAAGTGGGAACTAGCTAACAAGTAACGCCGCAGTTCCAGTTGAGCGGGTCCCATATAAGCTTGCCTCCTGTTACAATCAATCTGCCTAGCCTTTTCCCAACTATGTTGGGGTCGGCTTCCAGTCTAACCGGATGCAGCTGAATACTATTATTTTACATGGAGCGACTGCCTATCTGACCTCCACAACCCAGTTACTGGGTAATACGATACCCCTTGGTAAGACTGGTTGTCACACTTTCGGGCTTCTGACGACCCGTAACGACTGACAAAGATACACGAATGACAGCCGGGACCAACGGCTTAACGGGCTTTCCGAGGCACGGAGGAGTCTCGGTATGAAAAGATGGTCACCCATCCACAGACCAACCTCGGCAAGCGAAGCTTAACCTGATGGATCAACCCGTGCGGCTGTTATTACTTAGCCACGTGTTACATAGGCCTTAAACATAACTTTCGAAATATGGGTCTACTATAGGTACACGGCTGCCTAACCCTTCGGGGATCACAGACGTGACCGGTTTTTTCTTGTGGGGTGTTCCCGCCACAAGCGGCAGAGGAGGACATCGTGGAGTATTAGTGGGTTGAAGTCCCACATAACTGCACTATCTCCCCGTGGTAGTGCAGTATGCATGAGCATTTCTCCACGGAAAAAAGGTTATGTAATAATAGTGATGGTAATCAATAATACCGCAATAAAACCATAAAAAAGTTACGTTTTACGATAGGTTAATAAAGTCTTGCAATTGTTTGCGACAAAATGTTTGGCCATCTGGCGAAGTTTTTTAAATAGCTACTAAAACTTTTATTAGCTTCTTACTGAGGATTTTCAGCATATGTTTAGTTAATTTTGATGATTTATTTCTAGCTGGTAGGTATCGACATTTACAATTATTGCATTCAGGAGTAGGTATCGATGATAATCAGAGATGCTGAACTATATAGTTTAGCATCTGTTCCTGCCACGACACTTTTGTTAAGTATTATGTAACACAAAAGCATCGTGACGGTCAACATTTTAGAATTTTTCGGTGTAGCCCTCATTCGCCAAGTGTGCAGAGTATAACGGATAGACGGACGGACAGACAGGCATACGGTGCAGGCTTAGTAATAGCGTCTTATTTTCGCCCTTTTACTACGGAACCCTAAAAAGCACACAATATATTGATCGAGTGAAATACATTGAGATAGTAAGTATTCTGTTTAAGACTCCTGTCGCATCGCCTGCGATTAACAAGAAGCTAGTAAAGCTAGCAACTAAATAATTCAAAATCAAAAGTCATTTATTCAAACTAAGTCTAGTTTGTGAAGACTGACAATCAGCACTTTTCGAACGTCAAAATTACATAAGACAGTCCCCCAAAACGCCCGCCCTTCACCACATCCTAATGCTTTAGCTGGGGAGAAGTGGCGCAACAAACTCTCCAGCAACACTGCTGTCTGTACAGTTAAAAAAACTTGATTTTATAGGTATACAGTAGTATGCAAAACAACTTACATTAAGTACCTACATAAGTAACAAACACTAATCAATAAAATAAATTATTTGCCACTAGCTTTTGCCAGCGTCTTCACCCGCGTGGATGTTGGAAATTATCCCACGGGAACCGTACATTTTTCCGAGATAAAAAGTATCCTATGTATTATTCCAGACTATAATCTATCTCTGTGCTAAATTTCATCTAGATCCGTTTAGCCGTTCTGGCGTGATTGAGTAACAAACATCCAAACATCTTCACAAGCTTTCACATTTATAATATCGGGTGTCCGGTGGCGGATTTATGATTTTAAAAGTTAATGTAACAAAAACTTACAAACTTATGGGTTTATTAAATAGTTTACAGTACACAAGAATCATGCGGATTTTAGTTAAACAACATAATTCCGTCCAAATGTTGTCCGTTCAGTCACACACTGTTGGAAACGTTCCACCGTGTTACGTCCCACGCGCTCTAACAGGCTCTGCTGAATTTGCTGTATTTCATTGCGAATATTTTCCTTCAACTGCCTGGCCCTGGCTGAGTCGTATTTAAAGCGGAATATGTCTGGCGGAACCTCTCCACCCACGACCGTATCAAATTAACACTTGGTGCGTCACTCAAATGCCGAATATTGTAACGTGAAAAATTGTCGACGTGCTGTCACGTAAGAATCACCACTCTTAAAAAACGCCTCAATGGCATACGCTTGGTGTTGTCCTGACCATTGCGGCATTGTGACTGACAATCCGCACTCTCGGAGCGTCGAATAGCACCGCTCTCCGCCTGCATGGTTTATAACTATTCGAGATATTTGCTTTTAAAAACATAAATCCGCCACCGGACACCCGATATTAGTAGGAAGTAGGATATTTCAGCTAGCACACACCAATATACGAGTACCAACAAAAGAGTACAGTACCAATAACAGTAGTAAAGTTGGCGTCTTGGCCAGCAACGAGCAGCGAATACGCGAAGGCGACGAACGATTACTCGCTGGTTTGCGTATGTACCAAGCGCGAGTCTCTCAGCGAGTGTTCTGTCCGCCAAGCGAGCGTCGCTGCGCGAGTACTCTCTTTGATAGCTCTTGTCGCTGCGACAAACGTGTACGCGTGGTGTGAACTATTAATATATTTAACTCTTTTACTTTTACTCTCGCCTGAAATTCGTTAAGAGGGCTGTTTCGTTTTGTCACCTCTCTCGATCATACGGGACCAAACTTTTAAAAATGTAGTCAATTAACGAACTAGTAAATAATATTGATTTAATAGGTAATTATTAAAAACACAAATTTCTATTGTGTTTATGTAATGAATGAAATCAGCTCAAAAAGTTATATGATATGTTTTTAAAATAAATGACACAATAAAAATAATTACCTATTAAATTAATATTATTTACTAGTTCGCTGTTTAATTACATAAAAAAAAACATATTTTCATTTAACATTCTTAAAAATTTGGTCACGTGTGAGCGAGAGAGGTGACAAAACGAAACAGCTCTCTTAATACGTATATACGAGTAGCTACTCACTTCCTCGTAGGCCGTGGAACAGGTGCCTTATTATTTCAATGGATCGTGATTATATTGCGTGCTTCGCTACGCATTCTACGGAACCAAAACATCAGATATTTGTGATTCAATGGAATTGATTTATTATGATGATTAGCTGATATTGATCATTAACCCATATTTGTAACACGCATATGTAACTGTATTTTGTTTAGGTGAATTATTTATACTATTTATTCATTATAACATATTGTATTGGAACTATTATGTAGTAATCGATACTATCTGTTAATGTATAGAATGGTACTCTCTCTACCATTATCAAAAATAATAACTATTGTAGCTTTAAAATGGCGTATTTTTTTTTTCTTTCTTTCACAGAGCGAACGTACTACGCAGACCTACCTCATTGGATCTATATTTTATTATCTATATAAATAAAAATGTCCTACGGGTATTTTTTTTTTAATATTCGTTGGAGCCTTGGAGGAAGGTTCTTAGGAAGAGAAAAATAGTTTTCTCTAACTACGTAATATAAACTAATTGAATGCATCCGGAGATTTGACATTTTCTGTTTCTACGATATACTTTGACAGTTAAATTTGAACAGGATGACGTCTGTTGGGTCAACTAGTATAAGTACTATAATAAAAATAAAATAGTGTTCGTTGGTACCTAAGAACGAACGTTGGTACCTAAGAAGTTCGTTGGTACTTGAGAACGGCTGCACCGATTAGGCTACGCTTTGACTTAAAATTTTCTAATTTGTGTGAATTAAGTTTTTATGGAAAGAAAAATTGGGAAATTTCCCGACAATTTTCAGAATTGGATAAAACTGAACGTCCTTTTTCGGATGGGATTTTTGTATGAATTATTGAAATTTGGAAAATTTGTCGGGTCAGTTAGCACCTAATAATAATAGGTATATGTAACCCCTTTATATCAGATACTTCCTTTTTTCGCACTATCATATTATTTACAATCTACATTTGAAATGATTAATTGTAATGTTTGTCTATTATAATGTATTTTTGATATAGACCGTACTGTTAGTATTGTTAAAACATAGAACAAAATACTAACGAATTAGATAGAAAGAGAACATACAACCAAAAAAACCTTCTCCCCTTGGGGGTCGGCAGAAACTATAGAACATACTCCTTTTGCCTCGTTTACGTTCATACATCTGGTCATACACGCACGCCCGTAGAAAGTACTACGCACCTAACCTTTCTGAAGAACATCACCAATAAGGTCACTATATTATGTCCTTCTAGGACGTTTTCACTTACATCGGCCTTGTAAATACCTTTTGTTTAATTTCAACATCAAAATAAAACACCGATGTCGATACTCCGTGTCTACGAGTTCTCTTTTAACTTTAATCCACCAAAAACAGAACCCATAAAACAAATTTAAAACAACAACAAAAAAATAAAGGGAAGTACAAAACGGTGGGGAACTTCCACAACCCCGAGTTTATCTTGTGCAACGATAAAACAAATTGTTGCCGTGCCGCCGGGTCGAAATGCGGCGCGTCACGCGAACGAAGGCTTACTGCTGATCCAATTAACGTGAATGTGAACCTAGCCTTATGTTACACGTTGTTCTTATATTATGTGGAGTGTTTTACTCATAACTTTATAGTGATTTTATTATAATACGCGTAAAGGGGCGTTAAATATCTGACGTGAAAAGTGTTGAAAGCATTTTTATTGCGAAAATTCTAGCGTGGGAATTTACTAAACGTTCTGCGGAATTTTACGCCCGTTTATGTCAAAGTAGCTTCTGCCCGCGATCGCCTCCATGCGCTATTACTTCTTTTTTGCTGAGCGTTCTTTCTGACTTTTTTAACCGACTTCAAAAAGGAGGAGGTTCTCAAATCGACTGTAATTTTTTTTTGTATGTTTGTTATGCGATTACTCAAAGACGAATGGACCGATTTGGAAAATTCTTTTTTTGTTTGTTTGAAAGGATATACTTCCGAGGTGGTCCCATATAAATTCTATTAACTTGGTTTGGGTAGTTTTTTAGTTAGCTTTAATAATGCGTATTTTTCCCACTTAGTATATGCGGATGATGTTTTAATAACTTCCTATCACTGTTATTTACATAGCAGGTAGTGGTATTCGATTTGTGTGGGGTAGGTACGACAACTAAAAAGTGAAACATAAAAACTTTTTAGCAAAAAATAAAACCGACTTCCAAAACAAAACACTACAAAGTGAAACATAACTTTAATTTCGGAAGTCGGTGGCAAAAAACAAAAATACAAAACCAAAGACACAAAGTTATTTTTCACTTTGTAGTGTTTTGTTTTAGAAGTCGGTTTTATTTTTGCTAAAAAGTTGTTATTCTTTTTGCTCTTCTCCTAAGAGTCCTAGCGTGATGTTAAATACTTATACAGGGTGTAAGGGACAGCCCTACACAAACTAACAGGGTGCATTCAGCTCCTTATTTTGAATCATATTCCACTGGAAAATTTCTCAGGAAAATTTTAATTTTTTAATTTTGTTTTTCAGTTACTGTTCCTTTATTTCAATGTAAAATTACATTATCTTTACGCAGTACTCCATTTATGTAAATACAACAGCTACAATAAAAAAACAAAACAGCAATGGAGGTTGAACTACTCTAACGAACGACACGTGAAATCAGCTGTTCACTTTCTGCGTAGCTACAGAGTTCACTGAACTCACCGTATACCTATTACCTACCCCTCCCAACCAGTAACTGATGCTCCGATTTGTGCATAAAAACACAAACAAATCAGGTTTATTGGATTCTCATAACGTTCCTAAAATAATTTCATGTACCGGGCATCTTAGTATGATATACTGAATTAACCCCATCAGTCTGCGGAGGGCTGTCCCTTACACCCTGTATATATATAGTCTATAGCCTTCTTCAAGTATTGGACTATCAAATGCAAAGATTTTTTCAAATCCGACTGGCAGTTCCAGAGATTAGCGCGTTCAAACATACAAACAAACAAAAAACTAACTATAATTATCATATTAGTATTGATTATATCAACTTAACAACCTCTTCAGGTTGAACGTTCAACTGCGCAAAACACTGAGCCTTCGATATCCAAATAGGGTAACTGATAATTAGTGACCGATACTTAAACACTTGATTATACTCATGATAACAAACAACTTTTGGACCAAAACTGAAATCGCGAAAAAAAATCAGCAGTTCGCTACATTTTGACGAGTTATGCGAACATAAATGTATGGAAGAGCAGATTATTTAACGCGATTTCAGGTTTGGTCCCTTAATAAAAGCAGTTTGTTATCATGAGTACAATCACGTGTTTAAGTATCGGTCACTAATTACCAGTTACCTTATATGGATATTGTATTTTTATTCCTAAAGTTGACGCTGAAGTTCACCTCGAGAATAACAAGCATCTTTGCTAAAAATAACCTAGTGGGTTATTTTTAGTGTTGTTGTTGCGTTTGCCAAAAATCAACATAACATGGTCACCTGCTACTATGTATAAAAATCATTCCAATGGGACAGATTGAGCCAAAGCATTCCGATCTGTGTAACAACAATCAAAGTACCTATTCTGAAGCAGTTCACCGGTGAGTGAGCCAAGAGAGCGTGATATAATCTTTCCCAGGTTTAAGCTCGCCGCTAGACTTTCCTGATACATGAGCGAGCCAAACAATTGGATGTTTATAGTTTACTAGCATTGCCTGCGGCTTTCCTCGCGTGGAAGTCGAAAACGTGCTACTGGAGGATGAAAACGTATCCTATATTCCAACCCAGGTCTTGGTCATGTTTATTCATGATCATTAGCTCTTAAAACGGGATATTTACCATGTATATTAATTGATCCGAGTTTCGATTTCCCGTTTTAAGAGCTAATGATAATGTTAGTAACCATGTCGGTTTAAAAACTTTTCTGTTTATTCATGGTCTACCGTGTCCACAACAATCCATTCGGCTGTTAAGGTGACAATAATTGGTGCTGGTGATCTTGTGCGACTGGGGGGCTTTTTCACCGCATGCCGTTCCGATCAGCTTCATGGGAAAACATTACTGGGCTTACATGGAGCGACTGCCTATCTGACCTCCACAACCCAGTTATTGGGTAATACGGCCTTGGTAAGACTGGTTGTCAGACTTTCGGGCTTCTGACGAACCGTAACGACTGCCAAAGATCCACGAATGACAGCCGGGACCAACGGCTTAACGTGCTTTCCGAGGCACGGAGGAGTCTCGGTATGTACAGATGGTCACCCGTCTACGCATCAACCCAGCAAGCGTAGCTTAACCGATCAAGTCTTGCGGCTGTTATTATTTAGCCACGAGCTCCTCCTATTTTTAGTAACGAAAATAATTATGAATATTTTTTGCATAACTTATTTGCATTATTGGAAGGCGTAATAACAGATTTAAATGTCACTAAATCATATCTGCGTCTGGCGTGAAAAGGAATATACATAATACAGTTAGTTTTGTATTTAGAATTTTAGTATAATATAAATAATATGGATGTATAGAGCTTCGTCAACATCTGAGAGACATCCACGGCTGGAAATTAGTATTCATCGTATTTCCACGATATTTACCAGGTGATCTTTGTGGCAGGCCTACCAACGCTGCGGTTTCCGGTACGCGGTTGCCACTCCAGAAACTTTCGACCTCAAAAGCCGTCCGTTCTGCAAGCAATGTGGCCATTGAATAGCAATAAACTGTATTTGGTTTCATACAGACGACCTGTATCGTAGAGAATTTATTATTTAAAGTCAACAACAATGTAGGTACAGTAAACGCTCAAAAGTCCATAAGCATGCTAAGGATTACATTGCTATGAACTGTGCGAGCACGAACCAGTACGTGTGCGTGTACTCGTATGAGCCAACATTCCGCAGATAACACACACTAATGAATTGTCGCATGTCGTCGTACCTCGCGAAATAACATTATATTTCTGTTGAATTTAGAATACTCGTCATAGTGGCGACCTGTTCTTACCATTGCATTACTAAAATTCGCATAAACATAACATGTGCTGGTAGCTGTTTGGGCTAAGCAATGGTTTCACGATCAATGAAGTCTGAGTTCGAATCTTAATCACAATGTTGGACTGTTTTTTGTTTCTTTGGAACCATAATAATATATTTCTATTTTAAGCAAAATCTTGTTAGATGTTTATGTTCATTTATTATTTATTTTTATAAGAAGTTAAATATTAGTCATTGTATTATTATTTAACTATTTTTGTGATTTTTAATTTATCTTTTCGGTGTTGGAAGGTTTAAATAAAAAAGTCGTGCTGAATGGTAACAAAAATGTTTATTCGTTTTATTTACTTATTTATAAAATTAACAAACTTAAGAGAATTGTGACGTTACATTCCTACTAGATAAAATAAGTTTTTTTGTAACCGTTCATAGGATTTTTTGTTGTATACCCACTTAGTCAATTCATAATAACATAACAAAGAAAGGATATTCTAATAACACATATATAATTGTCAATACCTATTTAGTTTTCTATGATCTACCTTTCTAACTTTACGAAATGAGTGACCAAGCGAACAAGATAAAGAATATTATATTTCTGTCCCATTACTTCCAATAAAGTAAAAACTTACAAAAAGTCAAGTACTGCGTGAGATTTGAACTCACGGCTCACTGATTCACGCATCTGCTATCTGCACGCGCTTAACCGCTAGGTCATCATTACACATAACTTTGAAATTATGAACTACAATCAGTTGTTGACGACAATAATTATGCATGTTTATGTTCTTGGAAATAGAAGGTCTTAAGTCAAACTAAACGCCAAGCTATTGCTTTGTGAGTTTGCTTATCGACTTTTGGTCGCGACTGTACCTCAGAGTAAACTGGAAAACCTACTTACTGCCTGGTATTCAGCTCGAATACTACCATAGTTTGCTTATGTACCTATGTTTACTATCTTATATTTTTTAAATGCATGTGTTTCTGTGACAATAAAACATCTCATCTTTCTTTCTTACTATTAAGAATTATATCGACATCTTTCCAAATGATCGGAAAATAAACACTATAAAAATGAAATATCAGATTTTCCGAAACAAAAGTCCCCTCTAACAAAACCACAGAATAGAAGAAACAAGTGGAAGTGCCCACGCAGCTATCTGGCGCGTGTCACAATTATGCGGAAAATATATGTAAAATAATAACAACCTTCGTCAGGTGTAATAAGTTTTAATTTTGTATGAATAACAAAGTCAACTTTGACAAAAATCTTATTTCTTGTTCATACAAAATGAAGAATTATTACAACTGACGAAGGTTGTTATTATTTTACATTTTATCCGCATATTTATGACACTCGCCGGATAGCTGCGTGGGCACTTCACCTTGTTTTTTTCTATTCCGTGAACAAAACTATATCAATTAAATACTAACTACTCATCGTTCCGTACCTTTTCACACGTCCCTTAAGTTACTTTTCAAGGGTTGTAGGGCCGCAAGGTTAAGGTTCAAACGAAGGGACCCGCTCAACTGGAACTGCGGCGTTGCTTGTTAGCTAGTTCTCACTTCTTCTTGTTACGAGATCAAACTGTGTATGTATCTACGTAAAGAATAGCGTTTTTTTTTCTAACAAATTGTTATAGTTTCAGAACGTAAGGATGAGTTTGTTTGATGAGAAAGAAATAAAGTAGGTATATACTTCTGTAAGTAACTATCCCAATACCGTTATCCCGATTTATTTGGAGTTGGCGTAACCTGTCTTCTTCTTCTATACTTCTCTATTAGTCGTCATCTCGGTAGTCACCCTCTTTCTCGCCATATACAAGGTGTAACATAAATAACGCACACCCTCTTAAGGGGTCATTGTACTCATCATTATGAACAACTTTTACTATGGGACCAAACCTGAAATCGCTAAAAAAATCAGCTGTTCAGTACATTTTGAAGAATTATGCGAACATAACTGTACTGAACGGCTGATTTCTTTTTCGCAATTTCAGGTTTGGTCCTATAGTAAAAGTTGTTCATAATTATGAGTACAATGACCCCTTAAGTTACACCTTGTATATCTTTCATACAATCCGTCCATCGTTTCTTTCGTATTCGCCTACTCTTATACCCCTTCACTTTCATACTCAAAACTATCCTCACGACAATTTCCTCATTAAATTATCTCTGTAAGTAATCGATTTTACATATAACATAACGTAAATTCACGCCTGTTGTCCACAAAGGGTTAAGCAGATGTTTATATAATATATCTATAGTGCACTCAACTGTCGCTAGTTATGTTGAAGTCCCATGTAATAGAGGGCGAGCCATGCCATCACTGGGGCACAAATCCAGGCTCGGGGCTGCTACTGAGAAATTCCTGACGTAAAAACCCAATAACATTTTGCCCGACCCGAGAATCAAACCCAGGACCTCATACTCTGCAGTAGCGCCTGTGTCCAATTGAACAACGAGGCATTCAATCGATTTTAATGGTAAGAAGAAACTAATACCCACACGTGAATTTGCTGTATATTGATTGGCGTATATTGTAAGCACATTGACTATACATTTTACCTTTAAAAAAAGAATCACTTGAGGATAATAGATTGAGGAGCCGTGCAAATCCCACGATCACGGAAATAATTAATTATTATAATAATTTACAAAAACCGGTCAAGTGCGTGTCGGAGCATGTACCTACAGTGAATGGTCTTGTACTCGAGAAGAATAAATATTTACGCATGCACGCATGTAGGGTATTGATTTTATAAGCCCCGAAAATAAGCTGTATATCACGAAAAGCGATGGAAAACAAAATTGTTTCTGCGGTTGTAATCGAAAGTAACCCATTAAATAGCAAAGTCTTTTAGAAACATCATAATCTTCTTATTTATGGGATCCAACAAGAAAGTACATCGAATTTCCCACTTTATTAATTTTTTCGTAATTTCACTATACCATTGTTTAGCGACGAACAGAATACACTTTTCCAATTTTCCTCGATATAGTTCTAATTAATAGTCTCTAAATAAAATGGCTGAGTTGATATCTGTACGAACGAAAAGACGGACATAACGAAAATTATGAGTTCCGTTTTTGCCATTTGGCTACGGAGCCCTAAAAAAGATAAGTAAGTACAGTACAACCGCATTTCAGAAGACAAACGAATGCTAATCATAATTTGAATTCAGAACTAAGTACTTTATTGTTGTTTCGTTTTGATTTGAACAACAATAAAGTTTATAGTTCTGAATTCAAATTATTATACATGACAAATGATAAAATAATAATTGATGGACTGGAAATTAGCATTCGTTTGTATTCGGAATTGCGATGATTGCCGAGGGACTTTCAGAAAATAGTTGTACTGTATATGAAAGCATAAAAATAGTTGTACTAGAAAATAATAGGCTGCCTTACAAGCGCTACTAATGAGCATGAGGCCCTGGAGTCGATTCCCAGGTCTGGCAAAGTCTTATTGTGTTTTTATATCTGGAATTTCTCACTAGTAACCCGGAGGCTCGCCCCCTATTTACATGAGACTTAAACATACCTAAGTGGCAAAATGAGGTACACCTCTGCCCAACCTTTCGGGGAAATAAGGTGTGATGTCATGTTAAAAATAATTGATATAACAGGTAGGTACCGTGGTAGTCAACCTCGTAATTGGTTTACCACCCTCAAGTTTGAATGTCACTTGTGTGTAATAAAGCTTCGAAGTCTATTGTTGCTCTCCGACCAATCTAACATATACTTTCTTAGTGAAGTTTCAATTGAGAGTGTCAAAGGTGGTGAAGTAATAAAGGTTGACTATAACATACACTAGCAAAACAAACCGACAAAAATAAAGGTTGACTTTAACATATACTAGCAAAATAAACCGACAAAAATAAAGCTTAATTTACTAAATGACGTTCATATCACAGTTGTGAACCTATGGGGTTTAGTTGACATTCGAGCACACATTGACATGACCTATGCGGTACTTATATAAACAAACAGTTGACGGTTTGAAACTTTGTTAATAAAAGCTACAAAAGTAGAAATAAGTTTTTATTGTATAATAAAATCCCATTTCTGTTCTATTTGCCAATTATTGCCGAAAAGATTGCACGTGTTCAATCAGTCTATGAGTCGTGTTCTCGAAATATTTATTTGTAACAAAAACATTGCGTTGATTCCATTTTCAATTTTACTGGGAGTTTTTGTCAAAAGGCGTAAGTAATTAAAAAGGTGACTATACCTATATACTAGCGAAACAAATTGACGAAAAAGGTTTTTAGGGTTCCGTATCCGAAGTGTGTCAAACGGAACCCTATTACTAAGCCTCCGCTGTCAGTCCGTCTGACTGTCAGCGGGCTGTATCTCATGAACCGTAATAGTTAGATAGTTGAAATTTTGAAAGATTGTGTATTTCTAGTGCCGCTATAACAAAAAATAATAAAAAATAAAAATGTGGAAAATGAAAGGGATCCCCATTTGAAACAAGAAACGCGTTTTTTTTTTAAACTGAAATATTTAAAAAATATGTAGTGCGAGTCAGACTCGCGCTTGGTTGGTTTTTTAATCAAGAACGATCTCTGAAACTTTGTAATAAAGGTTTTTATTATTCATGTTTTTAATAGGCGAAAAGGTTGCATGTATTCAATTAATCCATAATGCCCAGGTTACACGAGGCTAGGAAAGCAAACAAGTAATATCCGAGCTTACTATCCTGTCTTGGCACATCCTAGAGCTGTTTACACGATACAGATGCTAGGATGTTTAAACCAGTAACATTGCAGTACTTAGTCTCTAGAGTAAAATGATCCAATTCGGATTTTAGCGTTGCCGGCCGCGTGATGCTAGTACACAAGCCAGAGTAGTAAAATCAGTGGTGGGGGGCGCTACTAACTCAGAAATTTACTTTAAAAAAAAGTAAGAACCGTCTTCCGAAACCTAAAATGAATACAACAACTTTCATATAATAAAAATCTTAACAGCTTCTGAAGTCGGTGCCAAGCTAAGGTGCATTAAAGAATTGAAGACACCGACTTCAGAAACTGTTAAGTCTTTTTATTTTATGAAAGTGATTTTATTTGTTTTAGGTTTTAGAAGTCGGTTCTTACTTTTTTTTAAGTAAATTTATTAATCCGTTTTTAGTTGAATATACAATTACATAAGCCCAAGACGACGAATAGAAGCATCATCAACACCCGCTTAGAAATGCCGGAGATACTGTACATTTATGCATATAACTTTGTAGATGAGAATAGTTACCTAATATACTAAAACCTTTCTGAAAATATGTAGATCACGCTACTGAAAAAATCATCAAAATTGGTTTATTAGTTATTGAGAAAATCGCGGCCATACAAACATACATACATAATTACATACATACGGGTCGAATACAGAACCTCCCGTTTGAAGTCGGTTAAAAATAGAAACCCATCCTATTTAACTATCACAATAGCTTACTGTCTTTCTCACTAGCTTACTAGCCTAAAAGTGAGGATAGTCCTGTATACACGAGGCCACATGCGAGTGGCTAGCTTGCTAGCTTACTAGCACAATCTTGCTGTCATAGCTTCAAAAACTAGCCTCATGTAAGCCTTGTCATGTTCGCAACATTTTTGAAACAAAAACATTGTGTCGATTCCGTTTTCGATTTGTGTAAAATGAATCATTCGAAATTAGAACACACGATAGCAATCGTGTGTTCTGAATTAATAAAACAAAAAGTTATTAATAATCGTGTTTTAGTAAAAATTGGACCTTATCTGTTCATTTTTGTCATAATTATGTTTTTAATTAATTATTAAAATTTGACTCTAGCAAGAGGGATGAACGACCGTTGATATTTATCAAAGATGCTTAGAAAAGAACATTACATTATTACATTTTAACCAACGTACAAAACACAAAAAAGTTCGTGATCATCTGTTACACACCCTAGAATGAAAACAATAATACCTATATAAGCGAGAGTTCTTTTTTAAATTATTTTTCTTGGATGAACCTACGTTTTATTAACAAAATTTTGTCAAGTCAAAGATGAAGCTATTCAAAAGCTTTCAAAATCTTTTGAAATCTATTATTTTACTAGAACTTAATTATAGACTATAAGGTAAGACTATAAGTATTGGGTACTTGGCTCCTTTTGAAGAAGTATGAACCTAATTTATAATTATTTCAATGATAAATGATAAATGATAAATGATAAATGATTTTTATTTCTGTAAGTAGGTTTGTACAAACACTTTTACAAGTCAATCATGTTTTTTTTTTTAAACTAGATGAGGTCGGCGTTTCCTATCTGACTACTCTGAGAAGAAAGGCCGAAACAAACTCAGAGGTCACAGTCTCTTATAAAGTCCAGACATAATCTTGGTCACTTCATGTGAAGACCCTGTAGATTGGTGTCTGAAATGGTCTTTTGAGGAAAGAACCACACAGATTGAGAGGACCTGTCCAGTCAGTGCACGCATTTGTCAGTAATCGCGCAGCTCAACTCAGAACTTAAGGAGCTCAACGATTCGACGAACAATACCAAAGAAAGGACATTGGGGTAGGCCGCATAAATTACTCAAACTGCCAGACGATGCTTAAAAATAACTGAGAGAAAAAATAAAACAAACAAAAAAAAGCAATGACCTACATAGTCTTCACATTCACAATAAATTAAAATAATATAAATACTGTACAAAGTAAATAGTCATGTCAACATTAAGTATGCAAAAATAAAAGAATAAAATAAAATTTGGAGCAGTTCAATCCCAAGCCTTTTTGTCCTCAATATAATCTTTAACGGTATAATAAGCTTTCTGACACAACTTGCGTTTAATGAATGATTTGAATTTATTAAGGCTCAGATCTTGAACATGGCTTGGAAGTTTATTATAAAAGCGTATACATTGACACCTGAATGAGCGACCTATTTTCGTGAGCCTTGTTGGAGGTACAACAAATTTGTGTTTGTTCCTAGTATTTATATTGTGGATATCACTGTATTTTTTAAACAATTTAATGTTTTTATGGGCATATAAAAGATTTTCAAAAATGTACTGAGAAGGCAAAGTCATTATATTAATCTCCTTAAATTTCTCTCTGAGAGATTGTCTCGGACTTAATTTATAAATGCATCGAACAGCTCTTTTCTGCAAAACAAAGATAGTCTGAATGTCGGCTGCATTTCCCCACAACAGAATACCGTACGACATTACACTATGAAAATAGCTAAAGTACACTAAACGGGCTGTCTCTATGTTAGTTAAATTACGAATTTTCCTAACAGCGTATGCTGCGGAGCTTAGCTTTTTTGACAATTTATCTATATGTGGGCCCCACTGAAGCTTAGCATCCAAAGTTAAGCCCAAGAATACTGTGCTATCTTCAGGATTCAATTCTTCGCCCTTTATCAACACGTTAGTTTTCACCTGCCTAACGTGAGGTAGCGTAAATTTAATGCATTTGGTTTTTTTTTCATTAAGGAGTAAATTATTAACATTGAACCAGTGAACTACTTTTGAGATCGCTCTGTTTACATCGTCAGTAACCAGCTGCTTACGTTTAAGTTTAAACAAAAGTGAAGTATCATCCGCAAACAAAACTATATCATGATTATCCTTAATGAGGTAGGGCAAATCGTTAATATAAATAAGAAACAAGAAAGGACCAAGAATCGAGCCCTGTGGGACCCCCATTGTTACTATAGATCCGGGCGATCTTTTTCCATTAACGTCAACGCTCTGAATCCTATTACTCAAGTATGAAGTAAGAAGATCCAGAGCGGTGTTCCGGATCCCGTAATGGCGGAGTTTCCTGATTAACGTTTCATGGAGAACGCAATCGAATGCCTTGGACAAATCACAAAAGATGCCCAAGGCATCGCATTTGTCTTCCCATGCATTATAAATATGTCCTAAAAGTTCAACAGCGGCATCAGTAGTTGAACGACCCTTTGTAAAACCGAACTGCTTGTTATGTAATAATTTATGTTTATTAAAAAATCTTTGCAATTGGTCTAAAATTAATTTCTCAAAAATTTTACTAAACGTAGGTAGTACTGAAATAGGTCTATAATTTGTGGGGTCTGATGTACTACCTGATTTAAACAAAGGTATTATTTTACTATATTTCATAAGGTCAGGAAACTCCCCACAGTCGATACAGTTATTAAAGATAAGAGCTAAAGTAGGTGCTACAATGTCAATAATAGACTTAGCAACTTCAACAGAATTACCCCACAGATCTGCTGTCTTTTTTACATTTAAAGTGTGAAAGGTTTTAATTATATCTCTACAGGTAATATGTTCAAAATTAAATTCCGAATCGCAAGCATTAACATTTTCCTTAAGCAAAGACTCAGCAACAGAAGTTGATGAGTTTAGGGATTTAGTAGTTGAAACGGGAGTATCTGAAAAGAAATTTTCAAAGGCCGCGGCGACTTGTGCGTCTGATTTTATTATGTTGTCATTAATAGACAGGCTGTAGTCAGCACTTCGGTTATTAGACCTTCCCGTTTCACTATTAATAATATTCCAAGTCGTTTTAATTACATTACTACTGTTTTTAATCTTCGAACTCAAATACAGCGACTTGGCCATACAACAAACTTTTTTAAATAATTTTGAATAATTTCTAACATATAAATTAAATTCAGCAGTGTTTACAAAAGACCTTTCATTGTATAGTTCATAAAGACGTGTTCTACTTTTATGAATACCAATGGTAGCCCAATCACTGAAAGACGCGTTACTATTAACCGAGATAGTCTTGGGAATAAAGATGAGATTAAATTGTTGACAGTACATATTAAAAAAATCATCATATAGATGATTAGGATCAGTATGATTAGCCAAAACTGTTAATTTATTAATGAGTTTAACTTTAAAAGCTTCCAAGCGACTTGTAGTTTTGGGGTTAACAATGATATCCTTTTTAGCCACTTTGTTGTTTTGGTTTTGGATAGTAATCCTTTGCCCGCAATGATCGGAATCCAGTAAATTTATAATTTCTTTATGGCTTGGAATAACATCTGTATAAATATTATCTAGGCATGTGGCACTAGCAGGGGTTATTCTTGTGGGCTCCAAAAATAGGTTTACAAGATTGTATGACTGAAACAGACTTATTATTTTACTACAAGAACCTGACTTTTCTAATAAATTAACATTAAAATCACCGCAAATGATAATAGATTTATTTGAGTTACATATCTTGTGTAACACTTCATCCATTACCTTTTCAAAGCAGTCATACAATCCTGAAGGGGGCCTGTACACACTTAATACAATAAATTGCTCCAATTCTATACAAGCTATTTCAACTGTCCGCTCAACAGATAGGCTCACAATATCCTTACGGTCTTTAAATTTCAGCTGGTTACTTACTAAAATTAATGAGCCACCATGTATAGCATTTACTCTGCTGAACGAACTACCAACCTGGTGATTATTAAAATTGAACATAAACTGGTGGCTTTTAAGCCAATGTTCTGTTATACAAAGAATGTCAATACTGTTAAAATTCATAAATAATTCTACTTCTAAATCTTTGTTGAGAAAACCTTGAATATTTTGATGCACCAGGTTAATACTATTTACTAATTTTGAAGTTTTATTTGGTTTATTTTTGCATTTCTGTACATTATTGCTATTAATGGCCTTGATTGCTTTCAATCAAATTAGCCTTTTCAAGCTTCGTAAATTGATAAAGATTCATTGGATACTAATTAATTAAACGAAGAATTATACACTCCCGGACTCCTAAATCGAGCCAGCGTGCGTTTTTATGTTTTTGGGCTTAAAACATCAAAATAATAATACCAGACAAAAAGTTTTTATGCTGTTTTAAAGCTAACATACTGGCTATCATTTCGGTACCTTTGTTCTAAATTTGAATTCACGAATTTGAAAAAGAGAAGAAAATCTGAGTTACGTCGCTCTTAAAGAAGCAATAAGTGTTGATAAGTCAATAGTTATTTGGTTGTTTTATTTTGCATAAAATAATAATGAAATGGATTTTCCTTATTTCTTTTTGTCCATTCTGACGTTTAAAATATGGATGCTGCAACTGAAGTAGCCGTGCAAGCTGTGGCACTTCTTCTGTTTGTGAAACGTATGTGCACAACTTCATGTAAGTCGTTCTACCATTCAAAGAATTAACTATCGATACCTAGAGACTAGCGGCTTCGTGCGCCGTTAAGATCGGTTTATCTTTACCAGCAGCTTGCGTAATCGTTACCTGACCTCAGAACAGGTCCAAGAACAGCTTCGAGACTTTCATGGACTGACTGTTTGCACTCGAACTTATAAGCTAGCCAATGATGCCAAACTGACACGAGCTCATAGAATGGCGCACCTACAGTTTGCACGCGAACATTTGCATTGGAATCAAGAGCCAGGTTCTTTTTACCGATGAAACCAAGATTATGCTGTAAGGCAATGATGGACGTAGGAAAGTCTACCGTAGACAGGGAGAGCATTTTCAGTAATGTTGCATTGAAGAGAAGGTGAGTTATGGCAGTGGGACCGAAGGAAAAACTGGCCTTGAGGTTATGATGGAACCACGGTTGCCACCGCCAAATAGCGATACATTCGTCAATGCCTATGCAATGCAATGGCTCAAGTAATGCCATATGCTGACTGGAATGGCCAGCAAGAAACCCTGATGTGAATACAATAGAGCACTTATGGGATGAGCTGAAGAGGCGTGTTCGAACTAACCAACCTGTTCCAGAAATTTTGCAGGAGCTGAAAACTGCCGTTTTGGAACATGGTAGAACATTCCACAGCACGTAATAGTGTCAAAGCTGCATGACGGCCGTCGTGTATGCTCTTGGAGGTAACATGGCACGAGTTACTAAATAAACGTTTTCTATATGTAAAACATTGTTTACTTTAAACACTAACACAAACACAAACTCTATTTTTTGTTCCTTCAATAACACGACTTATTGAAATTAAACTGTTATTTTTTTGTATTCCGATTTCAAACTTGTACCAATGACAAATGGAGATAATAGTGAGTGACTGGCTTCAAAACCATATTTTTTTATTCTTTGTCCCACCATTAATTAAAAAACCTTAAAACAAAAATATGCAAGGTGGCTTGATTCAGGTGTCCGGGAGTATATTACTGTACTTGAAAAACATTTGATAGGTAAGGTTTTTAAGGTTTTCAGGGTCTTCCAAGAAACGTGATAATAGGCAAAGATATTTCATCTGCAAATTTCGTCACATTATTTTGCCTTAACCAACTTAAATTATAGAGAACCACAAAACTTAACATAAAATAATTATAATTCTATGTTTAATTTGAAAATGATTGTGAAAAACAAGTGTTAGTAAAACGGATTCTTTATTAGGTATCTTGAAGTACCTACCTACAATTCAAAGATGTCAATCCATTGAAACGTCTGTTGAAGTAAATGATTTATTATGTATTGCAAAACAATCAAACATTATAGAAAAAAAACAATGCCATACACAACTTACATGATACCTGTAATAATTTTGTATCATGATTCTCCTGCCCTTATCCCTATCTATTGGGGGTCGGCACAACATGTCCCTTTTTTCCATACTCTATTAGAGGTCATCTCGGCAGTCACTCCCTTTCTAACCATGTCATCAATTAAACAGTCCATCCATAGTTTCTTTCGTCTTCTCCTACTCTTTAGCCATCGATATTCATACTCAAAACTTTCCTCACGACATTTATAATGACATAAATAATGTATGACTTAACTTTATCGAAAAATAACTGTCCTTTTGTTTCAAATTTATCACCTACACATATATTATACTTACAGCCATCAATTTAATAACCCTCATTATTATTATCTTCAGCAAAAAAATTGATAATAAAATCTGAATGTTCTTAACAAAATTGACTTGGTTTTATTTAACGTCTCGCACACCAAGTGTGCTTAAGAATTTTTTTTTTTTAATCTTTACATAATATCTATAATAGGTAATAAAAACTTTTAAGCAAAAAATAAAGCCAACTTCCACAACAAAGTTATTTTTTACTTTGTAGTGTTTTGTTGTGGAAGTCGGTTTTATTTTTTTGCTAAAAAGTTTTTTTTTACTTTTTAGTTGTGATACCTACCCCACATAAATTCGAATACCACTACCTGCTATGTAAATAACAGTGATAGGAAGTTATTGAAACATAATCCAGATAAACTAAGTGGAAAAAATAAGCTTTATTGAAGCTATCTCAAAAACTACACAAGCAAAGTTAATAAAATTTATATAGGACGACCCCCTTTCAAACAAAAAAGAATTTACTAAATCAGTCCATCCGTCTTTGAGTACCTACTTAATCGCGTAACAAACTTACAAAAAAAAAACATACAGACTAATTGAGAACCTCCTCCTTTTTGAAGTCGGTTAAAAAACATCACTATCACAGTTGTGAACTTATGTGGTTCGGCTGACATTCGAGCACACATTGGCATGACCTTACATAATGTATGGAGTTTTTAGACGTTTGACGGGTTAAATAATCGAGTAAAGATACAGAAAATAATTGTAATTTTAGTAATAATACGTGTCCGACAGTATTTACTAATAAATACGTATAATTAACATTTTTCATAATCATATTTCCATATCCCTGTCCAATTGATTTCATATTGAATATTAAACAAAAGTTTTATGAGTTAATTAGTTTGTATATTATTATTTGAATATAAACATGGCACTGTAGAAGAGCCTTGAAAAACAATAGAGCAGAATATAAAAACAGTTTTAAATTATGTACCATTAAATTTAAAAGATGCGTAGATGGTAGTCGAAAATGTGATTTTAACTGGGTGAAAATCGATTAGCAAACTTTTTCCAAAAGCTTTAAAAAACTTTGATCTCGGAAAGCAGGCAATGAACAATCTCTACTTGCAACTAAATTGGGGCGGAGCGATGAGACTAGTTCATCGATAACAACTCAACTTTATTTGCACGATGTCGGCACGTCTAAAATTCTCAAGGCAACTGCCCTGGGGAGAAAATATATCTCCAACTACTTGGAGATATATTTTCTCGTAACTTGAAAGCTGTACACTTCAGGAAAAAACAGATGTTATGCTCAGAGCTTAATGTCCCGGGATTCGGAACTGTAAAGTTTGAGTGCTAGCACTAATGAGGAGCTACCTGTAGCGGGTCATGCATGTGGAGCGAGCGACAGTCGCGCGCAGGCTTCCACGCGGTTCGGTAGCGCCGCCATGTCGCTCACCGCTCTCCGAACGCTCCGTCCGAACATGTCCGAACATATCTAACCGCAACAAAATTCGAATCCTTAAAAATAAATCCCCACTTCGGTACAAGACAAAGTGAGTTCAAAGTTCGGTTTGTTGTCGTGAATTTAGGAAGGAAACCACCTGTTGGTCGCGATTTGGCATAGTCCAGTGGACAGCGTCACAATCTGTTTACAAGAGGGGGACCACCCCCGTGGGTCATGACGCAACGTTTTATGGGCGCCCTGCGTTGCGTTACTATGGCGGAAAAACAACACTCGTAGCTTGAAAATAGATTTCCGTGTTTCCACCTGCGGTGAACCAAACATACATTACACAGTTTAGCTGAAATCGGATAAATTACGATCTGTTTAAAAACCAGAATTCCCGCGTGCGTACATATAAAAATTGTAAGCAACATATGACGTATTGTTTTAGTACCAAGCGTTGTTAATTTGTGAACGCTAATTTCGTGGCAAATTTATAACAACAGAGATTCTTTCAGTATCGTACAAAGCGCTGTTTGAACACTTCGAACTATTGGAATTAACAGTTGATACGATAATTAAAGAAGCACTCATTTACTAAGAACACCCTCTGAGTTCAAGGTTTGATCAACAGTCAGGTGATAATTACGTCTGCAGAGCTAAAGAGCTCAATAATATAAACAACGGAAAATTAGATCAAATGCTTAGAGAATTATAAATAGTTCTGTTTCATTGAACCGAAATCTATTTATATTTTTTTCAGAACGCATTGATCATAAACTTTATGAGTGATAAATGGCTACTCAATTATTTCAATTTACCTCAAGATTGTTATCTAATAGCTATAAATATTAAAGTAATAAATTATCCAATCATTAATCAGAGATAGTTAATCCTTCCTTACTCATTATCAAATTGAACATGGGTTGACCTAATCTTTCCACGTTAGACCTCCATAAATGAACACCGTTCCAAACTGACATATTAAATCCTGTCTATTAACCTCCATCAAAAATAAAGAACAGTTTGAGTTATAACTCATAATTTATTAGTTTTAGTTCGGCGAGCAATGAAAATGTCTGAAACAAACTCTTAATTTACGCGAGCGCTGTACCATATCAGAATAGTGTTGAACATAAACATATCCGAATTTTTGAATGATCGATTAGTGAACGAGTGTGAAGTGATCGTAGTGACGTGATTCAGTGACGAAGTGCTTGTGACAGTTTGTGCGGAGATAGCGTATGATGTGATGATGAGGCGAGGGAAAGTGCTGCTTGAGGGCAGCAGACAGGGCTCTGTCGACGGCAAGGGCATACCTGTGGCTAATGACAAGGAGCTGGTGCACAAATGCCATAGCGATCCTGGCGGTGGTCGCGCTCTTGGGGCCGCCCCAAGGACGCACAGGCATCGATCTGCGTCAGGGGCCACGAGGAAATGCGTGTTAACGCTCGATGGATACTCCTATGTCATTGGTGAGTCGGTTCTTAACAGCTGCGAACACTCCTAACTGGTTCTTTCTATTAGATATGTATCACGTGTCACGTTACCAATTAATTTGAGTACGACTGCAGCGGCACTTCTAATGAGCGCTGATTCGTGTTTTA
Organism: Dicycla oo; assembly: GCA_948252095.1. NCBI lineage: Eukaryota > Metazoa > Arthropoda > Insecta > Lepidoptera > Noctuidae > Dicycla > Dicycla oo. The sequence continues at coordinate 29,076,160 of OX411712.1, read as the reverse complement.
ATTACAACCATGTGACTTAATTTATTCTTGTACCAGCTACCTACTGCTCCTGGTTATTTTTATTAAAAATTCTTTCTTCAGTTTATGATGTTATCAAAAACAGAACGGTTTTTTGAAGCTGCTCAAATCTATTGACGCACTTATTTATTGACTACCAGATGTTGAAGGTAAAAATACGTGTGTAGGTAAACAAATTAGCATTTTAGTTTAGTAAATAATATTGTGTTATCAAAGAGAACTTACAATGTGTTTGAACACTGCTTCAAGCTATGTTTAAGATAATTGGTTTTGTCCACTCTTGGCACCTTCCCATCTCGGCACCCATGAATTTATTGGGATTTTTTGTGGACATTATAAACAAACACATGATGGTACTGAGATGGGACTATACCAGATAATTATACCTACAAAGGATTTCAAGAGAGATGTAATATAAAGTGACGGGTTGTTATTTCCAATCCGATACTGCAGCGTTTAATTCCTTGAGCTTATATCATAATTACGTGTCGTTTTAAATCCATAGTATCTGATCTTCTATAAGAGTAATGCAACACAAAACGCATATAAAAAAATCAGTCTGATGGGGATGATGGTGAATAAAAACTTTCCAAAAAAAAAAAACAATCGACTTCCAAACACAGCAAAGTGAAAAATAACTTTAATTTTGGAAGTCGGTGTCTTTGGTTTCGTATTTTCGTTTTTTGCCACCGACTTCCGAAATTAAAGTTATTTTTCACTCTGTAGTGTTTTTTTTATTGAGAGTCAGTTGTTTTTTTTGTGTAAAAAGTTTTATTTTTCACTTTTTAGTTGTGGTATCTACCACACACAAATTCTAATACCTGCAAAATAAATCAGAACATCATCCACATAAAAAGTGGGAAAAATTCGTATTATGGAAGCTAACTCAAAAACTACCCAAGCAAAGTTAGTACATTTTACATGAGACCAACTTCGAGGAATACCCTCCTGAATAAAACAATTTTTTTTCAAATCGGACATTTCTATAAAAAGTTGTGCGTTGTCATATATAATAAAATCTATATTTGTACATACGCGTCGAATTGAGAACCTCCTCCATTTTTCTTTCGTCGATGAGTTGTACGTCTAACTCTAGCGACTGTTAGCTACCGTACATTATTTTCATAGTCTAGTAATTAAATAATGAACATTGGTCAAACATAAATCTTCACCCATGCAGCATTTTCATAAAGTACCTTTGTGAAACGAAGACTAAAATAAACTATTGTATCAAACAATAAAACAAGCATTAACGCTATTCGCATATCCACAAATGACGTTGTGTGTGAAATGCCTAAAAGTTAAATATATATTTATACATATATTATTATTATTTATATATTTTACTTTTGGGAATTTTAGTGTCCGCAATCCGCATTCTGGTCTTTCAAACTGAAGGTTTCCTTATAAGCAGCCTATAATTATGAAAGTTGACAAGAAATAGGATGAAATCCGGAACGGTATAATGAACTTTCCGACTGGCTAACTTGATCCTAAATAAAGTTCCAGCTTGCCCTATTGTGCAACATTGCCTTGACAACAAATAGTAGCTGTTTCATTATCAGCCTGTCCTTGCCCCGCCATTTAATAAGCCTACCTAGGATGAATGAAGTGTCTTTCTGGACGTCAATTTTGCCTACCCTTATTATATTACTTTTTGTCGTCAAATTAAGGCCTTTCTTTGAGGTCTTTGTGTCCTGAAGTAGGTATCTCATTTCTAACAATATTAATACTAATATCATTTGCCTAGCCTTTTCTCAACTATATTGGGGTCGGCTTCCAGTTTAACCAGATGCAGCTGAATACCAGCATTTTACATGGAGCGACTGCCTATCTGACCTCCACAATCCAGTTACTGGGTAATACGATACCTCATGATAAGACTGGTTGTCAGACTTTCGGGCTTCTGAGGTCCCGTAACGACTGTCAAAGATCCAGGAATGACATCCGGGACCAACGGCTTAACGTGCTTTCCGAGGCACGGAGGGTTCGTGGTATGTATAGATGGTCACCCATCTATGGACCAACCGCAGCAAGCGTAGCTTAACAATTCAATTAAAAAAATGAATCCGGTCAAGTGCGTGTCAGACTACGCACAATGAAGGGTTCCGTAGTTGGGGTGAATTCCAAGAACAAACTTAACATTGTGGTTGAAAAACATGTTCTCCCTTACATTCCAACTGCAAATGTAAGTTTGTACGCACAATATTGAGAGATTTACGATGTTGTTTCAAGACCTTAGACTTCTTATAAGTTTTTCTGTAATCTATAGGTATTGAACAATTTACTGTAATTTTTTTTTTTCAAAATTTTAGGTTCAGTACCTTCTTTCGGAGATAAGGAGAGGGGAACGGTCAATTTTCGTAACTTTAAAATGATTTATTTTAAAATTATAAAAAAAGATTATACTTGAGACCCTCACAGTAAGCCCTTTCATTTGATATGTCACACGGCACAGTTTGCAAAACTTTTTTTTTTAATTTTTCTTTGCCTCAAAATCGATCCCCATATTCAAAATTAATTTATTTGCGTTACACGTCCGTGTTTGGGTCACAGAAATACATACGTGTACCAAATTTCAACTTAATCGGTACATTAGATTCGGAGCAAATTTTCTGTGACATCTGAACAGACAGACTCATAAGTGATCCTATAAGGGTTCCGTTTTTTCCTTTTGAGGTACGGAACCCTAAAAATAGTATAAAATGCTCTTAGTCACCTGTTTTTTTTTTTTTTTGCTATAGTTTGACGTGCAAAATTGTGGCGCGCTGGCGAATAAAAAATAGACCCATCATCTCATCTACATATAATACTGATAAGTTTCTTAATGTCAAATTAATTCACATTTACAGCTACGCAGTATACATCCTATCTATGTAACCTACATTCAATGTTGTGTATTAACCTCCTTCATATCACTACAAACTAAATTATAGTCAAACAAATAGTAGCTGTATAATGCCGAATTTAATTCCAAATTCAATTTTTTTTCTATCTCTGTACGATATTTAGACCAACTACGTGTACTAACAACCAAGGTTCGTCTAACCGTTTGTCGTGGCCAGTTTCTTTTTATGATCAGCTTTAACATCAAAAAGGATTATCTCTCCTTTTACTTAACCCTAGACTAACCTTACAAAAGCAAAGCTGAGATTAGATTACGATCATGAACTTTGTAAATAGGTATACCATTATCTTTACATCCTTTACGATGTTTTTAGGTTATTTTTTGTGATATGAAATCTTTGTTTTGTGTTTGTATAATAAGACATAAAAGTTAAATTTAATTTCTATATAAAACTGCTCCGTTTACATTTACAAAGTCTGTGTATAGACAGTATTGTGAATAACTTCAAGACTTAATAATAGAAGTAATCGTAGGAATGCTGTCCTTTCTCCATTTATTTCACTCATCAGGCTTTATTCATAGCGAGAAGTAAATGGAATGTAAGCAATTGCACAAACAATTGTCTAGAAGACTGAGCAGGATTATATAATTACTCGTAATTGCGTAGGCTAAGGAAAAGGATATTCTTTTATTTATACAGTACCTTTAATTATTATTTTAGTTATTGTACTGGATGAGTGGATAACTACACTGTCGCATTAGGATAAGTTGTAAGGTTGATAAATAAATAAATAAATAAAATATTTTTGTGACTCTTTGGAAGCGAATTTGAGCTAAATATACGTAGAGCTCTAATTTGCTTCCAAAGAGTCAGAAGTTTAAAAAAAAAAAAAATTATTGTTAAAAAAAAAATGTTTGTTTTAGGGCCGGTTTTTTACTACAAACAAAATCACGGCTCCAAAATTCATAATTCTCAAAGAACAGCCACGGAAGCGTGTTTAGATCATTTTGAAGCAAAGACAACGACAGCCATGTAAGAGAGGATTAGAACATGACAATGCCTTTAATCTTATGATGTAGCCCCCTTATTAACGTAATCATCCTTCTAAGCTCCTTGGGTCGGGAAACAGTGAAGGTCTTTTGGGAAAAAAAAAACAAGATTGATTTTGTTGACGTACATTTTGACTTTTTACGATGGCACTGATCTTTATAGTCGTCAGTACTTTTCTAAATCACTATAGTTGCTTTGATTTAACGAGTGTTAGTGACTTTAATTGAAGCAAACGGTTTAACTACAGGGTGGTTATTGCTATATTTTAGACTAGATTCCAATAAAATAGCCTCAAAGGCTGATAATTTCGTTGTCGGTTTAGAGGGAAGAATAACAGTTTTATCAAATTCGTCAATTGATATTAGTCTTCATGACACTTATTATGTAGTAGACTATTTTCACTACGTTTTATCTATAAGTAAGATGAAATATAATTGGTAGTGGATAGCGTATAAATAACTATCGCTTTGCTAGAAATAACGATGAACTTTCCGCTCTTCAAAAATGTTTATTGAAAGCACCTTTGAACGATTTGGAGCTTCATTCCAACTTTCAACAGCTTTTGCTGTTATATTATCGCAAACATTTCAGAAGCCAATGATGCGCAACTAGTAATGGATAAATAATTATGTGTTCTCCTAAAATATGTGTAAGCTCAATCTCGCCTGAGCGTCGCCCTCTCACTTTGTCAGTGATTATCAAAATCTGGCGTTCTATCTGCCGTCTGCGACCACGCGTTTACCTGGATGACGTCATGAAGATAAGTGATAACTAAGCGATAGCGTGTTATCGGATAACCGTGATGTATCACTAATCGAATGTGTTTGTAGTTTTGTTTTACCAGCTCGTAGCTGATAATAATGTGAAGTCTGTGTTAGGACGTGTGGTGTGTGGAAAGTTTTGTTTAGAACGCAATACGGATGGAACACGTGGCGAATCAGATTCTTTATTTTTATGTTTGACGTATGAAACCTTCACGGTTAGTTTTATATGTTGAAACACAGTCGTTTCGTTACATGCAAACAATAGCAGTACTCTCTGAAAGTAAGGCCAATAAAAAATGACGTCACAAGCCTTTTTTTGCAGATGACAACATTGTGTTGTATGATGGTATATCGGGCTACGACAATATTTACTCGCATAAGATAGAACACGGAACGAAGTAAGCCTATCCCTCCTTTTCATAAATCAGTACATAAACATGCTCAAATGTCCCAAAACAAGCCGAAGTAATTGACAATATAACCATTACGATAGAATATGCAAACTCAATAGTAAATTAAACGGATCCAAATTTTGTTAATCGTGTGTCAAACACAATTAAGTTTAGGCGACACAAACCGCTGGAGGGCAAACTGTAGCGGGAATGAACTCGATACTATTGATCTATTGCGACGGAGCAATTTCAAACGTTAACACGTTTTGCTAACTTGAAAACGTTTGTATTAATGTTTTTGTAAGAATATAAGGAATGTTCAATCAAACTTCCTAGCCTTTTCCCAACTATGTTGGGTCGGCTTCCAGTCTAACCGGATGCTGCTAATACCAGTATTTTATATTTTATATGGGGCAAGTGCCTATCTAACCTCCACATCTCAATTGCTGAGTACACGTTACCTCTTGGTAAGACTGTTTGTCAGACTTTTTTGGGGTTCTGACTACCCCTAATGACTGTCAAAGATTTAGGAATGACAGCCGAAACCAAAGGCTTAAATTGCTTACTGAGGCACGGATGGGTCTCGATATGTAGTGGAAAGACACCCATCTACGAACCGGCCGCGGCAAGCGTAGCTTAATCTTCGATCGACCCGTGCGGCTGTTATTATTTAGCCACGAGCTCCTCAATATAAGAAATGTAATTTCATAATATTTATGCAAATGACGACAAAAAAGATAAATACGGAGCTAACTACAAGTGCTTTTAAATCCATGTTGTGCGTATTATAAGCTGTCAATTCTTTGACATCAACGTAAGTTATTACGCACGCGCAGTGAATATAGCTCGCGGGGCTAAAATTTGTTTGTTTTTCCTATGTATTAAACTCTGTTGCAGTATATCTACATGCATAAGTGACCTTAATGGTAAATAGAGATTAGAGCGGACTAAGTATATATTATTCTGCAGTCAACTTTGAACAGAATTGGCAATAACTTAGTAGCGAATCGCCAAACCTATGATTTGTTGTGATTAGCCGAAGCACCAAATACAGTTTTATCAATTTTAAATATCAAAGCCACATCAACTTCAATTTCAAATAGAGCTTTGACGCTAATTGTATCTACAAATAACCTGTTGCTGATCACAAGCTTGATGTTATGTATGTATGAACTATCAAAGGCGTAATTGCGTCGATTTGAATCAAGCGACCATATAGAGAGGTGGGCCCGCCTTCACTTGATAGCAGACAATGCAATGTTTTGACGTTAACGCAAGTCTTGCACCTACTGTCATGTTGTTATTTAAAGGTTGGGAGCTTGATTCGTGCTAAGAAAGATCACGTTAGAGAAGAATTTTGTTATGTGGGGCTCGACAATAGATCTCACAATCAAACACAATCTCAGGCATACAAGATAGTAGGTTCTATTGATCACGATTTTGATTCAAACAATACGCGAATAAAGTTTATCAATACAATGCATGAGCGGGAACAAACATAATCTACTTCTATTTAGTTTACATATAGAGTAACCAATTTTAAAACATTTTTGGCTCAAACAGACTATACACCGGCCTGCGCGTACATTTAACCTAATATTCAGACTAAATATCGAACTACAGCCTGATTACCGAACCTAAATTGAATTATGACCGAATGTTTGGTGATGTGTGAATAATTATCGAGATCTTATTATAATGATTAAATCCACAATATTTTATTTTCAAACAAGATCATATTTACGGAATATGTAAGACTAATAGACTTAAAATAATAATAATAATAATCCGTACATGTACCTAAATAAAAAAGGAGGGGAAATAATCATAGGGCATCAAAAAATTGTCCCCATCGCTGTCAAAAGGAAAAGTGGCTTCAGCATTGCCATGTTGTATGCTGATTCTTTGGCCAAAAATTAGGTAGCATGATTAATCATAATCTAATTTAGCTTGGACAGCTACAGTTTTGCTACACATAGATGACCATTATTCTCTAATGATGTAATTATCTATATAAGTATGTTGGTGCGTATAACCTCTAGAATTTGAAAATTCCTAGTAAAGTCACACGCGCGTGAACCTAGATTATTAGAGCAATCTAGGCTATAATTGCTGATTCAGCAGTGCTAATTTCAAGGAGGAAAAAATACACAAATGAGATGAAAGGCAATGGATAAAGTTCAACTTATCAATCATGCCACATACCTTTGATACAGCGATCCCAAGCAGAAGCAGATGGATGCCACGTGCAGGATGAACAGCTCAGTCTAGGTGCACTACGCTGGCCAGCGGATCACAAACACAGTCTAGTTCTAGGTAATATAGATAACACTTCATGTAAGTTCAATGTAGGGTTTAGGGCGAGATGGAGCGCTTCCGAGCTAATTAGCGACTTATGCAAAAAAGAACGCGTGCTCACTATCCCGTGGTTATGACGAGACTCTCGAAGCCAGCAGATGTCACTAGCTTCAACGCGTTGACAGCGGCAGCTACCAATAGGATATCACCAAACCAACGATATATGACACTTAATTAATAAATTAGAACTATTAAATCAATGCCCTTCAATCGCCATAAGGTGAAGTAAGAAAGTTTAATAACTATAAATTATGAAGCGCAACCATTTTCCCCGGCTTGAAAGTTCCTACTTTCGAAACACAAGGAACAGCACATATAATTGCAGATCATCACAACTCTACCAAAGTTATAAGAACTCTAAACTTGCGACTGTATATTACAAATAAGAATATTTAACTAACTATTCTACGCGGTATCTAAATCTAATACTGCACATTGGTGCAAGGTAAACTTAATATTAATTTAACCAAACTTATTGAGTTGGCAAAGGGCACAACTTTACTACCGGCCGACTCTGAAGGATCCCGCTTTTAGTCTTTACGGATGCGACTCTACAAACTCCGTTATTGTCTGGAAATATTTCTGTAATTACTCCTAACGGCCAATGCAGAGGCATCACATTGTCCTGCATGGAGACGCCAACCATACCGACTCGTATTGGATTGGCAGGGGTGTTCCATTTCTGTTTGGATTGTAGGGTGTGCAAGTACTCTTGGCGCCACCGCTTCCAAAAAGATTGGACCATTTTATCGGTTAATTCATATCGCGAAATAAGATGTAACCGCGTTTCATTGACTTCGCGGGCAGGAAGAAATAAAAGAGGTTTCGTATGCAAAAAGTGCGCCGGCGATAATGAAGTGGGCTCTGACGGATCCGAGCTGATCGCATACAGAGGCCTCGAGTTTAATAAAGCTTCTACTTGAGTAAGCATAGTGTTAAGCTCATCAAAACTAAGAATTTGCTGACCGATGACCTTGCAGAGATGCGTTTTGACACTTTTTACTTCACTTTCCCAACAACCGCCAAAATGTGGAGCTCTACAGGGGATGTTTTTAAGTGTAATTCGATGCTCTGCAAGTTCTCTTTCCCATAAAGGGTGATACTCTTTAGCCAAGAATTGGTAGAGATCTCGTAAATAGGATTTGGCTCCAATAAAATTGGTAGCGTTATCTGTGTAAAGACACTGAACCGGACCTCTACGCGCCAGGAAGCGTTTCAAAGCGGACAGAAAGCTCGCAGTGCTAAGATCTGAGGCAATCTCAAGATGCAGAGCACGAGTTGTTAGGCATGTAAAAAGGCAGATATACGCTTTCCTTGATTTTTGGCCTCTAGCACGTACCGAAGTGATCATGAAAGGTCCCGCGTAGTCGCAACCTTTGTGAGAGAAAGCCTTAGGAGCCGACTCAACGCGAAAACGTGGCAAATCCGCCATTATAGGAAAGGTAGGTCGCGGCTTTGCCCGAAAGCAAATGTTACAATTAAAAGTAATGCGACGTGCAATACGTCGCGCGGACAGGATCCAATACTTCTGTCGTAAGAGAGATACGAGCAAGGTTGGTCCTGTGTGAAAATGTTTCACATGGTAGTGGGAAACTAAAAGTTCCACTATATGATCTTGACGCGGAAGGAGAATCTGATGACGCGAGTCAAAATCTAGCTCAGAGTTTGCTAGGCGACCTCCAACGTGGATTAGTCCTTCGTGGAGGAAGGGACTTAGCCGTTGTACTGGCTTAGAACACAACTCATTGCGAGCTAAACGATCGAGATCAGCTTCAAAATGAATCTTCTGCACAAATCGCCACGCAATAAATTCAGCGAACTCTAGATCAGACGCGGTAACGGGCCCTCTAGGGAGCCGTTTGATAAACTTATAAACGAAGCAAATAGTTTTTAAATATTTCAACCAGGACGAGAACCTGGTAGAGCGAGCGTATAAAATGTCGTCGGAAGGAGGACTTCTGTCCGAGCATTCGTGCGAGAGCACAGGTATAGCCACGGGCTTCATTTCGGGAAGCTCTTGCGACTCGCTTGAAACGGATGGTTTTACTGGCCATTCAGCGCGGGGAAGTTTAAGCCATGGCGGTCCATTTAGCCACAATGGATGATGGACTAATTGAGCAGGCGTTAAACCGCGAGAGAGGCAATCACTGGGATTTTCCGACCCTTTCACGTGGAAGAACTGATCTGCCGAAAGATTCTCATGAATCTTAGCGATACGATTGGCTACGAAGGTGTGCCATCGATGCGGTTCGGAATGAATCCAACTCAACGTTACAGTTGAATCCGAAAAAGCTACGACTACCTCAATGGCGTGCCGAGCTGCGAAAAGATTATATACTCGCTTTATCACAGTTGATAAGAGGAGTGCGGCGCATAACTCGAGACGAGCTAGCGAAACTACTTTAAGTGGTGCGACCTTAGATTTCGCACACACCAGCGAAACGACGATACTACCGTCGGGTCTCACAACGTGGGCATAAACCGAACCACCGTAAGCTTTCTCACTAAACCGATATAAAATACGTTGAAGGGAACGTTCCTGTGGGCGTATACCTATACGTAGGTACATAGATTTGACATCTGCGGAAATAGCGACACTAAAAAGCCTAAAATTTAACAAGATGTTAAAAAGGTCAGCCTGAAGGACTGGACCTGCGTACAGGATATCATTGAGCGAGGTACCATTATCTGTACATGCACTGGCATCTAGGACCACGCGCAACTTAGTGGTCACTTTATCCTCTCGAATAACCCCATGGTGAGGAATATAGTATTCCATTTCTCTCTCCTTACAATTTCGTTTGGGCAATACACATTCAGGTAAAATATTCTGCGCCAAAGAAATATAGTTGTTCTTGACATAATCCCGTATGACGTCATCATAAAGAAGTTTGACGCGAGGAAGCGATTTAAGTTTACGTTCGAGGGTATAGAATCTCTTGCGAGCCATATCAAAAGAATTTCCTAACGCTGACGCGTCTGTTTTGAGTGGTAAAGCTACAACATACTTGCCATTTGGAGCGCGCGTAATTGTGCTACAATAAAACTTTTCACAATGTTTATCATCCACACTCCCAATGGACGGAGCAGTAACATCTTCAATCTCCCAAAACTTACGAAGATCAAAGTTATCGAAAGAACTAGCAAAGAAAGACAGAGTGTCAGTTGGAGGTCCGATAATAGGCGCTTCTCCTAGAAGTATGTAGCCAAGCACAGTCTCCAATGCGTCGGGGCAACCGGGCACGCTGGTCAAGTGACCGGGTCGCAATAACTTAGCGAACAATTTGACCCCAAGTAACATGTCAATATTACCTGGCACACCCCAACTGTCATCCGCGAGTAGTTTAGGATCAATATGATTCAATTGCGCAGTATCTATTGCACTCAGAGGAAGATGTCCGGTTATTTGATCCAAGACTAAAGCGTCAATTTCATACCTAGGCTGCGAGCGAAACCGTGAGCTGAACGTAAGGTTCACTGAGCCGCGAACGGGCTGCGACGTGCCACCAATACCACGAACGGTATTTATTGAGTCCGTATATATAGTTAGACCGAGCATACGGCAGCAACTTGATGTAATATAATTCTTTTGCGACCCAGGGTCCAAAAGACATCTAACCAGCACGCCCTTACCCTTCCTACCCACCACTAACACCTTGGCCGTAGCCAGCACCTCGGTACTGCGGGTGGTCTGGACTTGAACAGAAGAATGCGTACACAAAGCCACACGATCAGAAGTAGCAGGATCGGCCGCAGAAGCGGAGGCTGGGGAGCTAGCGAGAGCCAGCGCAGGGGCTTGCGTCGATTGCTCAAAATGCAATAAGGAATGATGCTTACCGTTGCATTTCCTACATGTTGACTTAGATAGGCACTTAGAGACGGTATGTTGGCTACTTAGGCAGTTACCACATCTTTTATTGTCTTTTACAAACTTAAATCTATTTTCCACGGTCAACTTTTGAAACTCTTTACAAGTATACAAGTTTTTATGGGTGGAATGACAAAGTGAACATTTAGAGTCAGTAGCCACAAACACCTGCGATACCTTAGATGAGGTGCTGGAGCTTCCTGCGGAGGCGGGCTTATTTGCCGCAGAAGACGAACGATACAAGATTTTTACTTGTTCACGAACAAACTTTACGAAATAATCATAATCTAACTCTTGTTGATTACGAAGCGACATTTCAAAATGTTTTGCGATATCTGAGTCTATTAACTTTAGACCCAAATGAATAAATATAAAATCATCTAAGTTATGTATTTTTAATTGTTTGAGTCCCGCAACCGTAGAAGTTAATTTATCGAAGCCTTTTTCAATATTAGCAGGTGTCGATCCGAACGGCTTTAATGAGAACAGCTGATTTAGATAATTAGTGGCGAGCGCGCGAGTATCCATGTACTTTGCGATAAGCGCATCCCAGACAACGCGGTAATTATCGCCCGAAGGTACAATACCGGCTGCCACGTTCCTAGCCTGTCCTTTTAAACAACTCAACAAATAATGAATGCGATCAGAATCTGATAAATCTGCGTTGTTATGTATAATACGTTTGAAAGTCTCATAAAAGAATGGAAAGCTCTGAATATCACCGTCAAAGGTAGGCAGCTCAATTTTAGGTACTTTTATATGATGAGCATTAAGGCTCACTTTCGGGCTAGGTTCCTTGGAATCATTTGATTCAGTTAATGAAGATAAAGTAATTTTTATCTCGCCGACCAACTCATCAAATGAATGTAAGGCACCATAGCTTACGTCGCACGTTGGATCTAATGTCAAATTTAACCGATTTATCTCGTCCATTATCTCATTGAATTCTCCACGTAATCCCTCAATTTGTTTAGCCTGAGCAATAAAAGACTTACGTAATCTTTCGGTTGTTAAAGATTTTGTTGAGTCCAAAATCCTTTGACCCCGTGCGAAATACGAGTCGCGTTTACTTTCCAACAATCTAAGTTTAACCTTGTCAGTCATTGTACACAGAAATTAAAATCTGACAAAAAAAAATTAAATCAACAAAATTTTTATTTTATCCACGGAACCCGAGTGAGTGAAAGTAGGGGTCCAATCAACCCGATAACTCAATAAAAGATTTCTATAAATTAAGTAATTAATAGTACGGAACCATCCGTACGCGAATCCTAACAATAATAATTAATTTGTAGGAAAAAAAATATAAAGCGAACAACGGCTTAACCGAGTGCAAGTAACAAAGACTAATACTTACATCAATATAGTAAGCACGCCAAATACCTTAACGACGTACCCATCTATATCATAATATATTTATAATTTGCTTAGATATACCTACCTACAACCCGATAAGTTAACCTTTATGTCGAATGCAACGCGATAACAATTTTTCTGCACTACTTTTATTTATATGAGATTAACTTATTCAATACATATAATAAGTAGGTACAGATTCTTAACCAACAATAAGTTAAGTGTGAAACTTAAAAACAAGTACCTATGTAAAGTTATTTCCATAAGCGATGCGATTGTATTCGTAACGTAAATACCTTCGTAAGAAACAATAGAATTCCTAACAAGTAGGTATTGCGTAGATGACCGTTCGAAATAAGTTATCTAGTAAGTACCTACTACGTTTACCAAGTGAGGTGTGGGGGTGATTATGTATAAATATACGGCTGTTTCCTATGAGGAGAACTAACGCGTAAAGTTTATACAAATCTGTTACTTTACCTGAAGGTTCCTATCAAAAGATCAAGTTACCCTACAAAATAAAATAACAAGCGACGCGGTGATAATATGGTTAATTACAATAATTAATCAAATGCGGTTGAGTCTCAATATTATAAAAAAAAAAAACCTACTCGTGCAATACGAATATAGTAGGCTGTACCCAGCGAACCTACAGTACAAGTGTATCATACAATAACAATCAATATCATTCATTCAGCAAATCTCGATTAGAGAAAAAAGTTTCTAATGCGTAAATAAAAACTAATCGTAGGTACGAGAACAAAGAACTAGAACATTCCACAGTCACGTAGGCCCACTTGAGGATTGTGATACACAACTACCCACAATTTTCATACACGACCAAAAAAATATGTAATTACGCCGAAAATTAACTGATTTATTAAATAAACTTATTTAGCGATATGAATCAACGTTGATATCCCATTAAATGTATTTTTCGAAGTTTTAATTAGTGATATCAAAGATTTAAATTAACAATCAATTTGCCGGTAGAACTACTGCATGCAAGGCAGTCTGAGCTTTATTCCTAACGTTATAGAGGCGAGAGTTGTGTGATGATATGCAATTGATATTGAAAATTCCCGATATTTTTTCTTAAAATTAGATTTTTAGAACTCAAAATAGGCCGTAAATAAGCCCAAAGTTAATTTATCCGGGTACGAAGGACCAAAATGGTGCGTATAACCTCTAGAATTTGAAAATTCCTAGTAAAGTCACACGCGCGTGAACCTAGATTATTAGAGCAATCTAGGCTATAATTGCTGATTCAGCAGTGCTAATTTCAAGGAGGAAAAAATACACAAATGAGATGAAAGGCAATGGATAAAGTTCAACTTATCAATCATGCCACATACCTTTGATACAGCGATCCCAAGCAGAAGCAGATGGATGCCACGTGCAGGATGAACAGCTCAGTCTAGGTGCACTACGCTGGCCAGCGGATCACAAACACAGTCTAGTTCTAGGTAATATAGATAACACTTCATGTAAGTTCAATGTAGGGTTTAGGGCGAGATGGAGCGCTTCCGAGCTAATTAGCGACTTATGCAAAAAAGAACGCGTGCTCACTATCCCGTGGTTATGACGAGACTCTCGAAGCCAGCAGATGTCACTAGCTTCAACGCGTTGACAGCGGCAGCTACCAATAGGATATCACCAAACCAACGATATATGACACTTAATTAATAAATTAGAACTATTAAATCAATGCCCTTCAATCGCCATAAGGTGAAGTAAGAAAGTTTAATAACTATAAATTATGAAGCGCAACCATATGTTTTACAAAAAAAAGTAGTGTATGTAGTATATCAGTTATCTGGTTTCCATAGTACAAGCTCTGCTTAGTTTGGGATCAGATGACCATGTGTGAATAATGTCCCTGGTTATTATTATTTATTATTAATTACGTGAACTCCCAGTCTCTCTCTCATTCGTCGTCATCTTCGGAAAATCTATTCTTCGTAACTTGGTCCAGCTTTTTCTTTATTCCAACAATGCTATCATATCCTCATTCTCAGACCACGTATACACATAATGCCATCGAACAACTGTGGGACTGGCCAAAACTGAATTAAATAACCATATATTTCACAACAAATGTTGAGATGGATGTGTTGAATATATGAGGGAAAATTAGAAAGTGGCGCCATTGACAGAATAGTAAAAGGAAATCGTTTGGTTTGGTATGGTTGGTATACAAGTGATGATGAGGAGGGAGGAAATGCATGTGACTAAAAGATTGATGATGTACAATATGTTGATGGATGAAGAGGGAGAGGAAGGCCAAAGAAAAGATGGATGGATTATGTGAGGATTGATATGAAAGAAAAGGGAGTAAATGGAAGCGTGATGGTTGACAGGGGAGAACGGGAGAAGAAACCTTGTTGCGCCGACCCCAAATAACATGGGATAAGACAGGAAGATGATGATATTTTACAACGAAATTAAATGTATCCTTCAAAATGTTTAAATGTTTTCACTCAAAACAAAAGGTTGCAAGGGAACAATTATAGAAATATTCCATAAATCAAGTTTACAGTGCACTGATGAAGTCCAGCATAACATATTAATTGCAGCTGAGTCGTTTAAATTGGATAATTTACTGCATTCGCTCAATTAGTTTTTAAGGTCACACTATATTCCGATAATGGTTTTTTTTTGATAAAGCTGTTTTGATTGATGTCAATGATAATTTAAATAGACTTGTACTTGAACAAATAGATAAAGCTAACGTGGTAAGCGTAACAGTGATAGTTTTAGATGAGTTTAGCCGTTTTCATGAAAAAGAGCACAATTGTCCGCAAAAAGAGCACAGTTTAATTAACTGTAATGTGGGTTGGATCCTTTTCGTTTAACTATGGACAATTAGATACTGAAATTACTATTTCACACACTATTTTACTATTTTACACTACTCTGTAACGAAGAAAACTATAATAATACCATTTTGAATATAGCAATCTCTTATTTCAATACAATACATTTATATTGTAATAATATTACAGGTAAATATTTCAGTCCCTATTAGGTTTAAATGTCATTGATGGAAATACATCCTAATAAAATCAATCATAATTTCGTTATGATCAACACAGTGAACAAAATCCATTAAACTGCAGCACATGAACATTTCAATGTGTAGCGAATATTAATTAACTAATTTGATGACTCATTAACATTTAAAATATACACGAGTCTACTTAATCAGTTGAATATATTATGAAATATTAATTTTACTAAGTGACACTTTAAATATTTAGTGTATAGATTTTGTTCCTTTGGGTGCAAATACGGTAAAGTTTAGGAAACAGGACACTAATTAATAGTTATTGTAGGGTAGAAAATAACTATTACAATTTCACCAGTAATTGTTTTATATAATAAAGCATGCATCTAAAAGTGGTATCCAGGGACCAACATTCTAATCGCGAAAAAAAAAAATCAACTATCTCATACAAAACTTAATACCTACTCGAACCAAATATATAAGATGGCTGACTATTTTTTCGCGATTACGAAGTCGGTCCCATAGAGAAAGTTGTTCAGTTTGATGGTCTGTGCACCTTTATGGTACATACTTTAGGTATAGATAATCTTGTTAGAAGCTTTCCTTCAAAGTAAATTACCCGTGAGGATAGTGAATGAATGAAATTCAAGTTTGACTAACAATGCTTCATTTCAAGTCATAAAACCATCTACCTAGATGCAAGGCTACACCGCACCGGTCGAGCCAGTTCCTAAGAATAAACCACAAAGCTAATACTTGACGAATATCATGTGTCACATAACAATGGTAGAATGCTACTAAATGATGTCAAACATAATGCAACAACACATTGTATGTTAAGGAGTGATATTTGGTACTGATATGCTACTGAAGACTTTACTAATACCTTGATCACACGTACCGAGTAGATGGGCGAGACAGCAATATGATACTAAAGCCAGGAGAGTTAGGTGGACGAGTAGGTGTTATTACATATTTTTTAACTTGGCACCGAGTCTGTTAGTTCAGTTTCGACGCTGCAGATTAGCGAGACAATGGATCGCATAAAGATAATGAAAAATTCTACGGTAGCGTCCTGCGAGCGACGTGAGTGTGCCGAATGGCGAGTATGCACCGAGTGGATGTTTATACCTGCTGAGTGGGCAAGCGAGTCAGTGCGGAGAAGCGCGGGGTGTGGGCACTCGGTCTAGTCTCGAACAGGGTCCGCGTGACTGTCTCGCCCTTCAACTCGGCCGAGCGCTCGACCGAGCACTCGGTAATGTGTTTACACGTACCGAGCATTCAGCCGAGAAAATTGTCTCGTCCATCTACTCGGTACAGTCACGAGCAAAATTCAAAAGCGATTTTCTCGTGTAATAACGACTGCAACTTTGAGATAAGACCTATTTCATATTACTATGGATTCCAAAATACTATGTTCATAACAACATAAAATTATAATAAACACTGTAGGAGAAAATCACTTTCAAATGTTGTTTAGTGACATACATATTAGTGCTCATGACCGTACGTGTGATCAAGGCATTAGGCTGGGTGTATATTTGAGCCAATACTGTCATGAGACAGTATTGATTTATGATAACAATGGCACTCGCAACAAAATTGTCTTGGCAAGACAAAACTATTCTGTCTACAACAGACAAAACCGTTTTGACTTTGTTGTACGCATTGTCTTACAGCATAAAGTCATTTATGGATTGGTATGTGCATATTTAACCATATTCGCGGATGAATATGTAATGTGCGATTTTCAAACTTCCCGCGACGCCACGTATGAGAATCTCGTGGCATCGAGTGGCTCACGGGTCGGCGGAACGTGCGCCGCACGAGACAGTAGCCGGCTCGACTCCAGAGACTGATATATTCTAAAAAAACTCTGTTTGGTGTAATCTAGTTCCAAATGCATATCTTTTTTATTGCTAACTTGCCTATTAAACTGGAAGTTTGTGTACAAGAAGTGTTGTTTAATTTATCACTATTAAAGTGAAAAATACATAGGCTTGTGCAAATGATTGACGTCTGACGTCGTTTGCATACGATTTTGCGTTTTTGTCAATGCGGTCACTGCCTTCAATTGTTTGACAGTTTCGGTTGAATATATTCTGGTGGATATTAATTATTAACTGGTTTTGTGTCAATGGCTTCTAAAAATGGTTCCTCTCTTATGATGAGTCTTCGTGTTCTAGCTTGAATCTAGTTATATTAAATAATAGTTCATTTAAATTTTTCTTAATTTTATTTTAAAATAAACATCAGTCTTTATCATCTAAAGTTTGGTAGAAATTCCTTAAGACCTTGCTGTACAAACAACTTCTAATTGAATAAACTTTTGCAAGTTAGGTACTCTTAAGATTGCTTTTAAGAACTTTATTGGAGTGACTTATTTAGAACAAAACAGCTGGATTATTATTTTACGGAACTGAATATAAAATGAAGGAAGACTGAAATGTTTCAGGTCATTTTAATTTAATGTTTAGTGGTAAAGCCAATTAGAATTTATCATCAGTAGCATCTAGTAAACAGAATTAATATGTGTTACAAAAAAAAAAAAAAAAACACTTTAATATATATACAAAAAACCTTTTTTTCATCTATGGTCTACATCATTTAAAGAATTTCTTTTACATACGAACAAAAAGCGCTTACCTACTTACTTTTTTTTTTGTATGAATTGTCAGGACACTTCAAGTGTTCAAATCGTTTAGAATATGACAGCTCACGCTACCTATTGACAAGTTAAAACAAAAAATCTTTTTACCGCAATATAAGACCTCCTTTGACAAAACGTCGAACATACTCAACGATGGTGCAGGCCCACATTCGCGCGGACGTAAAAATATCCCGGTGAGATTTTATCACGCACTGGTTTTTCAACTCCTCCCGGTGTTGAGCCGAGCATTGAGAATCCAAAAGAGTGCATCCCAGCGCGTCGAAAAAACACACGGTTGTAGTTTTAACTCTCGGTGCTAAGCAGTGCGTTGAAAATCCAGTGCGGGAAAAAAAATCGCCGCGGGTAAAGATCACCCGTGCACTTCAGGGGCCCGACAGCTTTAGTTCACGTTTCCGCCATTTGTCGCCACTTTCGCGTTTAAAAATTATGTTATCTGTCATTTCTTGTCACACGCCATTCTTCATCATTAATTCACACTATCTTTTCTGGTTTTGACGGAGAGATTTTGTTAGGTTATCTTACAGATTATTACTGTATTACTAGCACTGTCTGTGTACCAAATGTTGTTATCCTTTTGTTAAAAATAGACTGGACACTGTGACTGTCCTTTCGTCGTCTTTCACTGTGCTTTTCTATACGTCGCGTCCCTAGAACTCGATATCGATAGCTAACTATTTACGTTAAAACATCTCTAGTACGCACGACGGTAGCGACAGAACGCAGAACGGCAATTAAGTGAAACTAAACTAATAAGTCACTGTCGTATCTTTAGCTTGCTACTACTTTAGTAATCTGTGGTGCACCTGGGCTGAATGCCTCACCTTTATTTGATACGAAATGACGTATGATTGGAAACGGGCCATGAAAAGAATGAAGCCCAACATCTGTAATAACAGCCGAAATACTTTTTTATAATTAAATATTATGGATGCCTTCACCACCAATGCTTTATGAAGGTATATATTTCTTAACAAGCTTAATTAAATTAATGAACGCAATCAAAGGAAAGTTGGTAAGACTGGTTCCGTTGCTGATCTAGACTTGGGTTACAAACGAAAATCGACACTTTGTTGATATTCAAATTCGAAAGCTGTAGATAAGTAGGTACGTTTAAAGGTTTAGGTAGAGTTGTATAGGACACTCAAATTTCACTTTAAATGTTTAAGTTATAATGTTTAAGTCCCATACAATTGAGAGCGAGCCTATAGCCATCAACCAACACAAATTCCAGACTCAGGGTTGCTACTGAAAAAAGCCCAATTACACTTTGTATGACCTGGGAATCGAACCCAGGTCCTCCTGCTCTGCAGTAACGCTTGAGACCACTAGACCACGTAACAGCCTACGTTTGTGCAATAAAATCAATAAGTATTTGTATATATAACTCTTATGATATATTATTGTGTTTAAAATCAAATCAATTTGGTGTGAAACAAAAAGAAAGCCTAATATTGGTAGAATCTACAAGATTGTGAAGAATTTTCTTTTAGGGAAGTGTTTGATACTTTAAAAGAACGAAACTGTATGAAATTCCTTAAACGAACTTTAGCAGATTCTCCATAAGTTTTAAATAAGCCATCAATATAAACTCTTAATTAGAAGAAGTTATAAGATTGATAGCGATGTTTAACAATAAAAATACTCACTTTATTTTCAAAATGTTCGTCAGCTGTTAGCCAATAGTCTTTTCAAATCATCGTCCTCCCTGCCAAAACCAAATCCATTCTCATTGGATAACAGCACACCGCAAACCAATGTTTGAGGCAGCACGTGACCTTTTGTTGACATTTTCCGCTTGATTTTAGGTCGCTGCAGACCGCGCTAGATTGACAATTTGAACCGTTTGCACCGTTCCTCTGTTTATTTTGAACGTTCCGCTTACTGACGAGATTGCCAAAATTATATTCAGTATATCAAAGGATGAATTTGCTTTACAAAGCTAGTTGGTCTAGCTTTGAGAAATTAATTTAACGCGAGTTCGTTTAAATTCAGTTCGCGTTTATGCTCTGCATGATAGTTAAAACGTGGAGCATCTATAGCAGCTATTCAACCAATATTCTGTTAAGGGGGAAGCGTCAGGATAGCCCGCGGAATTTAAAATTTCTTACGTTTTTTGCAATTTGCAAGTCAGTAAAGTTAGGTTGTATGTCGAATAAAGTATGATTCGCGACCGTAACAAATATATATTTATAGAATTATAATCATTAAAATCAGTAATACAACTCCTTAAGTTAGTATAATCCTCAATTGTCAAGATTTCATGAAATAGTCATTCATTAGGATTACCTGGTCTTAAAGAGTTGTATTGATGACTTTTATGATTTTGATTCTGTAAATAGATACTTGTTACGGTCGTGAATCACATTTTGATCAACGCTGATATAACCTAATGCTGACTTGTAAATTATAAAAAACGTAAGAAAATTTAAGTTACATACAAATTAAATTTTAATTTAACTTTAATAAATAGTGTCGCATTCACGGAATGTCACAGTAATGTTGTAGGTAACTTGAATGACAATAATATTGATGTCAGCCTATTTACAGCTATAGATACCTACGTACCAACCTACCTAGCTACTTATAGAAATATTTTTTCTTCGTGTCTCGAAGGTCGACAGGGATCAGCCTGGCTTTCGACACGAAGTACTCATGTAGTTTTGTTTTGAGTAATCTAGTGTGTGGACTGTGTGGTGTTGACCTAAGGTACCGTAAAATGCTGTAATTTTGCCTGGATTGTGAAGTTTTTTGTTCGTATCTCTGAACTTATGTATTATTATGTCTTTTAATGAGTTTCACATGGTAAACAGACCTTATGCCTTGCCAGGTAGAACTCAAATCTATTTAAATATTGCTGAGTTTCCGAATGAGAAGCACCCAAAGTCGTAGGCAAAGTTGTAGGTAAAAGACACAACATTACCTAGAAGAATATCTCAATAAATATAATGTTGATCTTATTATTAATATTAATTTCGTGTGCTAACCTGACGCTTTCGCCTTAATGTTGTACTTGGCATAAAACAAATTAACTTAGTAGGGTATCTAATCTAAGACCGCATTAAGTTATTCATCCAACTAGACTATATTGAACTCCACCTATCTATTGATTTTACTTTTAACTTGTTCTCCTCTGATAAATATAATTAACTTCCTTAGCCTGATTCAGTTAACGGTTAACTGAATTAGACTAAGGAAGTTAATTATGTTTAACAGAATTAAGAAAAAAAAATGTTAGCTGTTAACCTAACATTTTTAGGGTTCCGTGCCTCAAAACGAAAAACGGAACCCTTATAGGATCTCTCGTGTGTCTGTCTGTCCGTCTGTCACAGCCAATTTGCTCCGAACCTAATGGACCGTTTAATTTGTTTGGTACACTTATGAATTTCTATGACCCAAACACGGACGTGTAAAGTAAATAAACGAATTTTGAATATAGGGGTCAATTTTGGGGGCAAATAAGAAAATAAAGAAAAAGTTTTGCAAACTGTACCGTGTGACATATCAACTGAAAGGGCTTAATGCGTCTTAAGAGCATCTTAAATATGTATTTTTTATAATTTTAAAATAAATTGTTGTACATTTATTTAAGAAAATAGACGAAAATTAACCATTACAACCCTTATCTCCGAAACTGCTGAGCCTAAAATTTACAGAACCATCCCAACTACGGAACCCTTCATTTTGCGTGGTCCGACATGTACTTGGCCGGTTTTTTCTTATTGTAAGTACTCAATTCCCTGAAGTCATATGTTCATATTGCACTGATGACATTCATTTTACTAACGAGAATACAAGTACATGCGGACATGTGTACGCGGTACACAGTTCACACCCCTAGCGTATGACATCGGCTGTCATAATATCGAACACAATCAGCTCTTATAAATAGACCACCGCACAGTGGTACCGCCGCCGAACAAAGGCGGTCATAAATACTGAAAATCTTATTTAATGCTTTTTTTTCGTGGGAAGTGGTTCAGGTAGCAATAAAAATTCATAATATATTAGTGTATATGTAAATTAATACATAATGATATATATTTGATAATTTGTTAACATGAAAAGAAAAATAAAATAAATATCAATCAATTAATCCTAATCTACGTCTAAACATATTTTGTACATTCTGTTTTCTGTCTGCTATTAGTTTTTTTCTTCGTCTGACCTAACCTGCCATTCCTAACATCAATCCTGTAGGAGAGATGAACAAAATATTCAAAGAAACGAACCAAAGAATGAAGTGGAGATAAACCAAACTCATACCGACTTTCTACAGTCGGTTTTTGGCAACAGATGTCTATTTGGTTCATCTCTTTGGGAGTTGCCCCACAAATATAACACTTAGATGAAGATTAATCGCTCAAAGCAGTATATACCTTACCATCCATCATAGTTAATTGTAAACTGTGCCGAATCTTAAAATCACGGTTATTTATTGTTAAAGATGTTGGATTTAAATTGCGTATTTTTTCATTAAAATAAGCCTCTTCTTCTAAGGAACAGGAGGCCTATTTACTGTAGAATATATACTGTAGAATTTTCCTTCAAAAATTGAAAGCGAATGGGCCTGCAGTATCTAGTAGAAGAGGGGCGGGGATTTTTCCACAATATTATATATTTAGCGTCTGATTTTACTAGTAACTGAAGTGGCCCCGCTTCTGGTTGAATTTCTTCATGAACACGTTGCTCAACGCTCCTTAACTCAATACATTCAATGTCTTTCAGCCAATCAGAATACTTAAGTAATAACTTTGATTTACTCCTACTTACTTACTTCCAATAATAATCAAGCCTTTTACATGAACACAGTATACGATCATCTATGATGAATGATGACAGCAAAACTTCTAATATACCTTGGTGTTTTTTGGTTGCTTTTCCACTCACAGTACTCCAAATCTCAAAGATATACATCCTTGAGAAGGAACACTTGATCAAAGTACAGTAAACGCTCAAAAGTCTATAAGCGTACTAAGGATTACATTGCTATGAACTGTGCGAGCACGAATCAGTACGTGTGCGTGTATGAGCGATGTCTCACTCAACATTCCGCAGATAACACACACTAATGAATTGTCGCATGTCGTCGTATTACGCGAAATATAATTATATTTCTGTTGCATTTAGAATACTCGTCATAGTGGCGACCTGTTTTTACCATTGCATTGCTAAAATTCGCATAAACATAACATGTGCTGATAGCTGTTTGGCCTAAGCAATGGTTTCACGATCAATGAAGTCTGAGTTTGAATCTTAATCACAATGTGGGACTGTTTTTTGTTTCTTTGGAACCATAATAATATATTTGTACTATTTTAAGCAAAAACTTGTTAGATGTTTATGTTAATTTATTATTTATTTTTATAAGAAGTTAAATATTACTTATTGTATTATTATTTAACTATTTTTGTGATTTTTAATTTATCTATTCGGTGTTGGAAGGTGGAAATAAAAAAGTCGTGCTGAATGGTAACAAAAATGTTTATTCGTTTTATTTACTTATTTATAAAATTAACAAACTTAAGAGAATTGTGACGTTACATTCCTACTAGATAAAAGAAGTTTTTTTGTAACCGTTCATAGGATTTTTTGTTGTATACCCACTTAGTCAATTCATAATAACATAACAAATACCTTTCTAACTTTACGAAATGAGTGACCAAGCGAACAAGATAAAGAATATTATATTTCTGTCCCATTACTTCCAATCAAATAAAAACTTACAAAAAGTCAAGTACTGCGTGAGTTTTGAACTCACGGCTCACTGATTCACGCATCTATCTGCGCGCGCTTAACCGCTAGGTGATCTTTACACATGTTATAACTTTGAAATTATGAACTACAATCAGTTGTTGACGACAATAATTATGCATGTTTATGTTCTTGGAAATAGAAGGTCTTAAGTCAAACTAAACGCCAAGCTATTGCTTTGTGAGTTTGCTTATCGACTTTTGGTCGCGACTGTACTTGAAAGAAAAGTTTGAAATTAGTTGCAAATTTTGTAGACCTTGCTACAATTGTGTCTACGCAGGCGTAGGCCCTTTATAGCAGCCGTCGGCGCAGAATGGCGCAAATCAAAGTATAATATTTTTAAAACATACAGTCTCAACTGCAATTTAAGATAGTTGCGAATGTTTGCAAAATCTTGTAAAATTTTGTAGCTCTAAGCAAAGTTATTATATTAGAAAAAATATACAATACATTATGTATGGTGTAGTACGTAAATAGTACAAATATTATACTGACAATTTATTCAAAATACAATCAAATGTGACAAACATACCTTCCTCTTGAATATCCATTGCACAAAACAACAACACAAACTAAAGATTTCCGAGAATTCACTTGTAACTAAATACTGTAATGATGTGTCACCGATAACAGCGAGTGCAACGTAACGATGCGTTCACTTCCGAGGCCAAAAAGTAAGTGACAATTAAAACAAATAGGTGACATAATTATATCACCGGATAGCTCGTTTAACCTTTAACTAGGGACATCTTTTTTTTGTAACACTAGAACGGACATAGGGTCCCACAGACCCCTGTAATATTTCTATTATTTTAATATGAAATAACAAAATAAATAACATTTTGATTAATCAGTGTGATAGGCTTATAAATAATAGACTTTTGATCATTTTAGCATTTACTTATAAGATTTTTTTTTTCTATTACAAACTAAACAAAGATAGGCACTTTTCAGTCTCAATTCGCAGTGAGATCACTTATTATACTACTAAATAATTTTTCTTCTAAATAATCAACAAAATTAAATATTTTCCTTAAAAAGTAATCTTTGTTTTATAAAAAAAATATTTTTTTGTAACTCTAACAATAAACAAAAAAAAACTGACAGGGGGTTAATTACCCCATTATATTTGACACTCCTTGCATAGTGGGTTGGAGCATTGCAGACATATAGGCTTTTTGCATGCAACACAGCTGTAGGAGGTTTTCCTTTGAAGACTTGATGGACAGATGTAGCATCTTTTCTTCTTATTTTGATTTTCTTCAGGAGTTGGTTCATCATCAGGGGGCACATCCTTACCCAAAACGCGTTTCATGGTTAGTCTAAGTTCTCTTGGCAAATTTTTGTTTGATGTGTATCTTCTTTGCATATGAGGTACAACGAGAGAACGGGCTAGTTTTTTTATAAAGATACCTCGATCTATATCCTTATTTTGATGTTTATTGAATAGTATATGAGCATTGACGCCACTCAAATCAAGACTTCTAAAAAATATCACCATTGGCCATCTTCGAGTTCGGCGGCTGCTACAGTAAATAGAAGACTTCTTGTCAGTTTCATCTACCCCTCCTTTTGTTGAATTGTAATATAAAATAATTTCAGGTTTTTTAGAAACATTGTCAATTTTATCATCATGATGCATAGAAGATACTAAGAGCACAGCTTTGTTTGGTTTAGGTACATGAGAGCATAACGTTTTTTGGCCAGTAAATCCAAATAATGTAGAACTTACTTGTCGTTTCTTATGTGGTAAGAATTCGTTTGGTATCTCCCGCTTATTTTTTTTCACTGTTCCGACATAAGTCAATTTTCTCTTAGCAAGTTCATCAACGAGCTCCACTGAAGAAAACCAATTATCTGCTGTAACATAGCGATTAGTACCTTGAATCGGTTGCGTCAGGCGAAGGACACATTGTGTTGGAACAAGGTACTTCTTTTCATCAGCCGTCAATCCAGTACCATCAGAGCCTTTTCCAGCATATAAATATCCATTGTAAAAATAGAAAGTCTTAGAATCGCACAAAGCACGAATTATCATACCGTATTTTCCAGGTTTCTTTGGCATATACGAAATCAAGTGGCTCCGCCCACGAAACTTGACAAGCATTTCATCCACGGTAATATTCTCGCTTGGTTCATATAATTTCTGAGAATTGGCAACAAATTTTTCGAAAATCTGTGATATAGCTGCCACTTTATCAGTCTTGTCGTTCTGCTCGATCAGCTGGATTATCAAATCTCAGACATAATTGAAGAATAAGAAATCTGGTCTCCGACATACAGCATCTATATATTTCACACCCTGTGCCATCCATTGCAAATATAAAAGATGTGTTTTCATGGTTTGATTTCAAAACAGCCGAGTAAAATAGAAGACCCAAAAAAGCATTCAATTCGATCAGATCTAGATCTTTTAGTTCTGGTTTATTTTGGCGTTTGTATCGCTCTCTGTAATAAGCTATTTTCACATTGGTCCACCTCAGAATAGTTTGCCGCATATCTTCATCAAATAATTGATTCCAAATATCACAAGCTTCGTAACTATTCATCACAGTCAACCTTGAAGAAGACGTACGCAGAACAATGTTATGATGTGGAGTTCTTACCCTACTACTTGGTGGGGTTTTTGCCCATTTGTAACGATTTTTACCGTAATAATAGTTAGATGTAGCTAATTCTGAGAGCGGCACATCATCTTCTGAACTTTCACTTGAGCTGTGTTCGATAATCACATTTTCTGAATCAGAGGGTAGTTCTTCTTCATTTTGATCTTGTTCATCATGTTCTGGATGGCGCTGACGAAATTCAGCTTCATCAATAAGAAGATCTGCGACTTCTTCTTCATTATCCGAGTCATCCGAAGCCAACAAACCAGAATTCAGTTCGTTTTCAAAAGATGGACTGCTCAGACGTAATATTTTATTCGACTGTTGTTCCCTAGGTACATCTCGCAATGGTCGTTTCAAACCAGAAGTACTTGGTTCACTATTTTCGGCCATTTAGATATAAAATCTAAAACAAAAAAAAATGTTATACAATTTAGTTTATAAGAGATCTGGGGACATAGGGTCCCACAGACCCATTCGAAACTTTAAATCCATATAACTTACGTATTTTACACCGCACGACGCAACCTTCTCCTTCGTTGGGGGTTTCGCGACTAAACTCGAAGCTACTGAGCCGCTAGCCACGGGGGGCGCGGGGAAGTACTTTATTTCACGTCAACGACAAGTGCCAAGGGTCTGTGAAACCCTGTGTCCCTACTTAAAGGTTAATGGTCTATCGAAATATGTAACTTGTTTCTGCAAATTCGAATATGAGTTTTATGGATTTATGACCTATGGCGGAACCACAGTGCACCGGCGCCGGCTCTCTGCACAATACAAAGCGTACGTACACGTCCGTATAGAGGTTATTTTTGTATGAAATGTATTTTGATAAGCGATTTAATGAGAAAATTGTGCCAAAATAATTTCTGTACGATGCGATATTGAGTTTTAGTGGGTGATGATTGAGAGAATGGTTGAGCTCGTTTCAGATTTATGACTTAACTACCGAATTTGCGTAAGCACTTTCTTTGTTTAAGATCGAGAGTTTTTGGTATCTAGATATTATGATAAAATGTTCCATACAGACTAAATTGACGTATTATATTTGACACTACAGGTAAATGCTACAAATTACTACACTGTGTCATCAAACTCCTGGGCACACGACAATATGGTGGACTTGGCATAGGGGGGCCCTATGCCAAGTCCACCATATAGGGATAAATGCTGTATGCAATAGGCAGGACAGGGGTCGTGCCTATTGCATACAGTATTTAATTCCGAGAGACATACAGTTATTCAGATAGTTATTGAGAGAATGTAGAGAAAGTTAGAGCCGATGAATGTATTTTGACACTGTAAAGAAGCTTGTTACTCAAGTCCTAAATTTCATAAACGAAAAACATTTTGAACTTATTATAGTAAGCAAAATTGCTCTATTTACGAAATACGATAGACTTTTGATTGCCGATGCGTGAGTTTTAACGCCCAGGGCAAACTAGTTTGACTGCTACGTAGCTCGATATATGCTAGATCAATGTTTATGTATGATTGGATGTGTATTTTGAGTTTAAGTTTTGTATCCATTGGGCTTTGCAGTAAAAGGTACACTTATTTGGTTTTAATTGGTCGGTAGTAGTGATTAAAAGTTGTTATCGTTTTAAATATCTATTTAGATAATACGTAAATTCTATCAGTATTTTGAGTAAATAGTTTGTTGGAGATTTATTTAAAATATGTAAATTAATACACATTGACTAACTATTGAACACTTTAGACACGATTGAGTACACTTTGTTCTCAATGGTGTCTATGGTGTTCTGTAGCTTGAAGAGTCAAAACGTAAAAAAGAAAACATACTGGTATTTCACACAAATCGATTGATTTACGAGTTCTGCCGGCGTTTATCAAAGTCAAATCACGGATCGGTGAACACGCTCAACACATCAAGACCCCCCATTGAGTGTTTTGACATACACGCTAGCGGCGAGTCGATCCGGATGGTCTATCTCGCCTTTACAATTATTTTAAGCATGAATTCGCGTAAAGTGTGAAAGCTCTATATTAGAAATACTTGTAGATACAAGTTTTGTCGGTACTTCTTGTATAACTAGACAACTCTCGTCTCGTGTCGTCACCTTTCACCGTTCTCAAGCAATTGCAAGATTAAAGTTTAGATTAAATTGAAAGATTTCTCACGACGACAAAATCAATAAAATCTAACCAATGTTCATTATTAGCAGGGTTAAATATTGTAACTTACTTTATTAAACAGTTTCCCATCATTTATGAATATCATGCAAACTTTGTTAATCCAATCACTTGTCAATTTTGTTGAAAATTGAGCATTTTTGTTGTACCACGGGGAGATAGTGCAGTTATGTGGGGCTCCAACCCACTAAAACACCACGGTGTCCTCCTCTGCCGCTTGTGGCGGAAACACGGGCACGCGTTCCGCCGCTGCTGTCCGGCACCGGACCTTCCTCTGGGGAGCACCCCCCATCACCGGTGCACCAGTACACAATGCACGCCGTGACTACCCCAGGGACCAAACCAGCACATGGGCGCTAGACGACCCCGTGTCTATGCATCCTTGGTCACTCTGCGAATGGTCAGGTCAGTGGCCCGGCCACCTACCACTTTTCCGCCGCAGAGGATAGGGAGAGCGGCCAACGAAATACCGACACTCCTCCTCCCATGCGGCCCCACCGCGTCCGCCATCAGACGGTGGCGACCCCGTCAAGGCCGCGGAAGGTAGGGAGTGCGGCGCACCGTAATACCGTACTCCTCTCTCGCCGTAGCCTCCAACCCTCAGCCGCGATGCCTCCCATACGACATCGCGGCCCGCCCCAGTTGCGATGGCTCCCAAGTGGCACCGCAACCTACTTGTTGGCCGCTACGTCGTCGGCTTACCGGCAAAAGCCCGACGAGCGGCCCTTCCTCAGATTCCTCTTCGCTTCACCGTGGGTGACCAAGCCACGGCTACTGAGTCCCCCCGCCTCGACGATGCGGGAACCCACCTGGGTGTTGTAGGTACCTAAAGTATTAATTCCGTCGAGCGGTCATCTGTCTTAAACTTTGTAGATACTTTATCTATCTATCTATCTAACTAGCCTGTATTGTTCCACTGGAGGGCAAAAGCCGCCCTCTCCCTTTTCGATACAATTCTGTCTTTTGCTAGTGTCGGCCAGTCCTTTCAGTAGGAGTCAAGCTCGTTCCGCCATCTTCGCCTCGGCCTGCCGCAATGTCGTCGTGTGTTTAGTGGGACCCAATCGGTAGTTCTCTTAGCCCATTGGTCATCTGACATGCGGAAGACATGTTCGGCCCAGTCCCACTTGAGCTTGGCGGCTTTCAGGGTGCCGCGCAGTGTTGTGTTCCTAATACGGTCCGAAATTCAAAACCCAAGGAAACTGCTATATAGGATAATTTCCACTACCCAAATTTTCACAGGGTGTTCTACCCATGAATCCTACTTATATCCAACTAATATTTAATAATTTGACAGCCCAGTTGGCGTGGTTAATTAAGATACCACCTATCATGGCGCAGGTCGTGGGTTCGATTCCCATCCAGGACAAACATTTGTGTGCATGAACATGTCTGTTTGTCCTGAATCTGGGTGTAATTATTTATATAAGAATGTATTTACAAAAAAAAAAAGTAGTGTATGTAGTATATCAGTTATCTGGTTTCCATAGTACAAGCTCTGCTTAGTTTGTGATCAGATAACTGTTTGTGAATAATGTCCCAGGACATTATTATTTATTATTAATAGTAAAACGCGAAAGAATGTGAAGATGGACGAGTGGATTTTTGTTAGGGTGTGTCCACATCTGGCGAATGCGCCGCTCGCGACCCGCTCGCGAGCTGCTCGTGCGCTGCACGCGTGCATTTACTGCAATAGTTTGGTGCGCCCTCTTTAGCGCAACTCACGCAAGTCTTGCACAGGGGAACCGCGCGGAGCAGGAATGGCGCGCGAACTTGAAATGCACGCACGCAGCTCACGAGCGGGTCGCTGGCGGCGCATTCGTGGCGCATTCGCCAGATGTGGACACACCCTTACTCTTTCATGCAAAGACTATTGAACGGATTTTGATGAATTTTGGTACTTGTATAGAACATTACCTACACTAGCCCTAATTGCGTAATGCACTATCAATCGGAGTCTGAATCATTTTGAAACATATTGCTAATCCAGTGCGTCATATGTTCGAAAAATTTGTCTGTATTATTATTGTATTAAAATATAACAAGTGCTGCCACCTAGTATCTGTTTGTGTATTAAATAAATTAACTAAACTAATTGACAATAATGTTTATGACCTATAGTTCTTCTGCTCAGTTGTCTATATGATAAAATCCTCCCATCCTGTTCGTTGCGAAAGCTAGCAGGTAAGCCCGTTGTTTTATTTAAAATTATAATAGTCTGCTCAATAACGTAAATAACGCAATGAATCTTGTAGAACTGTCAAAATGAAAACCCATTCCGATCGACAGTGATGCTGGAATAGGACATAGGATACTTTTTATCGTTTCACATTCTCCTGGGATAATTTTCGACCTCTACGCGAGAGAAGTCGCAGGCAAAAGCTGATAATTAATATATTAGAAAAATACCCAAGTTATTCATATTGAAATTAATTTTATACCGCTTAATAACTCGCACAATAGCGCTTTAACAAAAAGGTAAAGATAGACGAACACAGTATCATAACATAGGCATGTGACAAACATCACAAGCGACTAAGCCGACGGATTAAACCGCGATCCAAAGGGGATTAATTTAAAAACTGATGCACTGTTAACCGCTCTAATGTTTTTAAAAATGTAAGTAACAAGAGGGGCTCGTGGCTAAATATTAACAGCCGCACGGGTCGATCGAAGGTTAAGCTACTCTTGCCGTGGTCTGTGCGTGGATGGGTGACCATCTATTACATAATTCGAGACCCCGTTACGCCGTTGGGCCCGGCTGTCATTCGTAGATCTTTTACAGTCGTTACGGGTAGTGAGAAGCCTAAGTGTGACAACCAGGCTTACCAAGGGGTATATATCGTGTTACTCAGTAACTGGGTTGTGGAGATCGGATAGGCAGTCGCTCTATGAAATATACTGGTATTCAGCTGCATCTAGTTAGACTGGAAGCCGACCCCAACATAGTTGAGAAAAGGTTAGGCAGATTGATTGTTAATCTATAGAATTATATCAGCTGCTATCTATCTGTGTTTACATTCCTGCAGTTACATAAATATGTATGACGTCTTAATTAAATAAAAATATAAGAGCATCGTACATCCTAAGTCCCGAATATGCTTCGACGTATGAAATTATTTTCGTAAAAATATGTGACCGTGAATTACTCTGTATAAGTACCCCTACTTACCTAGAGTAATCACGCAATGTAATTGTCTTTGGTCCCTGGCCCTAACATCAAGCAATGGACAAAATTTTCAAGCTTTTATTGCTTGAATACGAGGCTTTTGGCTACTTTGTATGTGTGCATTTTATGTATTTTTTTTTTTTGTAATGAGTGTTTTGTTTGTACAGAATAAAATTTTTTTCTTTCTTTTCTTTCTTTCTTTACTCACATTAATATCATATTGCCAAGTCGCGCAAACGAGGAAATTGAATTTAAAAGTCGTGGCCAGCTACGTGATGGATGCCTTATAAGTACATAGTGTTTTATCGTTGGTAAGTATATCGCTGCTATCATGCAAATAAAACAGGCTCTCTTTCACTAATGGGCTGATTATGTTTACAAACTATGCTTTCTTTTTAACCGGCTTCAAAAAGGAGGCTCAGTATTCGACCCTATGTATGTTTGCATATCCGCGAATTTCTCAAAAACTGATGAACTAATGATAGTGATTCTTTCACTAACGTGATCTACATTACTTTCAGGGAGGTTTTAGTGTATAATACATTAGGTAATTAAGCTTATGTAAGATGTTCTATGCATAAACGTACTGTATCTCCAGCATTATTAAGTGGATTTTGTCTTCTTTTTGTTCGTCTTGGGCTTATATAATTGTAGGTATATTCAACTAATAAATGGAAAAATAAATTTACTTTAAAAAAAGTCATAACCGACTTCAAAAACCTGAAACGAATAAAATAACTATCATAAAAAAAAAAAAACTTAACAGCTTCTGAAATTGGTGTCTTCAATTCTTCAATGTACCCTTAGCTTGGTACTGACTTCAAAAGCTGTTCGTTTGAGGTTTTTGAATTCGGTTTTTACTTTTTGTAAAGTATTTTTTTTAACATACAAATCATAGAAATTACACACTCATCTCACTTGCAAAAACACGCTCTCTCAACAAAACAGCTTGCTTCATGCCTCATATAGCGCAAAGGCCAACTAGCACCGACTCGGACAATCCAGTCATTTGTGCCACCGTTTTGGTTTCTCCAGTATTTTTCCACAAAAAATATGTAGGCACATACACCACGGCCGAAATATCTAGACGAGTCTGAATTTCGCGCAGATGGCTACGCAGTAAAATTTTTTAGGAACTAAATGGTGACATGAGGCGAGAGTGAGTGCGAGAACATGCGCGAAAGTTCGTAGTGCCTGTGTTCAGACTCGCCAAGATATTTTGGCCGTAGTGTATATGTCGTAAGATGATTTGATAATTCGAATTTTCGCGAAAGCCCTAGAGATATTGCGAAAACACTGATAATTCCGTACAAGGCGTGAATAAGTTGATAAGTCGACTTGCAAGTAATTTTTAATTGTATAAAAATGGCATGGAATGCCTAATTTATATGGTGAATAAAAATGAGTAAGTCGATAAGTTCATAATTGTCGGCAAACTGCACTTGTGTATGTTAATATGAATTAGTTTCCAGATGCCATTTTTATACAATTCAAAATTTCGTACAAGTCGACTTATCAACTTATTCACGCCTTGTACGGAATTATAAAATGGTGAAAACATTCCTCAATCTTACTAGAAAAAGATAGGGTTTTTGCAAAAACACGAGTCGCTCTAGTAATATTGCGAAATGAAACGTTAGCTATTATGAAATAAGAACGCCGCTTGGCCGGTCGGAGCGCCCAAAACGAGACCTCCTCTGATTGGTTGACGTTTTAAATGTCAATAATTGATGCAATTTTTTTTCTAATACAAAAATAAAGTTTGTAGAAAACACGATAAATAGCGTGCGAAATTTAAAATAGTTAGTCAGTTCATGAAAACGAACAACTTTATCCAAGGAACTATATAATGTCGGAAACGAAAAATACCTCTTTATACAAATAACCCGATCAGCTGATAACCACTTTGAATGAAAGGCCAACATTATTCTCATTTCCAACACAATATGGTTCCTTGGGAAAAGTTGTTGTTCGTCGTGTTATTTTTAACCCTTCATACTCTGATACAATATTTCAAAGCTCACATGTTAAATCCAGGAACCAATCAGAATAAGATTAGGTCAGAAAGCAAAAATCTAGCCAATCAGAGTTAAGGATATTCAATGTTACTAGAGCAACTCATGTTTTTGCAAAATCCTTATCTATTTCCAGTAAGATTGAGAAATGTTTTCACCATTGTGTAATTATCCGTGTTTTCGCAATATCCCTAGGGTTTTCGTGAAAATTCGGATTATCAAATCATCCTACGAAACAAATGTCGAAACACACTTCTGTGACTCTTATTAGAAGGACAGGCCTTATTAGAGTAAAGGGTCATTTATAAAACGTTTTACGTCATCCCGGCGAGCTGTCGGTAAATGCATTAGTTGATTGGCGATTCCATCGGGTCATATTACTTTCTTACTTAGCCGTATTGCTTTTTAATTGTCCTGTTTTTTCCATGGGTTCCCAAAAGAAATTGGTATTTTTTTATAAATTTTACGTCTACGCTAGAGTGGTTCTAAGTTTAGATAGGTTTTTTTTTTCAAACGATATGTATGTGGACTCAGCTGTAAATTATTAGTTTCAATGTGTATTATTTCTTTGTAAAAAATAACGTTAAAAGCCGCTACATTCACTTTAATTGTCAACGTGAATTTAAAACTTCGTCACCTGTACTTGTTGTAAGATTATACGTATGTGTGTGCAATGGTAGGCGCGGCCTCTCGGTCAATTGGACCATTACGCTGTAAAATTGCGTCCCTTATTAGATCCGACGTCATTGGTCCATATTACCCGACACTTAAAATAGTCGGGTTAACGTTTAATGGTCGCCAAAGATTAACGGATAAGTATCGAGTTTGTAAATTGGAACGCTGGACGTCACTGATTTCCTTTTAGGGCATTAGTATCGAGGATGGTGAATAAAAAGGATTTGTGGAGATGTGACTTGTCGTTCCGCGATTTAAAAATTTTAAGTATAGTAAATAAAGTGATATTATCTCTGATCCTCCTTTTACATCTCAACATCAACTCCGAATCTACATCTTTTGTCAAAAATAGCAGTACCTGACTCAAAATCAATCCACCTAGCCTTTTACCAAATATATTGGGTCGGCTTCCACTCAACAATACCAGATGCAGTTGAATACCAGTAGACTGACCTCCACAACCCAGTTACCTACTGGGTAACGTGAGACCCATTGATAAGACTTGGTTGTCAAACTTTCGAGCTTCTGACTACCCGCAACGACTGTCAAAGTACTCTGTCTACAAATGACAGGCAACGGCTAAACGTGCTATCCGAGGCACGATGGTACACGGACCGACATTGGCAAGGCTAGAAGATCGACCCTTGCGGCTATTATTATTTAGCCACAAGCCCCTCTTTTCTGTATATACTAATAATAAAGCTGAAGAGTTTGTTTGTTTGTTTGAACACACTAATCTCTGGAACTGCCAGTCGGTTTTATATAATTCTTTTAGCTTATGATAGCCCAATTCTTAAGGAAGGCTATAGGTTATTTAACATCACGCTTGGACTCTTAGGAGCCGAGCAAAAATAAAAAAATATCAGAAAGAACGCAGAGCGAAACGAAGTAATAGCTGGCAGGCGGTGCAATGCGACGGGCTGGGTTGGGGAACAAGAAATTTCACGCGGACGAAGTCGGGGGCAGAAGCTAGTATATAATAATAACAGTACCAGACTGTTTCATAAAAAATATTATTAATAACCGGTTGCATATTACTTGTAACCCTGCATAATCTCTCAAGCTAAACCGAAAGCTAGGAATCTAAATTAAGTTAAACCAACTTGGCGACTCCATTTCACCTGAATAAAGCAACGGCTTACTCTAGTTTTCCAAACACTTACCAGCACCTAAATTGTCCATCAATCCAATCTAAAATTGAGTAGCTACTATTACAAAACGATCCAAACCCCATAACTAAATCATGTTATAAACATAGCGAAGAACCAGTTGTGGTCGATTTAGTGACATTGCATCAAAGATAAACGGATACTCGAGGCGTGAAAGTTAAATATTAAATGTTTTACAACGATGAAATTGCTGTCATACTCTGTTTATTTTACGATGATCTATTTGACACATGTCAAATTTTAAGCTTTGGCATGACTTATATCCATAGTTGTGTATTTAAATATTATTCTTTTAGAATACGATAGGTATGACCACTAACTAGTCCATTACCTCACGTGGAGTCAAAGGAATGCAGTCGGCGATACGTGTGTTGTGTGTGTGGGTGGATCACTAAGGTCCCTTCAAAATGGTTGGTCTGAATGGTGCTGATCCAAGCGTCACGTTCCTGAACGGGCGTCGTCAGTAGGGACTGGTCATCTCTTAGCTGCCACGGCTTATTTTAATTCAGATTAATTTTCCAATTGTTTTTAGTTTTATCCTTTTATTACGGATGCTTTTAACGTGGTCTTTCCGCATTGTTCTCAGCATATTTTCAACATGAATGATGTAAACAACACTGATTTAAAAGAGCATCCGTGGCGTTTCTTGGCCGTTCTTCTTTCTCCATAGGACCCTACTATGCTTTGGAATGAGCAACCAGCTTCATCTTTCTGACTGAGCGACCCCTTGACAATTTAAAACCAGCCAAGTGCGTATCGGACCACGCACAATGAAGGGTTCCGTAGTTGGGACGAATTTATCCCAAGAACAAACTTAACATTGTAGTTGAAAAACATATTCTCCCATACATTCTAACTGATAATGTAAGTTTGTACGCACAATATTGAGAGATTTACCATGTTAGTTTAAGACCATAGACTTTTATAGGTTTTACTGTAATCTATAAGTAGACGTATTTTCTGATAATTTTGAGCTCAGTAGTTTCGGAGATAAGGAACTCCCCTTTTATCTCCGAAACTTCTGAGTCAATGAATGAAAGGTTAATTTTCGTCTATTTTCTTAAATAAATTAAAACAGCTTTAAAACAATTTATTTTAAAATTATATATATATAATTCCCTCACAGTAAGCCCTGTCACTTGATATGTCACACGGTACAGCCGGTCTATTCTGTAAAAATCTCACCGTCAAAACTTAGGTGAAGTGAGCTGTCATTCTACCTGGTGCTAGGGACTGACACTACTGCGTGCTCACTCCACACTCACTTCACCTATGTTTTCACGGTGAGATCCGTACAGAATAACACTGCAGTTTGTAAAACGTTTCTTTTTTAGTTTTTTTTATTTGCCCTCTAAAATTGACCCCATATTCTAAATTCATTTATGTACAGACGCCAGCAGGTCAAGCTACCCGAAACTGTCAAATTTTCCCAATCAACCTTGAACCTAATGCTTTAGCGGTCAAGTTGAAAATCTATTAAAGAAATTTGACAGATTGTAGTAGCTTGATGTGCTGGCGTCTGTACGTTACACGCTCGTGTTGCTAAATGCACAAATCGTGCGAAGCCAAAAGAAAAAATAAAAAGGTCCATTAGATTCGGAGCAAGTTGGCTGTGACAGACGGACAGACAGACATACACACGAGTGATAATATAAGGGTTCCGTTTTTTCCTTTCGAGGTATGGAGCCCCAAAAAGTGTCAGTTATTGGTTTATTTGAAATAAATCCTTTGTTTTTGAGTTTGCTAGTGCACAGCGCACGCTTACCTAGAAGCAACTTATTAATTCGTGACTAGTAATGATTCCTAAATTATAGCTTGAATGGAAACACCGACCCTGGCAAGAAGTTTTACTGTCAATAAAAGTGCTTCCAAAAGTGTTGTTATGCAAGTCATCATAAAATGAACATAGTATAGTCAGTGAGTGGCACAAATTGATTGTATATGTTACGAGGCTATACGAGTGTAGATTATATCTCTTGGGCATTAGGAAGACAAATGGTGATTTTGGATTTGAATCGCACCGGTACTTGTAACGTTGCTTGCTAGTGATAGCCTTTTGATACGGAAAT
The DNA here is from genome assembly GCA_948252095.1 of Dicycla oo. Lineage (NCBI taxonomy): Eukaryota > Metazoa > Arthropoda > Insecta > Lepidoptera > Noctuidae > Dicycla > Dicycla oo. The sequence continues at coordinate 29,038,222 of OX411712.1, read as the reverse complement.
TAAAGCGTTTGACCTTAAAAAATCATATTTTTATGTTGATCTGCAAACAAAGAATCGCGATACGATATCGTAATTTTTATTTATTCGATACCGCAGTTGATATTTCACATGCTTATCAAAGTTAGTTCAAGACACATATAGAAAATCTTAGTCTGATAAACAATCATCCGACTAGATTAGCTATATTTTTCCGTGAGATGGAAGATGCAAGTCGAATTATGTTTTATTATTATTAGTGTTTAGCTCGGATTCCTCAAGACCATACAAATTTATCAAACGTTTAATAAAGTTGGAATCAATTACTAAAAATAAAACTATTACAAGGTCTCCGGTTATCAAATGAGCCAAAAAAAAACATTTTGTTGTAATTATATATGTACGTAGAAACATCTACTTCAGCGAAATTCAATCGAAAGACAACAGATAAGTACACAGTGCGACTAAGTAGCAAATACATATTATTTCAAAACCGGTTTACTTAAATAGTGCAATAGCATGTATCTAACAGCTCGCCATACGAATGTAATTTAAAATGACGTCGCAAAAGATTAGGTAGACGATAGGCGGATATTTAGGCATTGATCAACTCACACACTGACTAAGGGCCGGTTTTTTGATCCGTAGTTAACTCAATCAATGGTTAAACATAGTAACTAATGGTTGAATTTTGGCTAAATGTGAAAGGCTAAACATGAATGAGTTATGCCATTAGTTATTATTTTTTTAATATGAATGAGCTAACATGAATACATTCATGTTTAGCCTTTCACATTAAGCCAATATTCAACCTTTACTATTTGTTAACCACGGATAAAAAAAAATCGGCCCTTACACCCATATTCTAAGAAGTTAACTCGAAAATTCCTCAACCTCGACTCAACTGAAGTTACCTTAAGGATCACCTCAACTAATCCTCGAAATCGGTATTGTTAGTTAAAACTCGGTCTTGTCTTGAGGTAACCTTGAGGATCCTCGAGTGAGGTGGAGTCGAGATAAAACGTCATTAAATACGTCATTGAATCATAGATTCAGCATACACTTTGATTTTTTTTGTCTATGGTCACTCAAAAGTTGTCAGATTGCTGTTTTGTATCTGTGTCGGACAAAGGTAGTCTACTGGACATAGCTCTGTTATTGAACACAAGTGGTAACAACGTATTCAACACAGTTTCTTTCCTAGAACGATAGCGTCTTTGGAATTCTACACTGTCATAAAATTTTATGGGGTTTTCTGCATCTCGTAAATAACGTTCGGGATAATCATGCGGATTATCATACGGATAATTCAGAAACCTTTGGAAATCCATTTAACACACTAAAGAAACAGCTAGGGAAAGGTTATTCAAATAGAATAATCAGCTCTGTTTAACAAGCGTGGGTGAAAGAATAGAGTAAAAAATGCGAATAATGGCGTAAATCTTCCTTGAGTGTTCCTTAAGGTACATCCCGACGTACCTTGAGTTTGACAGTTGTTTCCTTACCTCGAGTGAGGGAAAATGTCGAGTGACGCCAAGTGGAGGATATTTTCTGCAACTGTGAATACCGATTTCCTTAAATGAGGTTGAGTGGAGTCGAGGAAGTTTCGAGGAAATGTCTTAGAATATGGGTGTTATTAGTGTTTGTTAAAACTTTATGAAAATTTTATACTTTTACAATATTTTTGAAGTACCATGTATCTATCACATATTTAATTAATTTGTCATTGCTACATTTTTAATAATTTTGCCTACTGTGGTATACTAATTTTATTCAAGGTGCATCGTCTTCACACAATTATTATACAGCAAATTTTCACAGGGTGATATAAACAACTTTTACTATGGGACCAACTCTGAAATCACGAAAAGTAATCAGCTGTTTCATACAAAAGTTCAATACTTACTCAAGCAAAATGTATGAAACAGCTGATTTTCTTTCGTGCTTTCAGAGTTTGTTCTATAGTAAAAGTTTTTCATGTTCTTGGGTACTCTGTGAATATTTGCGCACTGCTTAAAATCTTTGCCTATAAGTATAATTAATGTATACAAAATATTGTAAAACATTTTAAAAGAGTAACTGTGGAGTTTCTGGCCTGTTTTTTCTCCATACGAAATTACATAGATACCTTTAGAAGGGACAACTAGAATCAATTCCATTTTCTTGTAAATTTTGACGTTCAAAAGTGCCTTTTTGTGTGCATATTTGAAATAAATTATTTGACTATACCTATTGATTGTGTAAAGATTCCAATTCCATTACATATAGAATAAAACATGTACAGTAAACGCTCAAAAGTCCATAAGCGTGCTAAGGATTGCATTGCTATGAACCGTGCGAGCACGAACCAGTACGTGTGCGTGTATGAGCGATGTCTCACTCAACATTCCGCAGATAACACACACTAATGAATTGTCGGATGTCGCCGTACTACGCGAAATAACATTATATTTCTGTTGCATTTAGAATACTCGTCATAGTGGCGACCTGTTCTTACCATTGCATTGCTAAAATTCGCATAAACATAACATGTGCTGGTAGCTGTTTGGGCTAAGCAATGGTTTCACGATCAATGAATTCTGAGTTCGAATCTTAATCACAATGTGGGACTGTTTTTTGTTTCTTTGGAACCATAATAATATATTTGTACTATTTTAAGCAAAAATTTGTTAGATGTTTATGTTCATTTATTGTTTATTTTTATAAGAAGTTAAATATTAGTTATTGTATTATTATTTAACTATTTTGTGATTTTTAATTTATCTTTTCGGTGTTGGAAGGTTGAAATAAAAAAGTCGTGCTGAATGGTAACAAAAATGTTTATTCGTTTTATTTACTTATTTATAAAATTAACAAACTTAAGAGAATTGTGACGTTACATTCCTACTAGATAAAAGAAGTTTTTTTGTAACCGTTCATAGGATTTTTTGTTGTATAACCACTTAGTCAATTCATAATAACATAACAAATACCATTCTAACTTTACGAAATGAGTGACCAAGCGAACAAGATAAAGAATATTACATTTCTGTCCCATTACTTCCAATCAAGTAAAAACTTACAACAAGTCAAGTACTGCGTGAGATTTGAACTCACGGCTCACTGATTTACGCATCTATCTGCACGCGCTTAACCGCTAGGTCATCTTTACACATGTTATAACTTTGAAATTATGAACTACAATCAGTTGTTGACGACAATAATTATGCATGTTTATGTTCTTGGAAATAGAAGGTCTTAAGTCAAACTAAACGCCAAGCTATTGCTTTGTGAGTTTGCTTATCGACTTTTGGTCGCGACTGTACCGACAACAAAATTGTATGTGGCATATAACATAAGTTAAAGCAAAAATAACTGTTATTTGTTTATTCAATTTTATTTTATGCTAGAGGCAAAAAGCTTGCATCGTGTAAATGGGGCTTTAGAATGGGAATGATTTTGCGGCATTTTGTGACATTCATCTAACATTTTTGGAATTGAAAATGGCGTTTGATTGAAAAAATTTATACATGGTGACTGGTAATTAGTGGCCGATACTTAAATACACGATGGTACTCAACTCATGATAACAAACAACTTTTACTATGGGACCAAACCTGAATTCCCAAAAAAAAAAAACAACAGCTGTCCCATACATTCACATTCGCATAACTCGTCAAAATGTAGGGAGCAGATGAATTTTTTTCGCGATATCAGGTTTGCTCCCATCGTAAAAGTTGTTTGTTATCATGAGTGCAATCACTGATTTAAGTATCAGTCACTAATTACCAGTCACCCTATATGTATACTAATAATAAAGCTGAAGAGTTTGTTTGTTTGAACACACTAATCTCTGGAAATGCCAGTCAGATTTGAAAAAATATTTTTGCATTTGGTAGCCCAATTCATGAGGAAGGTTATAGACTATTTAACATCACGCTACGACCCTTACGGTCCGAACATAAGCAAATACCACGTAACTAAATCATTAATTTCCTAAAAAAAAGTTCGTAATCACTACTATCCACGATAACATCACGTTAGAAATGATAAAAGCACATATAGATATTTATTTATCTTAGAAGAAATCAGGTCCAATGAGAAATCAGCAACATATCCATCTGTCTGCCTATTCAACTGTGTAGAGGTCGGCTTATAGTCTACGACTGGATGCAGCTGAATACCAGTACATGGAGCAACTGCCTATCCGGGACCAACGGGTCCCGGTTGTCATCTGTAGATCTTTGACAGTCGTTACGGGTAGTCAGAAGCCCAAAAGTTTGACAACCCAGTCTTAGCAAGGCGTATCTGGTAACTGGGTTGTGGTGGTCTGATAGGCAGTCGTTCCATGTATACAGGGTGTAAACTCAGTGTAAGTGTACTCATCATTATGAACAGCTTTTACTATGGGACCAAACCTGAAATCGCGAAAAAAAGACAGCTGTTCAGTACATTTATGTTCGCATAATTCGTCAAAATGTAGGGAACAGCTGATTTTTTTTCGCGATTTCAGGTTTGGTCCCATAGTAAAAGTTGTTAATAATGATGAGTATAATGACCCTGAAAAGGTTGACACTGTTTACACTTACACCCTTTATAATACTGGTAATCACCTGCATCCTGCCGCTACCCAGATGATGACAGACAGAGGCGCTCTTAGACCCCTTAATTTAAAGGGAACAGTGTTTATGATAACATTATTTTAAAAGTCGGTTGTTGGAAATACCGAACGGTGCTGTTTTTTCCGCTGACTATAATTGTTACATCACTGAAACACAATTTAGTACTTAATTCCGAGATTTGCGGGAACTACGTGATGTGAATTAAAGTAATTATTCTACAAGGTTGTATTTTAAAGTGCTCTTTCGCTCATACAGCCGGAGTTTTGCTTAATTTTACTTCATTACGTTTAAACCTGCTGACTTGTTTTATTTTAACCATGTTTACAGGTCAAATTAAAGTTTTCAGCCTAAAAAGCGTTGAGTTAATTCATGCTCTAGACTTTTCAGTGACTCTCGGAGCATTGAATCAAAAAAGTTAATTTTATTTTTAAATTACTTAAACATTTTGTTTTTATATTTCTAAAAACGGTGTTTGACAAGATAGGCTAAAATAATTTAATCATTATTATCTAATTTGAAAAGTTTTATAACAAAAAAAAAATACAAAAAAATGTTACGTTGACGTAAATAAATATTAAAGTCAATAAAATACGAGTTGCTAATATTGCTAAACTAATTCCATAGCGAAATATCATCCACTAGGCCGTGCTTCTGCAAGGTGTAACTTAAATAACGCATAACCTCTTAAGGGGTCATTGTACTCACCATTATGAACAACTTTAAATATTCCAAACCTGAAATCGCGAAAAAAATCAGCTGTTCATTTTGAAGAATTATGCGAACAATGTACTGAACAGCTGACTTTTTTTTTTACGATTTCGGGTTTGGTCTAATGATGAGTAAATTGACCCCTTAATAGGTTGTGCGTTATTTAAGTTATACCTTGTATAATACGAGTTAGAACTTTATTAGGCATAAAACAGATAACGAATTAATGAATTAAAACAACGATGTTAATCTTTGATCATTTGCTGCATGTGTCATTAGTGTTAGGTAAGTGGGTGCGTTGGCGCAGACGTTAGGTGTCGTATTCAATTAATAACGATCTACGGTTAGCCTTGGCGGTAGAATATTTATTTTCAGTTCGAACGGTAGTTAGATAGATTATTTAGTAAATGAGACGTTTGACATACATGATGTTGTATATGGGTTATTGTTCTTGGTTTTAGAGTTATTATTACTGATTATCAAAGAATGCATAAGCTTTTTTTTGGACGTTACTCTACTACGTTACGTTACTTTATAGTTTTCATATCGAGGGTTCACGGGCTATTTGTATTAAGCGACATTTTTGGAACTTTACAGGAGAGCATTTCAAAATTTCATTATTCAGAAAAAAGAACATTGTAAAAAAAGTATCAATATTTTTTTAAGAAAAAGTGGCATATCAATAGTGTCTATCTCAGTTTTTTAGTTATAAGAGAGCGTGGTCTGTTTTAATTAAGGCCCTGGTATGGAAATTTTATGAGGAGTGAAATAATACAAGCGTTAACTCAAAAACGTTACGTTTTTCTGTGCAACGTATGACAAAACGAACGCCTTTACAACTTAAAGTTGATTTTTGTATAGTACTGATTCATTGAAGAAACCCTGCCCCTATGGTCCTTTGTTTTCGTCCAACAATAGAAAGTCGGAACGGCACAAAAACATGAGTAAACTCCAGTCGTGCGTCGGAGCTGACATACACACACAATTTTTTCTAATATTTTTGATATTCCGCAAAATGTCATTGTCCTCTTGAATGGCCCAAGAGAATATTATACAAGATTACTTTTTAAGTTTATGAATGATTTGCCAGTTGACAACGTATATAGTCAGCAGAACCACAGTCTAAAAATCATACAGTCGTCCAACGAAGACGACTAGACAGGGCAATCGTGCGGGGTGTGAGGGGCGAGACGCGGGTAAGTCGATCCCGAACTGCGAACAAAACGATGTCAGTAGTTCGGGATACGTCATTCAGGGCCGACAAGTGTTTATTTTTTATTTAAAATGATGCATGCAAAGTGCGCTGTGAGTGATTGCAAGTCTTCATCTTACATAAATAAAGATCTGCGGTTTCATCAGCTTCCACGCACAGAAGTAAGGTAAATAAATCTGTTTTGTTATTGTAGAGTACATAAATAATTTTATTTGTAATGTCGTACCACGTTGATAACGCTAATAAAATGGTCGACCGGCGCACGGTAAAAAAAAATGTTAATAGGTTATCGCACACGGCTTCCATCTGTTTGGAAATCCTACTAATATTATAAATGTGAAAGTGTTTGTTTGTATGTTCCGTGTCAAGATGGTGGACTTTTTTATTATTTACTAAGGGTGAATTTCGAGATGGTAGACCTAATTTTTTATAGTATGATATGGGTGTCAACTTTGAGTCTAATTGGGGTGCTTATTAGGAAAAAGCCATCCTTTTTGAAATCCAAGATGGCGGACGTCATTTTGTTATAATAAGATGTGGGTGTCAGTTTTGAGTATAATTGGGGTGCTTGTTACGAAAAAGTCATCCTTTTTGAAATCCAAGATGTCGGACGTCATTTTGTTATAATTTGATATGGGTGTCAATTTAGCAGTAAAAAGCGGTTAAAAATTGTTTTCATTATTATATCAATGTGTAATATTGTTTTATTATAATACTACTATCAATATTGATCTGCAATAAATAAATAATTTTGTAAATATTGTTTATTTGTGACAACCCCGGCCGATGCGTTACTGTCTAGACGATGTCGGCATTTTACACAAGATCAAAGGCGTCGTCCTACTGTATGATTTTTATACTGTGGCAGAACTATATAGGGGCACTGGTAATTAGTGACCGATACTACATATTGAGGGTTCACGGGCTATTTGTATTAAGCGACATTTTTAAACTTACAGGAGAGCATTTCATAGTTTCATTATTCGGAAAAAGGAACATTAAAAAAAAAATATATCAATATTTTTTACGAAAAAGTGACCTATCAGCGGTTAAGAATCAATAGTGTCTATCTCAGTTTATAGGTAGATTATAACCATATTATAACTCAATATGATTATAACTCAATATTGACCAGGATGTCACTTAATACAAATAGCCCGTGAACCCTCGACATGATTATACTCATGATAACAAACAACTTTTATTATGGGATCAAACCTGAATTCGCGAAAAAAAAAATCAGCTGTCCCATATACATATGTTCGCATAACTCGCCAAAATGTAGGGAGCAGCTGATTTTTTTTTTCGCTATTTCAGGTTTGGTCCCATAGTGAAAGTTGTTTGTTATCATGAGTATAATCATGTGTTTAAGTATCGGTCACTAATTACCAGTCACCCTATTTAACTGCCTTTTTTTTTGTGGATGGGAAATCATCAAATAACTTCTCCCGCTCTGGGTGGAGCGGAAGGGCGTGTCAGACTTTTACTGACTAATACCCGCCCGTGTTCCTTCAGTTGCCTATGCCAGGGCCACGGTATCTTTTTCAAACAACCCGCGACCCCAGCGGCATCGGCCCTATTGGACCCCATCTTTTGCTGACATCTCTTTGAGGCGCGCGTGGAACACAACGCGCCGTCGACCCGGGCCTGGTCCTCACCGGACGGCGAGCTACCCACTACTCACCGTCCGCAAGCCCGCGCCTACGGTGGCCGGGAATCGGCTATCGATTCCCGCCGCCCAGGGCGTCTCCTGCGGCGACTGAGGGCGTGAGGCTGCCTCTCCCTCACGCGTTCCGCCTCCTCCTTCGCGAGCATTACCGCTTCGCAGAAGGAGGTGACGGCCTCCCATGCACACCCTATATAACTGCCTAAGGTATCCTAAGCAATGTTTCGTTAGTCCTCAAAAAATTGCTTACCTTGTCCATACAAATCACCTCTTTTCATTGAATTATCCTCAAGGCTAAATCTCAATCTAAATCTAATCAATCTGCCTAGCCTTTTTCCAACCATGTTAGGGTCGGCTTCCAGTCTAACCTACCTATTAGATGACTATTTAATTTTATATAATTACAGTGATTATCTAATAATTTTTTACCTCCTCTCGTCTGAAACACAGGATGTCCTAGTTCAGGCACATAACACTGGTGAACTTGACATAGATTTAAGCAAAACTGTATTTACTGTATTACTTCATAACTTGAATAAATATTATTATTATCTCCTTTATTTATTTTTTAAACTTATTTTATTACATTTTTAAATATTTTTATAAAAACATAAAAAAAAAACATTTAAAAATATAAAAAATAGTGATCCGCCGGTAGCGGGTGCAGGGTCCAAGCTACCGGTGGTTAGGGCCCCAGAGACAGGAACCTCCTCACAATACGCGCCGTATCAAGGAGGACTGCCTTCTGAATCAGGCCCTTCACCCAGCCACCCAACGAGAGCCTCTTGAGATGTTGGTCGAGGCTCTTAGCGATAAGGCCATTGACCGTAACGACTATCGGCACAATGATTGCCGAGTCCACATTCCACATAGCGACAACCTCGTGGGCTAAGTCGAGATACTTCAATTGTTTCTCCTTCTCAGCCTTCACGAGGTTCTCGTCATGCGGGATAGTGACATCGATTATCATTGTGCGGCGCACTGATCGATCTATTACCACTATATCAGGCTTATTGGCTACAATAGTCCTGTCAGTGATAATAGATCGATCCCAGTATAACGTGACATGGTCATTCTCGAGAACTGGGTCGGGCACATACCTGTAATACGGTACCTCAGAGTCCACAAGGCCGTATTTCAGAGCAAGTTGCTGATGGATAATCCTGGCTACTTGATTATGCCTGTGCAAATACTCGCCGTCAGCTAAACGAGAACACCCAGAAGTAATATGTCTGATAGACTCACCGGGACAATGGCATGCCCGACATATGTCGATCGTCCCGTCTTTCATTATATACTTCCGGTAGTTATTCGTTAGCATAACTTCATCCATAATCGCACAGACTGAACCTTCGGTTTCCCCAAAGAGGTCACCGAAGCGTAGCCAGGCCACGGACGCTAAGAAATCTACGTCGGGCCCATGAAGGGCCCGGAAAAAGCGTCCGTGAAGCTCCTTGCTTTGCCATACTTCCTTGCGGTCGTTGGTACTAAGCACCACAGGTATGCGCCAGTTCTCTTTAGCCAAGGACAACGGGGTGAGTCCCTTGTCCACTGCAACTACATCTCGGTGCATACCCACGTCAGCCTTGAGAAAATATTCAAAAAAATAAAATATATAAATATATATATATATATATATATATATATATATATATATATATATATATATATATATATATATATATATATATAAATATCATATAAAATATTATATTATTATTATTATTAACCGGATGCAGCTGAATACCCGTATTTTACATGGAGCGACTGCCTATCTGATCTCTACAACCCAGTTACTGGGTAATACGATACCCCTTGGTAAGACTTGTAGTCAGACTTTCGTGCTTCTGACGACCCGTGACGACTGTCAAAGATCCACGAATGACAGCCGGGACCAACGGCTTAACGTGCTTTCTGCGGCACGGAGGAGTCTCGGCATGAAAAGATGGTCACCCAACTACAGACCAACCCCGGCAAGCGTAGCTTAACCTGATGGATCGACCCGTGCGGCTGTTGTTACTTAACCACGATCTAAATCTAAATTAACCATAATAAATTACAGCACAACCTGATTATGATAAATGATTTTATTTCTGTAAGTAGGTTTGTACAAACACTTTTACAAGTCAATCATGTTTTTTTTTAAACTAGATGAGGTCGGCGTTTCCTATCTTGACTACTATAAGAAGAAAGGCCGAAAGAAACTCAGAGGTCACAGTCTCTTATAAAGTCCAGAAATAATCTCATATTTCTATTATCTACATTCATCAGGGAAATTCCTTTAAGGTTTAGTTAATTTACCTATAGGTAATATTTGCACGCCACATCATATTTCACGTTCCGGTTTGCCCCTAAAATATATACTTACGTATAACGGGATGAAATGGGAAAGAGGTAAGCACGAAGCTTTCAGTCTTTAGAAAAGATGAGTAATTAAATACATAAAAGAGGAGCTCGTGGCTAAGTAATAAAAGCCGCTCGGGTCGATCCATCAGATTAAGCTACGCTTGCCGGGGTTGATCCGTGGATGGGGGACCGTCTTTCCATACCGAGACTCCTCCGTGCCTCAAAAAGCATGTTAAGCCGTTGGTTCCCGGATGTCATTCGTGGATCTTTGACAGTCGTTACAGATCGACAGAAGCCCGAAAGTCTGACAACCAGTCCTACCAAGGGGTATCGTATTACCCAGTAACTGGGTTGTGGAAATCAAATAGACTGTCGCTCTATGTAAAGTACTGGTATTCAGCTGCATCCAGTTAGACTTGAAGCCGACCCCCAATATAGTTGGGAAAAGGCTAGGCAGATTGATTTAAGTAATTAAAGAAATATGCGCTGTTCCAATGAATATTAACGTTTTTTGTAAAACTAAGTCCAAGTCTGAATGTGTGGCCTGTTTATAGATTGCCTTAAGAATAACTTAAATTTTTAGCTTTTTTTTATTGAAATCACACTAACCTACAAATATCATTACAGGTTTGTACCCAATGCAACAGTGCGGTCATTTTACAAATATATTACAAAACAACTTTCTAAAAATGAATAGGAACTTTAACACAATACTATATGAATACTCAACACACTACTACGTACCTAATCTTGTATATTATAATATAAAATAAATAATTAATAATAATAAATATTATAAAATAAATAATATTCCTTGCGAATTCACTCAAATGACACGTGGACTGACATGAAATTCTGACTGAATTTTGCCATGAAATTCGTAAGTGATACGAATGGCTCGGGTCACAGGTGGTTTGGCAAAATATAACACAATCGACGAAATAAGGGTGTAATATTACACCTTACACCCATATAATATAGGAATGTCTTATTATTTCCAAATAAAACATTTCAGATATTTTCTGCGAGTAACATTTTCACGCTGATCTTTAATGGAATAATAAGCTTTTCTGTGTTTCCTCCCACGCAAGTTGAAAATCAATGAGTGAAGGATGTCAAGGATCTGAGGGATGTTATTTTTGACGTCGTGGGCGATACGAGGGGTTTAACCGACAGCCTAACTGGTAATGTGGGAAAAAAAGTTTTAATATTACTAAAAAGGTGGTTTAGGAAATAAATGTGGATAGACCACCGAAGCAGCGTATACAATCTGCTCCATTAACTACGGTAGCGTTCATAAAGTCAAAAGCCTCATTTTTCTACAACCAATTAGTTACACCTGCCGTGTCGAGAATATCAAAAACGTCTGTACAGAACACGGTTTATTTTTGTAAAGATTAAATCAGTATTATGAACGTCAACCGTGTCAAATGGACGAAATTATGGTAATTTTTAAGGGCTTATGACAAATGGGTGTAACGTCGAGGCGGCCATCTTGCTGTACATTCTACAATCTGTAGTGACGTACTCTTTTACTATATCTATAAATCCTAACTAATAATATGCGAAAGTGAGTTTGTTGGTTTGTTACGCTTTCACGCTAAAATGGCTAAACGGATTGGGTTGAGTTTTAAAGAATACTTTTTATCCCGGTAGTACATTCCCGTGGGGTAATTTCCGACCTCCATACGGGCGAAGCCGTGGGCTAAAGCTAGTCTCACTAATATTATAAAGGCGAAAATTTGTGTGTGTGTGTGTTTGTATGTTTGTTACTTCTTCACGCTCAAACAGCTGGATCAATTTTTATGAAATTTGGTATGGACGTAGCTGACATCCTGAACTTACACATAGGCTACTTTTTATCCTGGAAAAATGTAGTGGTCCATCGTACCGCGGGTAACACCGCGGGGCGCAGCTAGTAGTGTATAAAATAAAGTCTTTTTTCGTGTTTGTTTGTGTGACTGCACACAATGGATTTTGATACAGTGTTCCCATTAGCCATAATTTTGAGCATTGATTCCGGAGGGGTTATGTGTAGGCATAATAAATTCATATTAAATTTAAATAAATAAAATAATCTCTGTTTTGTCAAATCGTAAAGTCTGAGCGAAGCAGGGGCGGTCCACTGGTAACATTATAAATGCGAAAGTAACTTTGTCGATCTGTCTATCGGTCAGTCTGTCTAGCTGTCTTCCTGTTACTAAATCACTGAACCGATCGTTATAAAATTTTACAGATAACTAGTATAGGTTCTTGAAAAGGAGATGGGCTGCTTTTCACCCTACATTGCAGAGAAAGTCGCGGTCACTGGGAGGCCAATACATAGGCTGATAAGATAATTTGAGCCACGAAATTTTTGAGATTGTGTAACTTGATATAATTCTGATAATTATTGCGCTATGTAAAACAGGAAAGGATGATATCTACTTTCTGCTTTACTTCAGTTGTAGGTACCTAGTTCGATTTTAGGGCTAAAATGCTATAGGTACACTTTTTCGATTCCGTGGAAATTTTGTTTTAGGTATAGCTATTTCCGTCACAAAAAAAAAAAACTCAAATTTTTGTGTAACAACACCAATTCATGTTTATAGACGATACTCTCAAAACATTTCAGAATTTTCAACGTAAGAAAGTGTAAATAAACTGCTCTAGGAAACAATTTAATTTGAAATTCAAATCAGTCCTTTACGCGTAAGTTATTTTGTTACTATGTCCGTAGACATAGAGCTAATAGAACAAGTGAAAAGGAAACAAAGCTTTACCTAAAATATAAATACATGGTGGTATATGGTCAACTCACAAAAGCCTTATGGTTAATGTTTGTAAGTTGATCGTAGTTAGCATTTATTACGTCATTATCATTATTTTATTATTAGCCTTTACTACCTCACTGCTGGGCAAAACCCTGCCTACTCTCTTTCCACCTCTCTCTGTCCAGACCTGCCAAGGACCAATCTTTATTAAAGGAGTCCAGCTCATCCCGCCATCTCCGTCTGGGCCTGCCGCGATGTCGTTTACCATTAAGCGGGACCCACTGGGTCGTCAGTTTGGCCCATTGATCGTCTGACATGCGGCAGATGTGTCCAGCCCAATACCATTTAAGCGTGGCAGCTTTCCGAGTGACATCAGTTATTTTAGTGATGGAACGGATTATTGTATTCTCAACACGATCCACAAGTTACTATTCACAACCCAGAATACTTCGTTCCATAGCTCTCTGGCAAACCTCGAGCGTGAAGAGGTCCACGTTGAATTGTCAAAGACCATGTTTGAGAATCATACGTGAGGATGGGAAGAATACACATGTCGATGAGTCTTCTCTTGACGGATAGAGGAAGATCGCCCTTCATTACATCTTTCATGGCCCAATAGCTCTTCCAGGCATTATCGGTGCGTCTTGCAACTTCTTTGTTTTATCTTGCCTGGAAAGAGACTATTTGAGCAAGATGGAGTTACTCATCGACATATTCATATTCAACCTCCCCCCTGCGATGCACGCTGTTCGTCATAACTTGGTTTTTGACATATTCATTTGAAGTCCGTCCGGCTTGCCGTGCTAAGATCTTCTAGCATCTGAGTCAGATCGGAGACTGAAGACGAAAAAAGGACAATATCGTCGGCAAAACGGAGATTGGATAATCTCTTAAGTCCAACCGTAATGCCCCTTTCCGCCCAGCCTACTGCCAGCTTTCTGAAGACTTCCTCCAGTACGGCCGTGAATAATTACGGAGACAGTGGGTCTCCTTGTTTAACTCCTATATTGATCTAAAATGACGGTCCTGTCTTAGAACTGATTATAATGGCTGCGGTGCTGTTTCTATAAAAAAATTGTAGAAGGTTTATGTACGTTGGTGTCTATTTCTTGATTCAGTAAGGCGTTGAAAATTACGTCATTATTACTTATGTCATATTTTACATTGCAAATGGTGACGTCAAATATTTGACGTATGACATCAATTGACAAGTAACGTAGTTTAATGTGACTAATTCTAAAAGTGATCAATTTTTTCGTACGGCGACTGTAAAAACATAAATATATACTCACTACATGACATTTTCTTCACGCACGCGTTATATTGATAAATGATACCTAAATGATTTTATTTCTGTAAGTAGGTTTATACAAACACTTTTATTAAAAACTAGATGAGGTCGGCGTTTCCTATCTGGCTACTCCTATTCGATTCATTCATTAGTATTGCTTATGTTCAATAAACCGAGCATTTTACGAGCTTGCTGTTGCAAAAAAACCTCATTATTTTCGTCACAAACAAAATATAATATTAAATATTCCTCAAGACTTATCCTGCTTTGATAAGCAAACTTTTTTTTTTTTTTTGTAGTATGAAATGAGTTATATTTTCACACCAAATTTCAATACAAAAAGAGCAAAGAAACATTTTTTCCTAACGTATTTATAGAATCACTACGATATCAACCGGCAGTAACGCGTCACACCTCATTTCACACAGCTACTTTAGGAGTAAATGATCCGAGCAAGATCGTTTTCTCGCAAAGTTCAGAACGCGCCTTTGAATCGCATCTAACTACGCTTTATAAGGTAAATAATATATCAGATGGGTCGAACATCGTTAGTGAGTTAAGATCCAGCTGCAGTATCGGCTAGGCGAGAAATCTGGGGTTTAATATAAATAATAAATAAAAACGTCTTTTATATAAGACTAGCTTTTGCCTGCTGCTTCGCCGGCGTGGATATTGGAAAATTATACGTGTAAACCTTCCTATTTAATCACTCTATCTATTGATGAAAACCGCGTTAAAATCCGTTCAGGAGTTTTTGAGATCATCGCGAACATACAGACACACAAACAGACGCGGCGGGGGACTATTTTACAATATAGTGTTGAGGCCTAAGATGTAAAATGTAAAATACTGGTATTTAGCTGCATCTAGTTAGACTGGAAGCCGATCCAAACATCGTTGGGAAAAGGCTAAGCTATGATGAGGCCTAATATAAAAAGAGCGTACCCATTTTTTTTTTTTTTATGAATAGCATCTCGTAGTTGACCTAGAGAGGTCGAGACTACTTAACCGGACTATCCTGTGGCTGCCTTAAGAAAACTCAAAGCCTCCAGCCAGGGGCATAAAACTTACAGACTAAACGACTACACGCTAAGGGCTCCCCCTGTGGGGAACGGGCCTCGGCTTAGGGCGTCGCTGGGGGGAGGACAGCAAGATGGGACAGGCTGGATCAGATTATAATTATTATTGTCAGGGGAATTTAAAGCTACAGGCTCAGCTACGCCACCAGCTGGCACATCATACCCGAGCAAGGGACGGGGGGGAGGACGATTATTACGGGGTCGTCGCGAGGGACCTCGGCGGCGAGGTCGGAATGTCGATTTGTTTTTGTTCCTACGGTCCCTACTGCTCTCCTGGAGAAGAGTTATGGGGTCGTCGGGATCTGAGAGGACAAGCCTGGGGCGGCGGACCTTACCAATACGAGAGGGGACATAGCTAGCCGCCTCGACAACCAGAGGGTTGCGATGGTTGGTGGCTGAGTCGAAGAAACGCTTGGAATTGCGTTTCAAGAACTGGGAATATCGAGATCTACATGGAGGATTTCGTTCCGAACGAACCAAGGGGCTCCCGTTGCCTTTCGGAGGAAACGG
This sequence comes from Dicycla oo, assembly GCA_948252095.1. NCBI lineage: Eukaryota > Metazoa > Arthropoda > Insecta > Lepidoptera > Noctuidae > Dicycla > Dicycla oo. The sequence goes on along the minus strand of OX411712.1, from coordinate 29,022,079 downwards.
TTTTGGAGGGCCTGCATCCTATGAATGAGGTGAGGTTTTGCGTGCGCAAACACTGAACCCGCATAGGTCATGATGGGGCGAATGCACGCTGTATAAATGCGCAATTTGCACCTAAGTGACAATTTGCTACGTGCATTCAGAACGGAGTGGAGTCTACCGAGAGCGAAAGCGGCGCGCGAACGCGCCTGCTTTATGTGCTCAGCGAAGGAGAGGTGGTGGTCGAGGGTCACACCGAGGTATTTGGCTCGCGTCTCCCAAGGGATCGGCTTGCCGAACATGGTGATCGGTCGGGGGGGGAGTCGAGTGCGACGCGGTCTCAGAAAGAGGACCGCTTGACTCTTGTCGGGATTGACCTCGATTCTCCACTTCCTAAACCAGGCGCCGAGGTTATCGACTGTGGTTTGGAGAGTGTGAGATATCGGGTGTTGGTCCCTGCCCGAGTAGTAAATGGCCGTGTCGTCTGCGAACAGAGCTAACTGCGCCTTTTTACTTTTCGGGATATGGCTGGTGAACAGCGTGAAGATGAGGGGAGCGAGCACAGAGCCCTGAGGGACTCCTGCACGGATGGGATGGGGGGAGGATAGCGCTCCTTCAATGCGATAGCGAAAGGTGCGATTCGACAAAAAGTCTCGTAAGATGAGTACGAGACGATCCGGCACGCCAAGTTGGTAGAGCTTATATAATAAGCCGTTGTGCCAGACTTTGTCGAACGCTTTCGCTATATCAAAGAAGACAGCGCCCGTCATCAAACCACGTTGGAAGCCAACGCTTATGTGTTCGATGATGCGGTGGACCTGATGAACGCAGGAATGCTGCGTTCGGAAACCAAACTGCTCGTTAGGGATGAGACCCTTTGTCTCGGCATAGTCTCTGAGTCGCTTATAAATAAGCCTCTCATAGATTTTGCCGAGCACATTGAGCAGACTGATGGGGCGGTAACTAGAGGGCTCAGCCTTGGGCTTACCGGGCTTGGGGATGCCAATTACAGTGGCCTCTTTCCATGCTTGAGGAAAGATGTTGTTGCTCATGGCACCATTGAAGATGGTGACCATGAGCATTATAAGGTGGGCGGGGAAGAGTTGGATCACCCTATTCGTAATACCATCTGAGCCGGGGGCTTTACGGGGTTTAAGACCCTTGATTATATCCTGCACCTCGTCTGGAGTGACGGGGGGCAGGGGACAATCAGGGTCTTCAACGGGAGGGAGGGAGGCTCTACGTTCGACTTCCGCGTCGACCTCAGAGAGGTGAGCTTGGTCTACAGGTTGAGAGCTGGGTGAGCACTGAGTCTCAAGACTGTCGGCTAGGCATTCAGCCTTGTCGACATCATCGAAAGCGATGGTCTTGTCAGGGCGGATAAGGGGGGGCATAGAGGCAGTCTCTTGGGATCTGAGCTTCCTCTGGAGTTGCCAGAAGGCTAGGTGGGTAGGCTCTAGGTCGCTCAGCATCTTATCCCAGCCAGTGTTACGCAGCTCCTCTATGCGTTTCTTTACAGATCTCTGTAAAGAGCGCATATGGGCTTTGTTCGCGTGGCAGGGAAAGCTGCTGTAGGCACGGACAGCCGCGTTCTTCTCATTCAGCAGCTCATGTACATCGTCCGGCAACTTCCAGCGATGGTCTTCCATCGCTGGAATTTCTCTTGAACAATCGTCCAGGACAGATTGTACGTGTTCTGTGAATGAGTCGATCGCGGCCGTCGTGTCAGCGATAGAGTCAAAGTGGTCGGGGAAGAGCGTACCCAGAACTTATTCACTCCCTTATACTTTGCGTTCTTCAGTTGCGCTTGATACATAATTACAACAGAACTAACAAAAATATCGCAGCAGGACCAGGGTTTACTTAGTTTAGGTATGTAATAGCAGAGCTAAGAGGTTCATTGGCGACGTAAAACTGGTGGATGCCAAGCTTCACAGCCTGGCTAATCGCCGCAAGATTGCCTGCTTGTCGGTTTTCTACAGATTGTACTTCGGAGAGTGTGCTCAAGAACTCCACGACCTCATTCCGCCGGCCCCTTTCCTACCATCGGACATCTAGACGCACTGCCATTTACCATCCCTACCTAGTTGCTATTCCACCAATTCGCACTAAGCGTTTCCAAATGTCTTTACCAATGCGCACAGCAAAAGAGTAGAACTCACTACCTGCGTCTGTGTTTCCGAGGGCACACAGCCCTAATATCTACAAAGTGAGAGTGAACAGGCTTCTTCTGGGTAAGCTCACTCCATCGTCGACTCTGTCGCCTCTGACCTAGACTAGAGTCAAGAGCAAACCCATCTTAAATAATAAAAAAAAAGTAATACTGGGTGTGAATAGCAAAGATGCCAATAATTAATAGTTGCTTGACTAATAAAGAGTATAAGATGATATACTGAGTGGTCCAAATAGTGAAGTCAAAAAAAAAATCTGAATTCCTCATACCCAAGGGTATTCGAAAATACCGCATGTATGTTCTGCGAATTTTTGTAGTCTTCGAGTTGTTTTTGTAATTATTTAGAGTTTTCTGCCGGTGGAGCTTCAAAGATGCATTTTTTTTTGTAGTGTGTATTTTTCCGATTTTTTTTTCGTGACATGATAGTTTTGAATGGTACTTTTATGTAACACTCGAAAAATACAAACAATGGTGGAGCATACATGGGGTATTTACGAATATTTTTGTGTATGAGGAATTTAGATTTTTCTTTTTCACGTTACTATTTGGACCATCCTGTATAGTAGAGTAGAAGCAACCAGGAACTATGAGACTAATAGCGGCACAACTGGCTACAATAGTGCAAACAACCATAAAATCCGACTATGATTCGCAATTCAAACTTAAATCTTCTGACAGTGGTTCGAAATTATTAAAGTTTAGCGACAGCTGAGGAAGAGCGTTTATCCCGCGCGAGCTGGCAACGTCGCATTTCTACAGGTTTTTCGTGATTATTTTAATAAATTGAAGTCAAATTACATTTTTATCAGCAAATGCTATTTTTTACAGCTGTTATTTACTCATAATTATTTATTACAGTAAGAAACTCTCTAACAAACAATCTAACACTAAAATAAAGTTACAAAAATAATATCCTAACCAACTAAAACTATTTAAAAAAAAAAAAAAACTAAAATATGGCGTCGAAAAATTCATCGTCTGTCGTCTCTCGTCTATTTACTCATAAAAATTTAAATATAGACAATAATGTCAATTTTATCGTCTATATTTGTATTTACTCATACCAAACTAACTATCAAAAAATAGCATACATACTTACAATTACCAACGATCTAGTGCTTAGCTGAAAAACATTGTAATTTGATTTAAATTTATTAAAATAATCGTAAAAACATGTAGAAATGCGGCGTTGCCAGCCCGCACGGGATAAACGCTCTTATGGTGGAACAACTTGTAACAGCTCTTACGTAACGATTAAACAAGCATTTTCCAAACTCACAAACTTCTAAACCCATCTGAAGTGTATTTAGGAACTCTAAGCCTTGCAACGATGCAAAATTTTAGAAAATCCAGTTTATTAATGTATTTATAAGCTCTTGAGATGGTCTTTGATAATTCAGCAGAGGTCCCCGCTCGAGGTTTGGCCAGAGAGCAAAACAACAGCTTTTAACCCTTTACAAAACGCAAGTCCGATCCTGCATGGAGTATTGCAGCTACCTTTGGGATGGATCAGCTAAGTACCAACTAGCTGCGCTTGACTCGGTGGAACGCAGAGCTAAGAGGCTCATTGGTGACGTAGAACTGGTGGATGCCAAGCTTCATAGCTTGGCTCATCGCCGCAAGGTTGCCTGCTTGTCGGTCTTCTACAGATTGTACTTCGGTGAGTGTTCCTAAGAACTCCACGACCTGTTTTCACCGGCCCCCTTTTACCATCGGACATCTAGACGCACTGCCAGTTACCATCCCTACCTGGTTGATATTCCACCAATTCGCACTAAGCGTTTCCAAATGTCTTTTATAATGCGCACAGCAAAGGAGTGGAACTTACTACCTGCGTCTGTGTTTCCGAGCGCATACAACCCTAATCTCTTCAAAGTGAGAGTGGAGGCTTCTTCTGGGTAAGCTCACTCCACCGTTGACTTAGTCTCTGTCACCTCTGACCTAGGCTAGAGTCAAGAGCAAACCCATCTCAAAAAAAAAAAAACAAAGGAACGAAGTATTCTGGGTATCAAACTTGTGGGCCGGGTTAAGAATACAACAATCCGTTCCAGCACTAATGATGTCACTCCGAAAGCTGCCAGGCTTAAAAGGAATTGGGCTGGACACATCTGCCGGATGATCAATGGGCCAAACTGACGACCCAGTGGGTCCCTCTTAATGGCGCACGACATCGCAGCAGGCGCAGACGGAGATGGCGGGATGAGCTGGACTCCTTTAATAAAGATTGGTCCTTGGCAGCTCTGGACAGAGAGAGGTGGAAAGAGAGTAGGGAGGGCTTTGCCGAGCAGTGAGGTAGTAAATGCTAATAATAATAATTATAAGCAATCTTACGTTAAACCAAACTACATAGATTTCATTGTATCTCAGCTATCAACTATCATAAATATGTGGTTGGGTCATTGTACCTGTGCATCATGTGCACCATTCATTGCAGACACCGAGTCGCTAAACTAATCAAGCATATTATTATAACTACACAACTGTCCAAAAAAAGGAGTGTAATGTTTTCAATGTTCATATAAGTGTGTATGTGAGTTTGTTTATTCCACCATAACTTTTAAATTCCTGAACAGATTTGGATGTATGCAATATCGTAATTAGAATCCTTACATCATCCCGAGTGATAGGCAGTAGTTTTTTTTTTTTTTTTAATCAATATGGAGGCATATAGGTCCATTTTAAAATGTGAAACGTTATGGGTATCTAATTGAAGGCCTTTATGAACACATTCCAAAAAGAACTTGTCACAAAAATATAGATATAAGTAAAAAAAAAAAATCAATTAAAAAAAAAAAACACGACTGCCCTGCCTAAAAACGAACTAAAAAGTAAAAAAACAAATTGTAACTTATAATAAATCTGTGATAAAGTTCTTATATAATCGTTACGTATAATCTGTTATTAACATAAAAAATAATTACTATAATTATGATACAAAATATAATTCTTAGAATCGAGTGACAAAACGCAGAATTTTACCGCTTTGAAAGCTCGTTTTAACTACTGTTACCTAAACCGTTCCTTAACAGTGAGAGAAAAATAATCCTAACTAAAAACTGTAAACAAAAAAAGTAAATTTAAAAAATCAAAAACCTGACTGCTTTAAAAGTGAATTTAAAAAAAGATGCGACACAAGATGACTTAGTCTCTTGCAGTAGGGTGCATCTTCTTATCTATACATCTATACAAATAAATAAAATTGTAGTGTCTGTTTGTAAGGTCAAAATAACTGCTTTTTACTAAATGCATAAGAAAGTATATACGGTACTTATAACAACAAAAGAACAATTTTTAGAATTTTTGTCAGTCTGTCTGTTCTGTTCCGGCTAATCTCCGAAATGGTTAGACCGATTTTGACGGGATTTTCACTGGAAGATAGCTGATGTTATAAGGAGTAACAAAATACTTTTATTTTGGAAAAAATATTAGGGTTCCGCACAACAAAATTAAACATCCAATTTAAATACCGCGGGCAAAGCCGCGGGAACAGCTAGTTAGTACATAAAAAAAGAACAACACAGTACATAGCTCATGGAATATATATTTTTTTAAATAATATAAGCTATAACTATAGCTTATAAATAATAATGCCTACTGAACGCTGGAAAGTCATCTTAATATTCTTATAAACCAAGCCAACTATTCGATTTCCATTTACGGACAGAGTGTCAGCTTTGGCATGGAATTTGTATAGATGTTATCACACTGTGTCGATATGGGCTTCACGCGAAAAATCCCGCGTTAATTGACACGTATTACCTTTTTCAGATATCAGCTTATGTCTGCTAGATTTTTTTTCTACGCACCTTCGATCAGTGATTTATTAAGCCGTTAGATATTATATGATACTAGGAGGTAGAATGTCATAAAATATTTGTGGTCTATCAATCTGGATTACATAGTTCTGTTTTATGGAGCGCATTCTACAGCGTTAATAAAAATAATCTTTAGTATCTTTAGATTACGAGACTAGATAAAGATACATTCTTGATTTTAAAAGGAGGTGCTTCGTCATTTTTGCACGTAAAGGAGCTGATTTCTAGTTTATAAGTAGATAGTTGCGAGACGATATTATTTATTTAGTAACCGTTGAGATTGCTGAGTTATTAAGTCAAAATTGTATATTGCGTTGGTCATAGACCTCATTCTAAATAGCATAGAAGATGTTTGGATATGGGTGATCCAGATTTCAGCATTTCATGTCTACACTACTATCACAGAAGCGTCGATAGGTACTCAATCCATTGCGGTATAGGTCTGCCCGGCTTCGGCGACGATGATAAAATTACCTATGGAACGCACCACTAAATAGATTTTATTTTTTTATGTTAGCCTACACTGTCACACTTTTGAACAAAGGCAACCCCAAAATCCACCAAATCAAGTCCCCTAAATCCTTTTCCAGGGTCACTTCAATCAGTGGTTGGAGCGGTGTCACGGCATCCTCACATACCGCCCGACGCAGGTCCTCACCGGACATGGTTGCTTCGGGAGATTCCTGTTCCGGATAAGGCGGAAGGAAACGCCCGGGTGTTACCATTGTGTGGATCGCCCGCAGGACACGGTGGATCTGCCCGGGTGGGTCTGCCCGGCTTGGGCAGAGCACCGCCGCGTCCTCGCGGAGGCGATCGGCGGTGGCGATCTCTCGCGTCCGGCCCTGGTACAGGCCATGGTACGGAGCGAGAGTGCATGGGAAGCCGTCACCTCCTTCTACGAAGCAGTAATGCTCGCGAAGGAAGAGGCTGAACGCGTGAGGGAGAGGCAATCTTTGCGCCCTCACGCCCGTAGTCGCCGCAGGAGACGCCCTGGGCGTCGGGAATCGATATCCGATTCCCGGCTACCGTAGGCGCGGGCTTGCAGATGGCGAGCAATGGGTAGCCGCTAAGGACCACGCCCGGGTCGACGGCGCGTTGTGTCTCACGCGCGCCTCAAAGAGATGTCAGCACTAGCTGAAGGGGTCCGCTAGGGCCGATGCCCGCCAGGGTTGCGGGTTGTTCGAAAGAGTTACCGTGGCCCTGGCACAGGCAAGTGTAGGAACACGGGTGGGTTTTAGTCAGTAGAAGTCTGACACGCCCTCCCGCTCCACCCAGAGCGGGAGAAATTATTTGATGATTTCCCATCCAATAAAAGAAAGGGGTCACATCGACCTAACCCTTGCGGTACGCTGGTCGTCACGCCATCTCTTCCTGGGACGGCCCCGGTGGCGACGCCGTCCTTCCGTCCATCATCTGAATAAAGTTAAATTATTTCATATTATCGAGTAGGTACTTTTGGGTAATAAATTTAAAAAAAAGTTGACAGGCGTTTGCTTTACTGAATTTTGAAAAAAAGAGACCAACATGATAGTTTGGTCAAGTCAAACAAAATCTAATACTGAATGTGTGTAAACAGAAATGTAGCTTCTCCTTTAATGTCAGGCTCTTCAAAAGTACTTTTTTATTGTACTTTTAGAGGCAAACGCCCTCCAGTTCATCTTTTACATCTCTTACATAAATTGCTCGAAAACCTTACGTCAGAATATATGCACTAAAAACTTCCCTAAAACTGCCTTCATTTTGTCTGAATTCATGCCAAGTTTGTACGGAATGCTCTTGAACTGTCAAGAACAAATACTTTACTAGTTCACGGAACTTTGCCTGATATGAACTGTGGCTTACATATCGAGGGTTCACGGGCTATTTGTATTAAGCGACATTTGTGGAACTTTACAGGAGAGCATTTCGAAGTTTCATTATGCGGAAAAAAGAACATTGTAAAAAAAGTATCAATATTTTTTAAGAAAAAGTGGCATATCAATATCTCAGTTTTTTACGTTTTTCACTTTTTAATGCAGGTAGATTATTACTGAATATGATTAAAACTCAAAATAGGCCAGGATGTCGCTTAATACAAATAGCCCGTGAGCCCTTGATATGATATAAAGTGTTTGATAGTTCATGTGATATGGAACGTTTTGTATGGAACAAGTTTACATGGCGTCTTTCATTTTGTTTCTGAAAACTTATTTAATTTTAAATGTTGAGTGCTCATTACGCCTGTAATACTCGAAGGGTTAAGTAGAGGTGCTAATAAACTAATAAATAATAAACTAATAAACTCACATTTCGCCAGTTATGTTTAAGTCCCATGTAGGTATAGAGTCCCATGTGGGTATGAGCCTTTTTCTATCAACCGGGCACTGCTCATCTAAACTAATATCTTTTTTTAAAGGGAAATGATTTGATTTTTTGTATGTTTGTTTGTTACGCTTTCGCGGCTAAACGGCTAAACAGATTTTGACGAAATTTGGTATGGGAATACTTTGAACCCTGAAAAATGACATAGACTACTTTTTATCGACATACCACGCAGGCGCAGCCGCGGGTGGAAGCTAGTGTAAAATAACATGATTGTCGGTCTAAATCGTTGTCAACCAATCAGAATCTAAAGGGGAATGCCCATAAGCCCTACAAAAAAATGCTTGAAATTCACAAAAATGAAATATACGCCAAATTGCACTACAAATCATAGGGAACCCATTACTAATTCAATAATTATCAAAAAACTAGATGGAAGCCAGTTCCAATTTTTTTTTTTTTTTAATATAGGTTATGTCAAGGTTAAGGATTAATATGCAACAATTATACAACAAAAAAGTATTTAAATGTTTTAATCATCATTAAAACCACTAGTATATGAAACGACCACCATGAAACTGTGCAGGAGGATAGATATGGATTATTATTTGACATAGTATGGACATAGGTACCAACTGTTCGCCGGCTACTAACTAACTAGGCAGTTATAATAACGATTCTGAAATACAGAATAATACAGAGCTATACAGAACCTGTATAGCCCTACTTCCAGATAAAGAATTGTTAACTATTATGTAAACAAAATATATTATTTGAAAAATATGTCTACTTTGTATATTTCTTCGCAGTAAAAAACAATTACCCAAAAGAGCTAAATCCTCAACCAATGCGTTATCCATTTCCCTGCATATCTCAATCCTATACATACCATTAGCTCGTCTATGCTGGACATAGTATGAAAGAGCCTGTTTTGTTTGATACGTTCCGCATGCCAACAAAACCATTTCGCTGGTTGTCAGTTGTGTCTTTTAATGATCATGATAATTTTGAGCATGCAGAAATTACAGTAGAGATAGTACTTTAAGGTATTGAAAATGTAGTGTGAAAGTAGTGTATGATCGTGGAGTGTGGATGTGTGTGTGGGTGTGTATGTGGGTGTGTGTGTGGGTGTGTGAGGGTGAGTTCATCTTACCCCGTAAAATGTTTTTCCGTTTCTTCGTAGTTAAGAGTAAGAAGCCAGTTCAGCGGGTAAATGTTTAAAATTTTATTAATTTTATTGTAAATGTGCACAGAAAGAAAACGCCTTTGACGTCTGGCTAATGCAGTACGTGTTCTTTCGGAGACAAAAACATTAGTAATAGTACGTTTGTTTCTTAATTTCTCTGGATCATATTGGGTAGACACATGCAGTTTGATAATAACCTGATAAGCAAAAAGCTGCCTTACCGTGAGAACTTGACACAGCTCATATAGCGTTCTAGTGGGGAATCTGTAGGGTTTAAATGTCATAGTTTTCAGCAAGGATCGTTGAGCTCGCTCTAGTTGTATGATGTGCGTTTTGCATGCACCTTCCCATACTCCAATGAAGTAACCGATGACAGACTGAACAAGGGCATAGTAAACAGTACGAAGAAGTTCCAGGTTAGCTACATGCCTAAGATTTTTGAAAACCCATATTAATTTGAATTAATGATATCCGTGCAATAATTCTATAAAATAGTTCGATAAGGACTATTTGACGTTTCCTGTTTGGTTGAATGTCGATTACTCATGTCAAATAAACAATGACGTCCAATAGAAAAAATAAGAATGAATTAGTCGGATATTAAGTTAAATATTTTAATGGTCGTTATATTTTCACTCTAGGTATACAAACTTGAGAATTATTTCATTATACATATTTTATTCTAAATAGAATTAAGGACTATTCGTAGTTTCTGTAAATTTCAGACATTTTTTAGCGTTCCCCTTTGCAAAATTTTGGATCTGACAGCAGAAATGATGTTCAGAGACTAGATGAAAGAGCTAGGCAGGTTTTCAGAAACCAAGGTTTAATTCTATGCCGTCATATACATTTGCGTCGAGTTGGTATGGGATGACTGATTTTTTTTTTAATGATGTTGATCCCATGGAGAAAGTTCTTCAGTTTGATGGCCTGTATCACACTTTTAACTATCGCCACACCTTTCTGAGACACATTGTATAGGTATGTATTTTTAGATAGATTCGTGTAAAGAAGTCTGATGGGCCTATTATTCGAGATACGATTAATTATCAATATGGGGCTTTTAAACTTAACAATTAGCAACATTAGATGGATTAACCTCTCAGATGTATTAGGTTAGATTGCACATCGTATTGTAAAGCATCCAGTTTGAAAGTAGGATCCTCGTTTAATGAAATGTATGGTCTACCACATATCTGCCAGTTACCATCCCTACCTAGTTGCTATTCCACCGATTCGCACTAAGCGCTTCCAAATGACTTTTATAATGCGCACAGTAAAAGAGTGGAACTCACTACCTGCGTCTGTGTTTCCGAGCGCATACAACCCTAATCTCTTCAAAGTGAGAGTGAACAGGCTTCTTCTGGGTAAGCTCACTCCATCGTCGACTCTGTCTCTGTTGCCTCCGACAAATCCAATTATTGCCAAAAATGTAGGTTACATTATGTGTATAATACCTACTTACATTCTGTAACCCTCACTTTGACTGCCTCGTTGGTCTCGTGGTCGCAAGCGCGAATGCTTTCGGATCGATTCCCGGGTCGGGAATTGTTATTGGGTTTTCCCATTAGTAGTTGCGCGTCCACCGGGTCAGAATCGGAGCGTACGCCGTACGGAGCGTCTGGATTTACAAAATGTCGACAGGGTGCGTCTACTACATTCGGATTTTGCATGGGCACTATCATTCTGTGTTTCCACTTTTTTAGCCCGGGGTTTAGAAGTCGGCGGTGTGATACCCCCCTGCCTCGGAAAGCACGTTGAACCGTTCGCCCTGCGCCTGATCTCTCTCCGGTCATGCCGGATTGCCATCCCATCAGACTATGAGAGTGAGGGAAGAGAGAGTGCACCTGTTTCTGCGCACACACGGCTGGTCTCCGCTGAGATTGGTTGCCATGTCCGAAATTAGGTCTAGAGGACTAATAAACCTCATTTAGCCTTTTACTTGTAAGTAATATGAACGAGTGCCAAAAGTACTAATGGGCATCGAGTTAACGACCCTTACTTGCTAGTCTGTTGTGCTATTGCCGCTTAAATAGAATGATCTCATCTAAGCTAGCTAATAAACACACAGGCAAAAACAACGAAACAATAGCCCCAGGAAACTACAGGATACATTACTTAATTCCTAAGACATCCATATTTAAGTTACCTTCTCCCAGACTCAAAGTAACGCCTAAACTTAGGTACCGTTAAACAAAACCTAGGTTCCAAGTCATTAACAAGACATAAAGGCACACACTCTGACAGTTTGTAAAGGTAGCCTTTCATTGTTTAGTCATTTAATTAAGGATCAAAAGGGTACACTCGTACTCTTGAGGGTGACCTTTGAGAACTGAGGTTCTTTGCCAATTAAATTACAAGGTGAATTTAGTTTGTATAATGCTGCCTTTGTAACTGTTACTTAAAGCTTTTCTTGTTATTTTAGGGTAATTTAGTTATTCATGTGTAAAGCAAATACCCTGCAAAAGTGAGTACATAGTTACCTACCTATTCTTTAGATTTCAAACTTGACGAAAGTAGTTGCATAGCTTTTAACTTGTTGATGTGCGTTAGAACCCTAACAACAGATGATTAACCTAGTTTTGATAGGTTATATAACACACGCTATGAGTCATAATTAAACGCTCTGAATCAGAATTCATTAGCCTATGCATCACGTACTTCACAAGTAGACATAGGCCTGTCCTAGTACATGCCCCTGAGCTTAATCTCATCTATATATGAACAGCTATATCCCTCGAAAACCGATACTAAAAGCTTATACAAAACAAAAGTTTGTAAACTCGAAACTCACTAACTAATAACGCTAAAAGCCTAACTGTCAGCAACAACAAAAACTCCACCAGTGAAACCGACTCAACAAAAACTGGAGCTCTATAAAACAAACGTTTTACTCGATACGTTGTCGATCGCAGCGCATCGGAGCTCGGAGCGCGGTTTTGCTTCACCCCATGCGGTCTAGAGCAATAGCCGTGCTCCGCGGTTTGACATTGTGTATAATATGTACTTAAAGGTGTGTACGCACATTCCGTACGCGTATTAGAAGTTGGAACTACAATAGCATACATTCTTTATTGCTAGGTATAAGCCTCATCTTTTTGGCGTTTTTATTAGCCGTTCCTGTATGTGACGACGCTCTTGGATCAAAAGTTTATCTAGAACTTATATTAAACTTAATTAAAGGGCCAATACATTTTATTTTTAAAGGTTTCTGTTTGAGTCGCGGTTTTTTTTAATTTTAATGAAACTTTTAATTCCTGCTTTTTATATATTTTTTTTTATGTATCAACTCGCATAAATCCGTTATTTATAGACGGATGTGCAAAATTCTTTTTTTGTTTGAAAGAGTATGCTTTCGAGGTGGTCCATTGCCACCAAATCAGAATCTGATGAGGGAATCCCATGGAAATCGAGGAGAACCCTCAAATTTTATAGGCACACCTATGTTCTTATTTAATATATATTTGGGAACCTAGATATTCTATAACCCAAACGGAATAAATACACACTACCTTAAGAATGTGTTTGATTTACAAATTATTTTGGTATTTCGTTTGTATGAACTGCGCATGCTCCGGGGGCGTCTTAAAGGGCCAATACATTTTTTTAAAGGTTTTATTGTGACTCAGATTTTTTAAATATTTAATTTTTTAACCTAATATATATCTGCAAACTAAACACTTTTACCTAGTACTCTGGTGTTTCTCAGCGAATAATGTTATTTCGCAGCGAACAGCGTATTTTCGTATTCGTAATCGCAAGTGCGTACACACCCTTACAATTCGTGTTAGGCACGGAGCAGTGAGCGAGTGCGGGGGCCGCGGTCAACCGAACAATATTGTATCTTTACCGCGTTGTACTGTTCAGTAAATTCTACGTCGTTGAGCTCAAACTATAGGTATTTAGTGCAGCCTTCGAGAGCGTCATTGTTTTCAATGTTACTTTTTATGGTACTTCTGTGACAGTTTTACTGCAGCAGGATGAGTGTCAAAGAGCAGTTTAAACGAATATGTCCTTTTAATAACGTGACCGATAGAACTTCTCTTCAAGAGGATCCTTTGGAAAGTGTTGTAAAATAAAACCACGATGACCACCAGTGTTTAGAGACACTTTTTCCGACACACACGACCGAGGCTAGGTGGCCGGTTTTATAATAGGACCGGGCATAACTCACATTCAAAGTGCCCATATTAAACAGGCTTACAATATAAATAATAAACATATACAAATATACATATATAATGTACTTAATATTCAAGCTAGTGCGTCTATGATTTCAAATTAACTCGTAACTTCAAGAGATAATTATGAACGACATATTATATATCACTATTAGAGTCAAGTGTTACATACATAATCGTGTCGCAATTACACATTTAACAATAATCCCTCACCCTACACAGCTACTTCATAATTAGTGTATCTATAAATGCAATTTATTTAATCATTAGGTACCTGAATGTCGTTCCCTTGAACAGGAGTAAAGTTAAAACAATTTTGCGAAGACGTTTCATTTTATTTCCAAAAGTATAAAGTGCTGGCATAATAGGAGGAATGAAAATTTCCATGAATACCACTTCAGAACACAATAGAGAACTTTTGATAACATTTATAAGTTGTTACAGCTGTAACCTAGATTAACAGTCAAAACATGCTTCGTCCAATCTTCAGGATATTTAAATAAGTAAATGTAGACCGCAGTTGTTATTCAATAGTTTATAAAGTTGATGATAGTTAGGCAACTTTGAGCACTAAAGATTCGCTGCCGAGAATCTCCACGTTGTTCGCTTGAAGAACATCCCTGGAAAGATGAAATGGAAAACTGTGTTAAAGAGATGAATAAACAAACAAATTCAGAAGAAGAGTTATTGAATATCTTATTAATTTCAATAAAAGTTGGACTTGATCGGGATGGTAATAAGGAAAACAGTAGTGTTAAAGGTAACCATGTTACCTCTATCTATAGTTCTAAATTCTGACTAGGAATCTTTTGTAAAGTAGATTTGAGCATCAGTTAATTTGGTTGACTAGTATAATTGAATTAGGAGTTAGAGACACAAGATAACGTGACAATGCCAAATGTCATAATATGGTACTGTCATACCTATGATAACGTATATTTCACTGCCTGGCCTTTGTATTTACCTAATGTTTCTCTTACATTTTAATTCGCGAATAAAGAGATTTTAACATTCTCTTAATTTTTTGCTGGAATGAGTTTAAACGAAAACAAGTTTTAATAAAAATTAAAAACAAAATTTTTGAAATATTTTCTAATGACTTCAAATATTGCAGTCCTGTCGTTTGGCTTGTGTTTGTCTGTTGGGTTTTGCCCAGTAAGTAAAATTTGTTTTATTTTTGTACTTTTTTAGAATCGATATAACACAATCACAATCTTTTGGAATATTTTTTAGTATTTTTACCAAATAGCTTTCTAATATTAGAAACCATCCATTAAAACAAGGCTCATATTTTCTTAAACATACGCATCAATAATATCAGCTTGAACCTATGATTATCCATTTGAGAAACAAGTCTCTTGTTTCGAAAGTTATCGAATGTTCTCGCCTGCTCGTGCTCAAGTGTTTTCAAACTTATTGAGGTAAATACGAATTGTCGATACATTATTAGATATGGAAGATAACACTATTTCTAATAGAATTGAGAAGACAATTGTAATAGAAACTAGTGTTCATTATGATATTAATTTAAATGGACAGAATATCATATTATAAACGAATTTCTATCCAAAAATAGCTCGCAGGATAAGAAAGTAGAAATGACGGATGAAAACCAAATACAGGTAACCACTAGAGAAGTTATAGCACATAACAAGATGACATGAAGTTCACGATTTTGCTCCAAATTCTAGGGCACATAGAGTAAACTGGCATTATGCCAAAACTTTTAACTTTCATAATGAGAACTCTCGACTATCATCTTAGTCTTGGTAGGCTTTAATTATAACTTTGTCTCACCTACTTGTATTGTTAAAGATATACAAAAACCCATGGTAAGTTGGTTACCGTGCTAATATAATATTATTAATTCTCACCTCGATGTTTTGGGTGACTGTATACTGCTAATAACGACTTCAACTTTCTTGCTAACGCCTTCGAAGTAGGTGAGGTCGATGGTGTATGTTTCTTTTCTGAAGTTGATGATGACGATGTAGGCTTTGTTGTTATACCATCTGGAAGAATAAAAGATGATGTCATAAATCTTTTCAATGATCTACATGTATGCTCGATAAAAAATGTAGTGAAATTCCATTGCAAAAATATTACATTCTGATTTTCCCAATGGTTAACACTCTTTGATCCAACGTTCGTAAAATACTTATTGATCAGTAGTATTCTGTTCTATCATAAACTCTTTGGCAACTGCAAGAGGCTAGAATCTCTGAGGGTAGAGCAGATAATTGGATGAACCATCCCACTTTCAATTGGCGACGTTATTAATTAGTGTTATAATGGATTGTGTAGTAGAAACTAATCAATTAAGTAACATGATATCTTCACGCAAAATATTTATGCTCGCTTATTTATTTGCTGTTGACGGTTGTCAATCCAATTTCGTTATTGACCAGTATTGAATGTTCGTTTAGATATTCATGTATGAGTTTACCGTTTCCAACGAAAAACTTATCGTCACGCGATGTTGTATGTTGACCAGTTCAAAGACATCGTGGTCTATGGGTGCATTTATCCGAGTTTCCATATAATAATGATGTAGAAAAAAAAAACATTTACAAATGAACAATATTTTTATCTTTTCTCTTTATAACAAGTATCTAGTATAAAACTGTACGCACAAAAGCGAATAATAATTTCTCCAACTGTAATTTCACTTTCATGATAAAAATTATTTTTCCAGTAAAAGAAATGAAGAAATTCATAGCTAAGTTGATCAATTTAAATATTCGAGTCGACCTATGAAAGCTCATAAATAAAATAACGAATGTGCTCCACGATTTCAATGTGTTTAATCATCGATGCAAACATGCGTTAATCTATTTACTTATGTTAATATTGTGACCTAAATACAGTTATGCCAATATTTTACAAAGACGCTGGATCAATTTCCGCGTCAAAACAAATAGATATATTTACAACTGTATACACAGCAACATTTGCTCCAAGCCTGGATGTTTGTAAATTTAATTTACGTATTTTATATGTATTTACCGACACATTTCACATAAGGTTTCTAATTTCCTGTTTAGATCTACAAATATTTTCAAGTTTTTGTATTCTTATAAGCATTGATATATTATATAGCAAATTTAATAATTGGATATTTTGGTCTTCTCAAGGGTTAATTATTTAATTTATGTTGGTTTTTGAAAACTTGTCAAGATAAGATTGATAAACAATATGTATGACACTTTTATCATTCCAATAATTTTAAAAGGCAACTTGTTATTACGATGGTTTGAGAGTAGAGAGGCGTAAAGCAAGTAAAGCGCTATGTTTAAATTAAAACCTTTGCTTTCCTTACCGAAGATGATGGTATTTCGAGTTTTCAGGAATTGTAAACTAAATGTAGCACTCACCTTCTGAAAGCGAAAACTCCTTCATTGTAAGCAACAGACTCGTATCTGCCGAATCTGAAAACTTTGTCAGTGCGAAGTGCGGCCAAAGCCTTGTAGACGTTCAAGTGAGAATTTTCAGTTACTCTCTGGACTTCTACATTCAGGTTCTCGAAACCAGCTGCTATTGGAAGCCAGGTCTTGTCACCGTCTGAGAAACCTGTGAAAATAAGTGTTTAAATTATTCACCGCTATCAAAGAAAGGTTCATCTATAGAAACAACCCTAATATTCTCAGTGGTGCTTGAGGAGGCCTATGTCGTCTAGACGTCCAGCAGGGGATATCTTTCGACTGAAATGACTGAACGAAAAATGGTTCACTCATACCAGCATTCTTATCAGCACTCCATTGAAATGGTGTACGCTCAGGGTCTCTGGAAGATATCCAGTAGTTGATAGGGTCATTAGTATTGCATCCACTGGGGTCGACGGTATCTTCCCAACTGACATATCCGTCGACCATACCGATTTCTTCACCCTAAAATAAATATTTAGTGTGTTCAGTTAGAATAGAATAAATCAGAGTAAATTATATTAAGAATTTAACAATGTACTTAGGTTGCACTTACCATGTAAGTAACACCAATACCAGGCATCAATAATGTGATCATATTGATACCATCAACTAGTTCTGGGCTAAATCTCGAAGCTACTCGGTTATTGTCGTGATTTCCGGCCTGAAAATAATAATTATACTTTATTGAAGAAAACAGCTAAGCAAAACATATGACTGAATGAAGAAGGTCAAAGTCTTACCACCCAGTTTGCGTGTTGATCAATAGGCTTGAATGTGAGAAACTTATCCAGAGCATATTTAATCTCAGCAGCAGTTGAATCATCATTTACATCCGATATCAGCACAAAGTTGAAAGGTATCTGGGCACCTATGCGGTCACCTTCACCAAAGTATTTCATCGTCATCTGAATAGTAGTGTATGCCTCAGTCATCATGACTCTACTTAATCCATCTTTTGTTTTATACTCATCGAAGATTTCCCTCCATTGGTATACCATTTCTACACTTTCATCAAGGTTCATGGTGTAAATGTGGGATAAGTAATCGTGGCTATCAGGGTCATCTGTTTTGCCTGATAGAGGCTCATCAGGATACTTTCCACCGAAATCTGCCTTGTCAACTTCGAATAAATGGATAATAGCATCAACCCTGAAACCTGCAACGCCTTTGTCTAACCAAAAGCGAATGACATTTTGCATTTCTTCGACAACATC
The DNA here is from genome assembly GCA_948252095.1 of Dicycla oo. Taxonomy (NCBI): domain Eukaryota; kingdom Metazoa; phylum Arthropoda; class Insecta; order Lepidoptera; family Noctuidae; genus Dicycla; species Dicycla oo. The sequence continues at coordinate 29,003,808 of OX411712.1, read as the reverse complement.
GGGGTTGCGGTAGTTTAGCTCTGGTTGTCCGATCACGAACTGGTGGAGGTAGTATTTACCAACTTCTTCTCTGTACTCCCAGGCACTGTTACGGAAAATACTAACCTAGGAAATGAAATAGATTTTGTTTGTAATTTTTACATAGACTGATTATTATCCATCAATATTATTGTTAATATCGTTGCATGTGACATAAAATTAATAACCATTGAATATAAATATCAGCACGATTATCCACCATAATTATGCGATTAGTAATGAAACATTCATGTGCGTTATTAATAAAATTCTCAAGAATAATATATTATATTTAAGTAAACAGGTCGTCTTTGCATATTAATGGTATTAATATTTTTACTTTTATAATAAATAAGTAATACCTCCAGTTTATGCTTACCCAATTATTTGGCGGATGCATAACCCCATCGTCATCCACAACTCCATCCTCCCAGATAAAGTAATCGAAATATTTCTCGTGACCTCGCAACGCCTCCTCAAACCACACACTTTCATTACTCGTGTGGTTTGGTACAAAATCCAGAACTATTTTAATATCTAGAACGACAAACGATAGTGTTAGAATCCCTTGTTTGTTTGTCTGTGAGATAGTTAGCAAATACTCAGAGCAAAGTACCTAATCTTATTACTTTTGACTCTATAAATACCATTGCAGTTTTTATTGATCTAAAGAATGCCACTGATCAATGTGGCCACCTATTGGGCTCAGTCATTATATAAACTTCAAATAAGAGTACTGTCTACACAAAAACCAGAAGAAGGAACTGATTTATCCGATAAAAGTTGATGAAATTATCACTATTTTTAACCGACTTCCAAAAGGAGGAGGTTCTCAATTCGTCTGTATGTTTTTTTTTTGTTTGTTACGTGATTACTCAAAGACGGATGGACCGATTTAGAAAATTCTTTTTTTGTTTGATAGGGTATACTTTCGAGGTGGTCCCATATAAATTTTATTAACTTTGCTTGGGGAGTTTTTGAGTTAGCTTCAATAATGCGTATATTTCCCACTTATTTTATGTGGATGATGTGATGGTATTTTAATAACTTCCTATCACTGTTATTTACATGGCTATATCTACAATTATTGTGCTCAATTATGTATTCGAATTAGTGTGGGGTAGGTTCCACAACTAAAAAGTGAAAAATAAAAACTTTTTAGCCAAAAAATAAAACCGACTTCCAAAACAAAACACTACAAAGTGAAAAATAACTTTAATTTCGGAAGTCGGTGGCAAAAAACGAAAATACAAAACCGACACCGACTACCGAAATTAAAGTTATTTTTCACTTTGTAGTGTTTTGTTTTGGAAGTCGGTTTTATTTTTTGGCTAAAAAGTTTTTTATCCTTTGCTATCTTATTCATAAATAAACTCCTAAAAATAAAACTTACCTAATTCCTTAGCTTTAGCGATAAGATTTTCGAAATCCTCCATAGTACCGTATTCCTCTTGAATGGCATAGAAATCAGCGATGTCGTAGCCAAAATCGTACATTGGTGACTTGAAAATAGGTGAAAGCCATGTAGCTCCAATACCCAGCTCTTTAATGTATTCCAGACTTGCCGTGATTCCTGAAGACAAAAAAGTGATACTAAAGCAAGAATTCCTTGTATTGTTGGCTATAATTAATAGTAAGGAATTAAAGTTGTCTTTTTTTGAATAAGGACATAGGAAGAAAATTAATCATTTGTAGTGTCTTACCATTTAGGTCTCCAATGCCATCACCATTGCTGTCCTTGAATGACCTTGGGTAGATTTGGTAGAAGATGGTAGTCTCCCACCAATCAAGTTCCTTGTCCTTAGAGTTACCACTTAAAGCTAGTGCAAACAGCACTGGAAGAACTAGGATGCTCTTCATATTAATTCTGAAAAGAAAATAAATTGTTTAAGCGTGAAAAAAACTAACATTTAACATTATTGAACAATTAGCTGTATGATTAGACATTGACTATACTCAATGAACCGATGCAGTTAAATTGGGACTATTGGGACGGTGAATATTTGCACAAACCGATGCCAAATTCAAAGGCATACAGTAAAAATACTATGCACAACTGAGAATTCATGCGCAATAAAAAGTATCACTTCAAACAAACAATTATCCTTTTCGAAATTGCCATCACCAAAACGTGAACAAATGAAGAGTTGCCATGCAATACTGCAGTGAGCATGTTGGTGTCTATAGTCCATAATACATTACATTATAGTGTATGTTATTTCTATTCTGGCCATCGTGACCTTTTATTGTTGTTGTCATATTTGATACATCATGTTAGAGGGTGAATGAAAAGCTACTAAAAAAACGAATTTATCAGGCGGATGTTAGTAAAAAAGTAGGCAGGGGACGCTTCAAAAAAACACCGATCTTATGCGTTTTATTCTTCAAAAAGGTCAGATGCGAAGTTAATATTCGCAACCAGCTATCTTATTACAAGATTTATGAACGAGGACGAACGAAAAGGATCATTGTATTCAGTAGTTTCGCCTACCACCTTGGGAAAATGCGTCAGTTTATGTATGTTATAATGTTACTCACCCCATAATATCTGCTACTGTGTATAAAGTACTCCCTGCATCCGTCTTTATAGTAAAACTATAATCGAGATAAATGATATAGAATGCCGATAAACAAAACACTTGAGTTTTATCTGGACTTTCGTAATACCGCATAGTTTTGGAAATGATACACATCTTGTGATAGTGGCCTCTATTCTCGGTCTAACGATGGACAGAAAATTTCCATAAGTTTCTGAAGTTATACAAGATAGCGTGGTTTACACTACCACACGTGGTTTTTAGCGTGGTTTACATTGGATGACTTTATTATCGTCTTGAAAAAAATAGGGTATAATAGGTGAATGGAGTAGGAGTCTATAACTAGTTTTTTTTTTTTTTTTTTATAATATCTAAATTCAAATCATAAGTAGTGCGCACCCTGCGTATGATTTGAATTTCGATATTTTTTAACGATCTATAAAGTTTTTTCTAAATTTCTGTTTTTATGGTTCTAGTTTACTTCAAATGTGTAGTGTTTATTGATAGAGTAATTTCTGTCTAAGCTATTGAAAAAACAAAAAATAAACTAGGTTTGCCATAGGCTTCTACTCCGTTCAGCTATTTTACCCTATTTTTTTCAAGACGGTAAAAAAATCATCCAGTATATTATTATCTTTTGCCTGCGGCTGCGCCCACTTGGATGTCGGAAAAATCCCACGGAATAGCACTGCCGGGATTAAAAGTACCCTATCTGTTAGTCCAAGTTATAAACTATCTGTGTGCCAAATGTCATCAAAATACATTCAGCTGTTTTGGCGTCAATTAGGAACATACAAATAGACAAATGGACAAAAAATATAAAACTATATTTTCGGCATCAGACTCGTGTCGCAGTGTTTAGAAACACTTTTTTCCGACAAGCTAGGTGGCCGGTTTTATGATAGGACCGGGCGTAACCCGCATTCAAAGTGCCTATAATATAAATCAATAATACTTCCTAGCCTTTTCCCAACTAAGTTGGGGTCGGCTTCCAGTCTAACCGGATGCAGCTGAATACCAGTATTTTACACGGAGCGACTGCCCATCTGACCTCCACAACCCAGGAAGTAGGTAATACGATACCCCTTGGCAAGATGGACTTTCGAGCTTCTGACGACCCGTAACAACTGGCAAAGATCCACGATTGACAGCCGGGACCAACGGCTTAACGTGCTTTCCGTGGCACGGAGTAGTCTCGGTATGTAAAGATGGTCACCCATCCACGGATCAACGGCAAGCGTAGCTTAACCGTGTGTGTGATCGACCCGTGCAGCTGTTATTACTTCGCCACGAGGCTTACAATATAAATACTAAACATATACAAGGTGTAACTTAAATAACACACAACTTCTTAAGGGCTCATTGTATTCATCATTAGAAACCAATTTTACTATGGGGCTAAACCTGAAATCGCGAAAAAAAATCTGCGTTCGGTACATTTTGACGTATTATGCAAACATATACAGAACAGCTGATTTTTTTTTCGCGATTTCAGGTTTGGTACAATGAGTACAATGACCCCTTAAGAGATTGTGCGTTATTTAAGTTACACCTTGTATACATATTCAATGTACAGACGCCAGCAGGTCAAGCTACCCGAAACTGTCAAATTTTTCTAATCAACCTTGAACCTAATGCTTTAGTAATAAAGTTGAAAATCGATTAAAGAAATTTGACAGATTGTAGTAGCTTGATGTGCTGGCGTCTGTACTTAATATTCAATCTAGTGCGTCTATGATTTAAAATTAACTCGTAACTTTCAAAGATGAACGACATCACTATTAAAGTCAAATGTTACATACCTAATCGTGTCGCAATTATATATTTAACACTAATCCCTCGCCCTACACAGCTACTCCATAATTAGTGAATCTATAAATGCAAATTATTTACTCATTAGGTGCCTGAATGTCGTTCCCTTGATCCGGAGTAAAGTTAAAACAATTTTGCGAAGACGTTTCATTTTATTTCCAAAAGTATAAAGTGCTGGCATAATAGGAGGAATAAAAATTTCCATGAATACCACTTCAGAACACAATAGAGAACTTTTGATAACATTTATAAGTTGTTACAGCTATAACCTAGATTTGCAGTCAAAACTTGCTTCGTCCAATCTTCAGGATATTTAAATAAGTAAATGTACACCGCAGTTGTTATTAAATAGTTTATAGAAGTTTATCAAGTTGATGATAGTTAGGCAACTTTGAGCACTAAAGATTCGCTGCCGAGTATCTCCACGTTGTTCGCTTGAAGAACATCCCTGGAAAGACGAAATAGAAAACTGGGTTATAGAGATTAATAAACAAACAAATACAGAAGCTGAGTTATTGAATTTCATATTAATTCCTAAAGTTGGCTTTGATCTAGATGGTAATAAAGAAAACAGTTGTATTAAAGATAACCATGTTATTACATGTCTCCGGTTGTAAATTTTGACTAGAAATCTATTTTTGTAAAGTAAATAGATGGAGCATCAGTCAATTTGGTTGACTAGTATAATTGAATTACGAGTTAGAGACACAAGATAACATGACAATTTCCCAGCTGTCATAATGTGGTATTGTTCCTAAGATACCTATGGTTTAAATACTTACAGGCTAACCTTTGTGTTTACTTAATGTTTCTGGTAAAAATCACACTCTCACAATCTCATTCCCTTCCATTTGAATTATTAAATAAGGGATTTCAACAGTATCTTAACTTTTTGTTGGAATGAGTAAACGAAAACAATAAAAAAAAACCTAAAATTTTGCAAAAGTTTTCTAATAACATCTTAAAATATTGCGGTATTGTCGTCTAGGTTTTGTACAGTAAGTAACAATTTCTCTTCTATTTTTGTACCTTTTTGCACCTTAATCGACATAACAAAATCTTATATTTTGGTATAATCTTTAGTATTTTTACCAAACTCATGTTTACTTTTATTTAAAAAGGGTCATATTTTTTAGAACATACGCATCAATAATGTCAGAATAAACCTGATTATCCATTTGAGAAACAACTCTCTTGTCTCGGAAGGAATCGCATGCTCTCGCTTACTCAAGTAATCATTCCTCAGGTGTTATCAAAGTTATTGAAATAAATAAGAATTAATAGTTAAAAATTAATACTGTTTCTGTAAGAATTGAGAAGATAATTCTAAGAGAAACTGTTGTAAATTATGGTATTGATTTATATGGTACAGAATATCATATTATCCGCTAATTACACATGGGATGAAATTCATCCCATTTTTTTAATTTAAGTAATGGTTCGTGGGAGTAAAGCCATCCCACGCAAATCTGTTTTTGGTTTGAACCTTGTTCCACCACTATTAAGGAGTCTTTTCTAATTCCATACATTTAGTTTGATGCACTATCTATTTCCGAGAAATTTGAAGTACGCCAACCCTCTATGCGACTAGTCAGTCATCTATGGAAAGATTATTTTTAGTCTGTAGTTGCAAATCTTTTTGTAAACAAAAGGTTTTTGTTCAAATTGAATGAAAATTGTATTAAGGTAAGTGGTTTTATTTATGTTTCGTGGTTTTATTTTAAACCATAAAACATATAGGTCATCGCTTGTTTTTTTTTACTAGAGTAACAAAAAATTGTTTTGTTATTTTTTACAACCAATTTTGAAAATGAAAACGAGTCATACTTTCAAACGAAATGATTACTATAAAGCCCTACTCACTAGCATTGTAAGAAACATTCAACGGTCACGAAATTCCAAGAAGCTACGATGCAAATCGGTTTTGTTTACATGATTACCGCGGGCGTCCGCGGGTGGGGCGCTCAACGGATTTCCCCGCGCGCGGGTTAGCACAGCGGTTCAGCACAGCGGTTATAACCGAAAATAATTTGCAGGATAAGAAAGTAGAAATGAAGAATGAAAACATGTCCAGGGAACCACTAAAGAGGTTTTGGCATATTACAAGATAATCATGTTCACGATTTTGCTCCAAATTGTCTGCTAATACAGAGTGCGTTGTCAAACTGGCACTACTCGTATGCCCAAACTTCTAACTTCTATAATATGAGGATTCTCGACTATCATCTTAAACTTGCGGTAGGCTTTAATAATAAAATTGTTCTACCTACTTGTATTGTTAAAGATCTATACAAATGGCTTGGTAAGTTAGTTACCGTGCTACTATTATATTATATTACTATTATTATTGTTATATTAGTTCTCACCTCGATGTCTTGGGTGACTTGATACTGCTAATAACGACTTCAACTTTCTTGTTAACGCCTTCGAAGTAGGTGAGGTCGATGGTGTATGCATCTTCTCTGAAGTTGATGACGACGATATATGCTTTCTTGTTGTACCATCTGGAAGAATAAAAGATGATGCCATGAATCTTTCCAATGATCGTACATGTTTGTTCTATAAAGAATGTAGTGAAATTCCATTGATAAAAAATTTCATTACTTTTTTTCCTCATTGGAAAAAATTGTTGCTCTTTGCTACACTCATAAAATGTTCAACACAATCTACTGCCTTGTAGTTATTGATCAGTGGTGTTCCGTCAATTAATTTTTTGGCAACTGCAAGAGACTAGAATTTCTGAGGGCAAAGCAGGTAACTGAATGAACCATCACACTTTTCATTGACGACATTATTATAGTATTGTATTGGGTTATGTAGTAGTAACTACTCAACTCAGTATCTTATCACATATTTATACTCGAGAAAAGCTCATATGATACATACATCAATGCCACTTAGTTAATTGCTGTTCTGTTACCAATTCTTAATCCAATTTCGCTGTTGACCAGTATTGAATGTTCGTTTAAACATTCATGTATGAGGTAAGCGTTTCCAATGAAAACTTATCGTCACGCAATGTTGTATGTTGACCAGTTCAAAGACATCTTGGTCTAAGGGTGCATTTTTTGTAGTATCCTAGTTTCCGTATAGGTGATGTAGAAAAAAAACATTAACAAAGGAATAATATTGTTTCTTTTATTTTCTGCAAACGAACAAGTACCTAGTATAAAACTGCACGCACAAAAGCGAATAATAATTTCTCCAACTGTAATTTCACTTTCCTGATAAAAGCACGCTGATTGTTTTCCCAGTAAAAGAAATGAACAAACCCAACCAAAAGTTCATCAATTTAAATTTTCCAGTCGACCTATGAAATCATGAATGAAATAACGAATGTGCTCCTCGATTTCAATACGTTCAATCATCCATGCAAACATGCGTGAATCTGTTTACTTATGTTAATATTGTGACCTAAATACTGTAATGCCAATATTTTACAAGGACGCTGGATCAATTTCCGCATCGAGACAAATAGGTATACGTATAACTGAATATACACAGAAGGTCTACAAACATTCGTTCTCAGCCTGGATATTTGTGAATATAACGTATGTTATGTGTATTTACCGACACAATTCATATAGGAAATTCTACTTTCCAGTTTAGAACTACAAATATTTTCAAGTTTTTGTATTCTTATAAACACTTCTTATAACCTTTCATATACATAAGAATTGGTAATACCTTGTTATCTAGCGAATTGGATAAATGAATATTTTGGACCTCTCAAATGTTTATGATTTAGTTTATGTTGGTTTTTCAAAACTTCGTTTTGAAGACAAGATCGATAAACAATATCGACGCATGAAAGGCAACACTCACTAAGCGACATTGAGTAAACTTTACAGGAGAGTGATTTAAAGTTCAAATGTAATCATTTTAATCGAACAATTAGGTGATTTTAAATCACTACTCAAAATATTTGAACTTTAAATCACTACTCAATTTCGCTTTCTTTCAAGCGTCGATATGATGACTCTTTTATCATTGCTTTCATTTTAAAAAGCAACTTGTTTTCACAATGATAAAGAGACGTAAGGCAAATAGGGTGATATTTTTAAATTAAGATCTTTGCTTTCGACTTTGTACCACGATGATGGCATTTTGAGCTTTCAGGAATTGTAAACTAAATGTAGCACTCACCTTCTGAAAGCGAAAACTCCTTCATTGTAAGCAACAGACTCGTATCTGCCGAATCTGAAAATTTGGTCAGTTCGAAGTGCGGCTAAAGCCTTGTAGACGTTTAAGTGAGAATTTTCAGTTACGCTCTGGACTTCTACATTCAGGTTCTCGAAACCGGCTGCTACTGGAAGCCAGGTCTTGTCACCGTCTGAGAAACCTGTGAAAATAAGTGTTTAAATTAATCACTGCAATCAAAGAAATATCGTTTATCCATTCCAGTTTCATCTGTTGAAACAACCCTTATATTCTCAGTGGTGCTAGGGGAGGCCTATGTCTAGCAGTAGACGACTTTTGGCTAAAATGAGTGAATGAATGAATGAATTAGTGACGAAAAATGGTTCACTCATACCAGCATTCTTATCAGCACTCCATTGGAATGGTGTACGCTCCGGGTCTCTGGAAGACATCCAGTAGTTGATAGGGTCATCAGTATTGCATCCACTGGGGTCAACGGTATCTTCCCAGCTGACATATCCATCGACCATACCGATTTCTTCACCCTAAAACATACAATTAGTGATTTCAGTTAGAATAAACTAAATTACAGTAAATTATGATACTCAAAACAAAATAAGAGCTCCTTGCTTATTTTAGCGTTCGAGTTGATTTAACAATAATTTAAGGCGTTCTTAAGTGACTAATTCTTTTGTGAGGTTATTACGTTAAGTGTTATCAAACGTATCGAGAGTATTACAACTGTATTATTTTTGAAGTGGGTAAACTTTGGAATTTTTAGGGTTCAGTTCCTCAAAATGCAAAATCGGAACCCTTAAAGGATCACTGGTGTGTCTGTCTGTCCGTCTGTCACAGCCAATTTGCTCCGCACATAATGGACTGTTATTCATATGTGGACCAAATTAAGTTGTAATTTGGTCCACATATGAAATTCTCTGACCCAAACACGGGCGTGTAACGTAAATAAATAAATTTTGAATATTTTTTGTGGGCCAAATATGAAAAAAAAATTGCAAACTGTACCGTGTGACATATCAAATAAAAGGGCTTACTGTGAGGGTCTCAAATAGATGTTTTTATAATTCTAACTAATTTTATAAATGCGAAAGTGAGTTTGTTTGTATCGCTTTCACTTTAAAATGGCTGAACTGATTGGAATGAAATTTGGCACAGGAGTAGACCATAACCTGGATTAGGACATAGGATACTTTTTGTCCCGGTAGTACGTTCCTGTGGGATAATTTTCGACCTCCTCGTGGGCGAAGCAGCGGGCAAAACCAAGTTTTAAAATATATTGTTTTAAGACGAAAATTTACCATTCCCCCTTTTCTCCGAAACTGCTGAGCCTTAAATTTTGTAAAAAAAATACAGAAAAAGTTCTATATCTATAGATTATAGGTTTATAAGAAGTATATGGTCTTAAAATAACATGGTAAATCTCTCAATATTGTGCGTATAAACTTACATTTGCAGTTGGAATGTATGGGAGAACATGTTTTTCGTACGTAAATGAATTTTTAATATATGGGGGATATTAAAAATTCATTTATTTACGTTACACGTCCGTATTTGGTTGACAGAAATTCATATGTGTACCAATTTTCAACGTAACAGACAGACACGACTGATCATATAAGGGTTCCGTATTTTTCCGTTTGAGGTACAGAACCCTAAAAATAAACTTAGGTTGCACTTACCATGTAAGTAACACCAATACCAGGCATCAATAATGTGATCATATTAATACCATCAACTAGTTCTGGGCTAAATCTCGAAGCTACTCGATTATTGTCGTGATTTCCGGCCTGAAAATAATAAATATACTTTATTGAAGAAAACAGCTAAGCAAAACATATGACTGAATGAAGAAGGTCAAAGTCTTACCACCCAGTTTGCGTGTTGATCAATAGGCTTGAATGTGAGGAACTTATCCAGAGCATATTTAATCTCAGCAGCACTTGAATCACCATTTACATCAGAAATCAGAACAAAGTTAAAAGGCATCTGGGCACCTTTGCGATCACCTTCACCAAAGTATTTCATCGTCATCTGAATACTAGAGTATGCCTCAGTCATCATGACTCTACTCAATCCATCTTTTTCTTTAAACTCATCGAAGATTTCCCGCCATTGGTACACCATTTCTACAGTTTCATCAAGGTCATTGGTGTAAATGTGGGTTAAGTAATCGTGGCTATCAGGGTCATCTGTTTTGCCCGATAAAGGCTCATCAGGATACTTTCCACCGAAATCTGCCTTGTCAACTTCGAATAAATGGGCAATAGCATCAACCCTGAAACCTGCAACGCCTTTGTCTAACCAGAAGCGAATGACATTTTTCATTTCTTCGACGACATCGGGGTTACGGTAGTTTAGGTCTGGTTGTCCGATCACGAACTGGTGGAGGTAGTATTTACCAACTTCTTCTCTGTACTCCCAGGCACTCTTACGGAAAACACTGACCTAAGAAATGGAATTATCTGTGTGAATTTTTTTTTCATATTATCCATCAACATTATTTATAATGTCGTCGCATGTAACATAAAATTGATTACCAATAACATCAGCAGGTTTATCCACTATAATTATAATTCAAAAAGAACTATATTCTGGTAAACAGGTTGTCATTGCGTAGTAATGTTAATATTACTAATACTTTTATAATAAATAAGTAATACGTCCAGTATATGCTTACCCAATTATTAGGCGGATGCATAACCCCATCGTCATCCACAACTCCATCCTCCCAGATAAAGTAATCGAAATATTTCTCGTGACCTTGCAACGCCTCCTCAAACCACACACTTTCATTACTCGTGTGGTTTGGTACTAAATCCAGAACTATTTTTATATCTAGAACGGTAAACGATAGTGTTAGTATCCCTTGTTTGTTTGTCTGTGAGATAGTTAGTCAATACTTAGAGCAAAGTAATCAAATTACTTTTGTTTGCAGACTCTATAAATGCCATTGAAGTTTTTATTTCGAGTTTAATCCTTCTCATTCAGTATTCTTTTTACTGTTCATTATTTCGGTTTTTCTCGGAAAGAGTTCGTTGTTGGTAGCATCGAATGCAATTTTAATTCCAGTCTTTACACTTTTTTTTCGTTACTATTTTATTCATAAGTAAATAAATTCTGGAAACTGTCTTTTTTGTGAATAATGTAACCTTCCATTTATGTTTATCTCGTATTTACAAGAGCTGATTACTCCGATAAAAGATGATGAAATTATCACTATTTTATCCTTTGCTATCTTATTCATAAATAGCCTCCTAAAAATAAAACTTACCTAATTCCTTAGCTTTAGCCATAAGATTTTCGAAATCCTCCATGGTACCGTATTCCTCTTGAATGGCATAGAAATCAGCGATGTCGTAGCCAAAATCGTACATTGGTGACTTGAAAATAGGTGAAAGCCATGTAGCTCCAATACCCAGCTCTTTAATGTATTCCAGACTTGCCGTGATTCCTGAAGACAAAAAGGTGATACTAAAGCAAGAATTCCTTGTATTGTTGGCTATAATTAATAGTAAGGAATTAAAGTTGTCTGTTTTTAAATAAGGACAGAGGAAGAAAATTAATCATTTGTAGTGTCTTACCATTTAGGTCTCCAATTCCATCACCATTGCTGTCCTTAAATGACCTTGGATAGATTTGGTAGAAGATAGTAGTCTCCCACCAATCAAGTTCCTTGTCCTTAGAGTGACCACTTAGAGCTAGTGCGAACAGCACTGGAAGGACTAGGATGCTCTTCATCCTAACTCTGAGAAGAAAATAAATTATTAATTAATTATCTGGTTTAGGATTGTAAGAATCCAAAGTAAAAATAACATTTAACATCATTTAATAATTAGCTGTATGTTTAGACATTGACAATACTCAATAAACCGATGCAGTAAAATTGGGACACGGTGAAGATTTGCACAAAGCGATGCAACATTGAAAGACATACAGTAAAAATACTATGCGCTTACACAACTGAGAATACATCAATAAAAAAGTATCATATCAAACACACAATTATCTTTTTGGAAATTGCCCTCACCATAACGTGAACAAATGAAGAGTTGGCATGCAACACTGTGCAGTGAGCTTGTTGGTGTTATAATTCCATTCATTCCATACAAAGAATAATGGAAATATCGTAGTTATGAAGTGAATCTTATTTCTTATGCATTATTTCTATTCTGGTCATTGTAACCTGTTATTGTTATCATGTATGTGATATGTCATGTTAAGAGGATGAATGAAAAGCTGCTAACAAACAAATTTATGAGGTGGACGTTAGTAGAAACACAGAGAGAGGACGCTCCAAAAAAGACATATGCATTAGTAATATAATATGTCCATCAAAAAGGACAGATGCGAAGTAAGTAATCACAACCAGCGATCTTGTTACAAGATTTATAAATAAGGACGATCACTAGTTTTATCAACCCCCTTGGGAAAAAGCGTCAGTTTAAGTACGTTAAAATGTTACTCACCCCATAATATCTGCTACTGTGTATAAAGTACTCCCTGCATCCGTCTTTATAGTAAAACTTATCTTATATTCGAGATAAATGATACAGAATGTCGATAAACAAAACACTTGGGGTTTATCTGGACTTTCGTAATACCGCATAGTTTAGGAAATGATCCATATCTTGTGGTAATGGCCTCTATTCTCGGTGTAAAGATGGAATGAAAATTTCGATAATATAATGAATTTTCTTCGGAAATAATACATGATAGCGTGGTTTGTATAGGGTGATTAATGATCGATACTTAAACACGTGATTGTACTCATGATACCTAGACATATATTCTAGTGAATAGTGTAGTACTAACAAAACAGGTCTGTAACTATATTACTAAAAGGAAAGACCTTTTTTTCTTGTACAAAAGAAGAACAGGCATTGATTACTTCCCTAAACACATTGATAATTTAATTACTTACGAATAAGGTCAATGAAAGTTATTTAGAAGCACTTCCTTTTTAAATTTAGATCTTACGCTTCTTACTCAAGATTTTTTGAACATTCAGTAATTATTTTGCTCATACACTTAAAAGGAATGTAAACATTGGCAGATACATAGGTAGCAAGTATAGGTAGAAAAACCCGGCCAAGTGCGTGTTGGACCCCGCACAATGAAGGGTTCCGTAATTAGGATGAAGAAAAACTTAACCCAAGAACAAACTTAACATTGTAGTTCAAAAAAAATGTTCTCCCATACATTCCAACTGCAAATGTAAGTTTGTACGCACAATATCGAGAGATTTAAATTACATGTTTTATTAATTGATCTTATTATTATTAATAAATTATATAATAATTTGTAATGATCTAATCCTAATAACAAGCTTACACTAATATATATATATATATATTTCTGTGACCCAAACACAGACGGTGTTTGGGTCACAGAAATTCATATGTCTACCAAATTTCAACTTAATCAGCCCTTTTGATTCGGACTTCGGAGCATTTTTTTTTTTTCATTTTTTGGATGTGGTAGACGTACTGACAGACAGACATTCAGACAGACAATCCGTGACCCTATAAGGGTTCAGTTTTTTTTTCCTTTTGAGGTTCGGAACCCTAAAAATAAGGTATAAGTGTATTAACATTCAAATAAAAGCCATACTTCGCGTATTAATTTTAATCAACTAAATACCAATAAATTATCAGTTACGAAATAAATACTTACAATTGTTTCTTAATTTTATTTAGTGTAGTTTCAGTACAAGTCCTTCGAAGCCAGCAACTGGTATAGACGAGGCGTTGAACACGTCGCTGCGAAAGAAAAATAAAATTTAAAATCATAAAACAAAATCCAATCTTAAATAATTAACTTGCTAAACAATAGTGAAATATGCATGGATGTATTAAAAGTAGTATTTTTTTTTACTTAACGGGTATTCGTTTCATAGGAAAAGTTGTAGATCTTACGGTACACACCTCCTAATGCGGATGAATAGGTACTAATAAATCGCCAGCATGTAGAAAAACAGTATTTTAAAATGTGGTAAAATTCTTCTAATAAACTAAAACTATCAACCACAAAGCTATTATTATCACGACACCATCTAAAACTAATCTTCAGACTTCCATTATTGAAGCAGTAATTGCATACTTAATTTTTATAACCCCAACTTCAGTAGATGCAAGTATCTTTAACACATACCCTTCGTTCTTAGGAGACTGAATGCTCCTAAGGATAACGCTGACGTCACCGACAACGTTTTCGAAGTACGTCAGATCGATGATGTGGTCAACATCACGCATGTTAACGATGACCAGGTAGGTCTCACCGTGGTACCATCTGTAATTAGAAAATGGGAAATAATAATTTATGAGAAGATATGGGAAAAACCTAGCAGTGGTGGGGATGATTACTAAGAAAATATACAAAAACTTTGTCATGGATTGGACAGCAGCAAGTAAATTGTCGTTAGTAATATTTTTTGTCAAATGACTAAATTCCCTCAAAACTGAAAGCCTTCCCAGACCCAGACCCTTGAGTTCATTCACCAGTTTACGTTGAAAAAATAATGATTATGATAAACGAGTTTTTTCACGAAGATACGGGTTTACAATGAAGTATATTATCAATTCAAAGTACTTCTATCGAATCAATATCTTCAACGAAAATGGCCAATGATTTATTCGGTTTGTTAAATATTGAATTATTTTTACGAAATCCAATAGTTTATAGAGTTTGTTATGCTTATGTTTTGCTTGCTTATGTTTTTTCTAAATATATTCATACCTTCTGAACACGAAGACATCTTGGTTCATAGCTAAGGAATCATAACGGCCATATCTGAAGACCTTTTCTTGGCGCAGATCAGCTAAGGCCTGGTAGACCTTCAAGTGGGACCTTTCAGCAGCTACCTGGACATCGACGTTCAAGGTCTCGTAACCTTCAGCTACTGGCAGCCATGTCTTGTCAGCGGTCGAGAAACCTATGAAATGTGACAAAAATTAATGCTCTCTTTATACAACGTGTTTTTTTATATATATATATATATAAAAATAAAAAATAAAATAAAATAAAAATGTTTATTTCAGTTAACATAATATGGCTTACATTATATGGTTTGGAGACTCCTTTTAAGCAAGGAAATGCTTGTGTTAGGAGTCTCCGCTCTTCCCCTTATCATTAACCGATTTATATAAAACTGAAATAGATGTATTTAGTAGAAAAACAATAAACTAAAAGGAAAAAAGAAGCGCGCTTGAGTGAGGTGTAGTGTAAGGTATGCGTGTGTGTGTGTGTGTGTGTGGAATGACTGAAGGTGCATAGTTATGAGTGTGAATTGCATAATTTAGGTATTTGGTTAACCCTGCGACAGTGTCTTGGGATCGGAAGAAGTCATAGGCCTCTTCCATTAACCGTAAACACCGCGTAATAATTACAGTCAGGAATTGAGTAAAGGTTATTTTATCAATGATCATATTTATCGAATTATGTTGTATTGTATCAACCTAAGTTAAGTTTCTACGATTGTAGGTATCTGTAATTTTTATGGTGAACAATAAATAGTAGGTATTCTATTGAATCGTTGATACCATTGACTCAACTTCATCATAGCTTTTAGTCTTAAGCCAATTTAATACACTCTTTTTACAATCATGCAGCCTCAGAGAGCATATACTTAATTCTTTGTTAATCAGATTGTACAGATGGGACGATTGCCGTACATACTGTCTTTTAGCAAAAACAGATCTTACTGTGATGGTTGGAGCAACTGCGTGTTTCCTTCGTCTATTGGCCATTGAGGGATCATACGGTAGGGATTTGTGTTTTCTAAGGATAAGTTGGAGGATGTAAAGCTTTCGTACAGATAGAAGGTCAGAAGAAAGGTAAAGGTTTTGTGTAGGGAATCTGAAGGGTTTAAAGAACATAACTTTAAGGAGAGATCTCTGAGCTCTCTCTAACTCCAAAAATTTAATCTTAGTGGTCCCACCCCAGCATGTCAAACAATAGGTGAGGATCGATTGGACCAAAGAAACGTAAACCAGCCTAAGAAGATTCTTTGTAGCTACGTGTCGAAGGGTCTTAAATGTCCAAATCATTTTCCTGACCCTTTTCATGAGAAGTTCAGTATGCATGTGCCATGAGAGTGGCTGGTCAATCATTACACCCAAGTATTTAGTTTGTTGAAGCCTGTCTATTTTAACACAAGCGCAACCGAGATCTAGGGGGTTCGAACAGTTGTGTATCTTTAATTGGAATTCAGATGATGGTTGCGTGTGGTTATACTTGGTAAAACAAATGTAATTTGATTTGGAAGCATTTAATGTGAGGAGATTGAGATTGAGCCAACTTGCAATTTCCGACAGGCCACTCTCAGCAAACCTCCCAACACTTTCCCACGTTCTGCCAGCAAAAACTATAGCGGTATCGTCCGCGTAAGAGAATATGTGTCCCCCGTCAATTTTCATGTTACAAAGGTTATTTATATAAATGAGGAAAAGTGTCGGACCGAGGACACTTCCTTGACCGACTCCATACGTAACAATTTCTTCCAAGCTAGTAAACTCCGCTATTTTAACCATCTGTTTGCGTTTGGTCAGGTAGCTTTTAAAAAGTTCAAGAGGGGGGCCCCTAATACCAATATTTTCAAGTCTGTGCAGAAGTATGGGAACAGAAACCGTATCAAAGGCCTTTTTAAGGTCGAGGAATACCGCAAGACATCTACTACCATTGTCAACTTTGCCTACTATATTAGAAGTTAGTGCCAACACTGCATCCTCGGTAGACATTCCTTGCCTGAACCCAAACTGTGAGGGTGAAAGTATTTTGTTTTTAGTCAGGTAATTAATTAATCGTACATTTATTAGTCTTTCAAGAATTTTGGAGATGGCCGGGAGAACTGAGATTGGTCTATAATTTGACGGGTCCGCTTTGTCTCCGCACTTATGCACCGGAGTTATCAGTGCTACTTTCAAAGGCTCTGGAAAAATGCCCTGCTCAAAGCATAGGTTTGATAAATGAGTTATGATTGGAACCACATACTCGTGTGCAGCTTTTAGAAAACTAATTTGAATTTTGTCCCAACCCGGGGCACTATCTGATTTCAAACTCATTAGAACAGAATGAACTTCACAAGGATCAGTATCCAGAAGAACAAAAGATGATACTGGAGAACAGTGAGATGAAGATGAGTTAGAATCTAGATTTTCAACTACCGAGGGCGAAAATGTTACGATGTTATCAGCGAGAACCTTGCCTATGTTCGAGAAGTAGCTATTCACCACATTAACGGAGTTCTGCGGGGTAGTCGATACTTCCAAGAGTTCCAAATTATTTATTTTTTTAGGTTTGCGCTGGATAATATTGTTAATGATATCCCATGTTTTCTTAGGATTTTTATGTACTTTAGATAGTTGGTCCCTGTCATGTTTACGTTTTTGCTTTTTGATAATGCTATTACAATAGTTGCGATATCTTTTATAAGTTATATTTAGTACCTCATTGAACGGGTCTAGTCTTAGCCTCTTTTGCATATTATTTCGATTGTGAATACAGCGCAGAAAGCCCATGGTCATCCACGGCTTTAAAATTCTGTTTTTAATCGGAATATTTATGGTGGTTGAACCAAATGTAAGACAATGTTGTAGCACTTCAATTAGTTTATTTGCAACGATGCTAGGGTTAGTTAATTTTAGCAAGTCTGCAAGGTTACTAGCTTTAAGGTATTCAAGTCCCTTCTCTGTGTTACAGACGGTTTTTGTCTTTGTGCATTTAATTGAGTTTGAATGCTTAGTTATTTTTAAAAAAGTCATAAAATGATCTGTGATGGTAGTGTGAACAATTGCAATGGCCGCAGAATTACTTGCAGGATTAAGTTTACTAATAAAATGATCTAAACAATTTTTGCCTCTTGTAGGGAGCGAATGACCAGGGAGAAGCCCATTCATCGCCAACATATTCAGATAATTAAGTCTGTTTGTGCGCTCATGTGATCTCTCATCCTGACTGAATATCAGATTTATATTTATATCTCCAGTAATAATAACATTTTTATTTGAAGAAATGATATTTAGGAAATGACATTTTTATATATATACCATAACTCTAGGGTATTAATTAATGAGACCATCATTTTTCTTTGGAATGATAACTTTTCAAAAGCTGCTTCGTGTACATAAAGTACATTCACTCTAGATTTTTAACAGCATAATAATATTTATAATTTTTTGAAACACCACTCACATCAGTACATTAAAATAGTCATTTATAATTAACTCTCCCTCTCCCTCCGCGTGACGCCCCCTCCCGTATAAAGGGTCTTCTTTGCGATTTTTTGTGATTTGTAAAAAAACCGTACATGGTAGGATAAATCAACCAGAAGTAAATTAATCCTCATAAAATTACCTACAAACAAAATCTGCTTTCATTTTGATAGAATATATAGTTTCCGAGTAATTGTTTAACAAATTTGACTAAAAATCGGTATCGAACAAATTTGTAATGAAAAAGCCTATTCAAAAATCAAACAACCAATGCAAAATCCAAGATAATAATTATTTTTTAAAACTATATTTCTTGAACCTCATACAATCATAAACTCAGCCTTCTTCCCGGGGGGGTACGCAAAAACTACAGAACGCCTGCTGCTACGATCCTTACATACTCCTTTTGCCTCGCTTACATTCTTATATCTGGTCAAACACGCACGCCGGTTGAGAGTACTAAGCACTTGACCTTTCTGAAGAACATCACTAATGAGGTCACTATATATCTGCTTAGGGCGTCCCCTCCCGGCACATCTGCCTTGTACCTTTTATTAGTCGCCTTTCATTCATTCTCTCAACATGACTAAACCATCTAAGCATACTCTTTTTAATTTTAGCCACTACAACTTCTTTTAAACCGCACCGTCATATCATTCCTCAGCGTATCATTCATAGTCACACCACACATTCTTCGCATGAAACGAATTTCTACAGCATTTATTCTATTTTCTTTTGCTTACCCAACATTCACTTCCATACATAAGCGTAGTCACCAGCACACCATTATGAACAGCCGTCGAGCCTTTTTGGACAGCAACTGGTTGATCACAATCGAATGTATGCACTTTAATTCCCACATTTACTCTCCTTTCCACATCTTCATCAATCTAAAATATTACTCAAAAGTTGTTATTAATTAGGTCAAGATCTGTAAAGTGCGACGGTAGGTCTTGTCTGGGCTTATAGGGCGTTAAGGTGGATTTTAGATTTTTCCATCATAATTTAGGGTTTCTTATTTTATTATTTATGTTGTGTAAAACACGCTACGTTTTCTTTGTACAAAGAAAACGTAGCGTGTTCTAACCCAGTTATTCATTATAAAAAAACTAAAACGCATTAAAACCTATTTTATTTAAAAACTGTTTTGTCAATTTCTTTCGAATTATGATTTCAGTTTCAAAGAAGAAGACAAAATACTTTTTTTAACTAAAATAGCGCTTATAAAGCGTTTTAGTTTTGTTTTATGAATAAGGGAGTAAGCGTTTTAGCTGGTTGTACTGTTTTTTTTTGAATCGGCTTTTGTTTTCCTCAACTAAGGTCACGTAAACGCATCATAACTTTGATTGTATTATACATATAATCTACGGATACGACTTTTCCTTTACAGTACACGTCTTGTTCGGTGCTTGAACATCAAACACGAAAATTATATGGGTATTAACACATGTACAACACATGTACATGCCAACACATCAAGCTACTACAATCTGTCAAATTTCTTTAATAGATTTTCATCTTTATCGCTGAAGCATTAGGTTCAAGGTTGATTGGGAAAATTTGACAGTTTTGTGTAGCTTGACCTGCTGGCGTCTGTACCATATCATTAACCAACCAAGTAAACTTATGACATATCGTTTTTAAACCTTAAATTGGAATTATTTCGTCGCTTGACAACTCAAGTCCTAACGAAGGGCAAAATTTTACCAAGCATGGTTTGAACAAGTCACGCTTAAAGTTAAATTCGCCAACTACAATAGAATGGCCGTTGATTGAACCGAAAGGTTCTAACGTTGTATTTTTGCTCTCAGGTCACATAGGAGTTCGATGAGAGTTTCACTGGATGCTGTAAAGTGGGTAGGAGTTGTGAACAACTGTGAAAGACTGAGGCAATTAAAAAACTCATTATTATTTTAGTTTTTATCCCGTTCGTGTCTACCAAATTAACATTGAAGTCGCCAAGTAATATGTTGTGGTCGTAATTTCCC
Source organism: Dicycla oo (assembly GCA_948252095.1). Classification (NCBI taxonomy): domain Eukaryota; kingdom Metazoa; phylum Arthropoda; class Insecta; order Lepidoptera; family Noctuidae; genus Dicycla; species Dicycla oo. Next base: position 28,983,087 of record OX411712.1, on the reverse strand, counting down.
AGTAAACTAATAGAATCTGTTATGATTTATCTAGGAAAAGGACAAGGTCATGCCATAGTGGTCGATAGGATGTACCTATAGCAATTTTTATTGGCCGTTCAATGAGATCGTTAACCACATTTGTTCGACCGATTCGAACCTTGGCTCGATCGCACCAGTCCATGCACTACGCGCGCTCAAACCCCACCGTAGGTCAACTTTGTAACCCGATTACGGAGGAACTATAACTTGTATCAAAATGAATGTTGGAAGTTATGTGTAGGGAATTTTCTGAGGATTGATTCACTCTTTGGCCATTTTCCCCTATAACACACATTACAAATTGTGAAAAATCGTAAAGAATTATTCTTTATAGGAGAGGAGGGCGTGAACCGATGTACAAAGGAAGGTAGAATATAACGTCGGTCTCAAAAAAATATAAATTATGCCATTTCGCCCATACATTCAAATCTAGAATGAACACACTAGTATTTAATGAGGATTATCTTACGACTCGATACAATGGTAACCAAATGCACATGGTAAACCTCAACTATGTATTTTTAAAACAACTAACAGCTCCACTATTTATTCACCAATCGTATTACCATCCCAGTTCAATATCATCAAAAGCTGTCCATCGTCTCTTCCAATAATAACATTGATAGAACTCAGAGCCAGTGCGGAATTACAAGTGAACTCAACATCTCTGTTTTCCTGATCCGTAGTTGAAATAAATGAAGATCGTGTTGATTGCATTTTTATTAAAACTTAGCCAGTATTCGTAGTATATCGTGACGACTGATAGTCGTCCTGTTCAAAGTGGCTGTTTATTTAAATGCTTTTTAATATACCAAGGCACGATTAACTGCCATAGCTGTCCACGTACAATTAAGTATATTCTATCAATTTATCTACAGGCTGTATCAGAAAGGTGTGGTCAAACTTAAGGGTGTCGTACAGACCATCAAACTGAACCTTAAAGACCCTTAAAGTTGACCACATTTTTGAAACACTCTGTATACCCAGTCATACCCAGTATAGACTGTCATAGTCTATACTGGGTATGGATAGAACATACTTAATTTAATGTTAAAATTATGACGCTCATTTATGCTCATTTATGATTTTTGTTGATTCTAGTCACCATCATTATGGTCATCGTCTGCGGCGATCTTTTCCAGTAAAATTTTCCGTTGTCATATCTTATCTAACTGAATAAGGCCTTACCAGCGTTTTTGTCCGCGTTCCATTGGAATGGTGTTCTTTCTGGATCGCGAGATGAGAACACATAATTGATTGGATCGTTGGTATTACATCCAGATGGATCAACTGTGTCTTCCCAGCTGACGTAGCCATCTACTAATCCAAGTTCTTCGCCCTGGAGATTAAAGTCTTTGTAAATATTGGAAACTATTATAGATTAATTATGTAAAAGACGAACTGTATTTCTAAAACGGAACATGTAATTTGAGGTTACTTTATATTCGTGTTTTTTTTTTTATGTATCATAACTCTAGGATATTATTGAGACCACCATTTGGAACAACTTTTACTATGGGACTATACCAGAAATCGCGAAAAAAAAATCAGCTGTCCCATACATTTATTTTCGCAAACCTCGTCAAAATATAGGGAACTGCTGATTTCTTTTTCGATTTCAGTTTTAGTCCCATAGTAAAAGCTGTTCAAAATGATGGTCTCATTAGAGTAATGGTATATCAGAAAAAAAAAACAAATTGTATAATGGTCTCGGAGTATTTAGAACAAGATAATTAAATCTAATAAGAGCATTTGAAGCTGTGGTTTGGTTGAAGTAACGTATAATAATTTATATTTCGTTTAGCGAACAATGGGTAAAATTATTCAAAAGTGGTTCTAAATAAATTAATATCAAAAACTAAATCGTACCATATAAGTGACTCCCACTCCAGGAAGCAACAATACAATCATATTGATTCCGTCGACCAAAGGCGGGCCATATCTAGTTGCCATTCGGCTGTTGTCATGATTACCGACCTGCGAAACATTCCCTTCTATTTACTCTTATTATTTCTTTCCTTATTAAATACATCTGAATAAATCGTTACCGAGTACTTACCACCCAGTTTGCGCCCTGATCAACAGGTTTGTAAGTCATGAATTTGTCTACTGCGTATTTCATGTCTGCAGCAGATGATGACGCGTCAACGTCGGTGATTAAATCGAAATTGAAAGGCATTTGTGCTCCTAGCTTATCGCCTTCACCGAAATACCTTACTACGTCTTGAATGGATGCGTATACTTCAGTCATCATCACTCTGGTCAGACCATCTTTTTCTTTGAACTCATCGAAGACATCTCTCCATTCGTAAACCATGTAGTAAGTCTCTTCTTGGTCTTTGGTGTAAATATGGTTGAGGTAGTCATGGGATTCAGGATCAACGTTAACATTACCGGAGAACGGTTCATCGGGGTATTTGCCTCCGAAAAGTTCTTTGTCGACTTCGTATAAACAGTTGACAGCATCAACTCTGAATCCTGCTACACCTTTGTCTAACCAGAAACGGATAATATTCTGAAATAAAACAATGCTTTTTAGAATAATTCACGACACTACCATATTAAAAACTATCATCTTCATGAAAGGTCCTCACTTTCATTTCTTCAACAACATCAGGGTTACGGTAGTTCAGATCAGGCTGACCAACGACGAACTGATGCAAATAATATTTTCCAACTTCCTCTCTGTATTCCCAGGCACTACCGCGGAAATGGCTCCTCTAAAACAGTATAAACAAGAGCAAAGGTTATTAAGTATTCTAATATGCGTTAAATTTTGGTATTTATACGAGTATTACAGTAAAGTGGGAATCTCGTAAGCGTAACTCGTTCTTAACATTTCACTCATTTACTTCCTCACTTTCATTTAATCTAATTCCAAGTACGAAGAATGAGGTTTTCCTTTCATAGGATGGCACTCAATAAACTTTCTTCATTACAATCATTAAGTCCACAGAGAGTAATCTTATCGCGTCTCATTGTACTAAAACTCTTACCCAATTATTTGGCGGCTGCCTATTGCCGTCTTCGTCGATCACTCCATCTTCCCAGACGAAATAATTGTAATACTTCTCATTTCCATTTAGTGCCTCTTGGAACCAGACACTTTCATTTGACGTGTGATTCGGCACCAGGTCCAAAACTACTTTTATTCCTGTTGAAAGCAGACTTTGAATATTTTTTTTTCAGATTTTTGTCCTACGAATTGAAACTATTCGTCAAAAAAACTTTTGAGAATGTTTTTAAGAATATTTTCAACGCCTACATCTAGAGGTTTTATTACTAAGAGTTGAATAGATGCCCTTGTAGTTTCGGCACTTTGCTATTCAGTCTCATTTTTCATGAATATGAAGTACTTATGTACCTATTTTCTCTATTATATAACTTTTCTCTTTTCATCATCATCTGCCTAGCGTTTTCCCAACTATTTTGGGGTCGGCTTCCAGTCTAGGGATGTAAAGCGGTAAAATTACTCTAGTAAATTACGGTATTATACGATAAAATATGGTAATTTTCGGTAAAAACGTATTAAATGTACTCATACCCACTAACACTATAAATACGGATGTGAGTATGTTTGTGTGTGTCACTACTTCACTATTAATGGATAAATGGATTTTAATGAAATTTGACAGAGATATAAGCAGTATTGGAATTTAAAAAAAAAAGAGAAAACTAGACTCGTGCGACACACGCGCACTAAGAATCTAAAAATTTACCGTAATTTATATAAATTACCGTAAATTACCCGTATTTTACCAGCGTTTTCGGTAAAATTACGTAATTTTGCAACCCTAATCCAGTCAAACCGGATGCAGCTGAATACCAATATTTTACATGGAGCGACAGCCTATCTAACCTCCACAATCCAACAACTGGGTAATATCTGGGTATATCGAAGGTGGGGGCCTGAACACCATATTTCAGGTTATTGGTTTGTGGTTTTATTACCACCCCCCCCCCCCCCCATGCGATACCGAAATTGGATTTTAATGCCTGTGTTTTTCTCTTTTCAGTTATGTGTTTCTGTAAGCGGGTTTTTTTTTTAATTTCATTTGTTTTATTAAGAAAATAGTCTCTATATAATAAGATTATCTAGACACTTACCGTGTTCATTGGCCTTATCAACCAAAGCTTCAAAATCTGCCATAGTTCCATACTCATCATGAACAGCATAAAAATCAGAAATATCGTATCCAAAATCGTACATAGGCGATTGGAACATAGGAGACAGCCAGATAGCGCCTACACCTAGTTCTTTGATGTATTCCAACTTTGATGTAATACCTGACAAATACATTAAAATTCAAATTTTGATCGTTCAATCGTCCCTGTCGCTAACATACTCGAATATTTCCCAAAGGAACTGTTGCGCAAAGCTCTAAATTCTAGTTTTCATTTGTATGTGCCTTAAAATGAGGCAAATGATCAACTCGGGAAATAGGACAAGCTTGTATCATTGTAGGTGCGGGCTTACGCACGGATCATTCAGTGAAATTAGAGACACAGTGCGGAGCAATCAGTCAACTTAGCTAATCGCACTATCTATACAGGCACTGAAGTACATTATAATATGGTGTAGTTGGAAAGCCAAATGTAGGTAAATCATGAAATACAAGCGTAAAATATGAAATAGCAGAGGAAACAGCGTTGGCTTTTCTTATTAAGTCAAAAAAAGTAAGAGCACCTACCGTTGAGGTCCCCAATTCCATCACCATTGCTATCAGCGAAAGAACGGGGATAAATCTGGTAGAAGATCGTGGTCTCCCACCAATCCAGGTCCTTTTCCTCATGTTTTAAAACATTTCCACTACAAAACACCAATAATATTGGCAGCAAAAATACTACCCTCATTTTGGAAGCTTATAAACCCTTTAAAGAGAAGTTTGCTACTAAATATTAAGAATGCATAGTTTTATATAGAAGAATCTGCATCTATTATCGAAATAAGATACTAACTGAGTGGTCTGATAAAATGGATCATGTGGATAGATCTTGAGATTAAATACACAAGCGTGTTGAGTTGCACCAGTGGATTTTGTTACGTAACCTGTCATTTACGTGACTGCTAAATGATAAATGACTTTTATTTCTGTAAGTAGGTTTGTACAAACACTTTTACAAGTCAATCATGTTTTTTTAAACAAGATGAGGTCGGCGTTTCCTATCTGACTACTCTGAGAAGAAAGGCAAAAACAAACTCAGAGGTCACAGTCTCTTATAAAGTCCAGACATAATCTTGGTCACTTCATGTGAAGACCATGTAGATTGGTGTCTGAAATGGTCTTTTGAGGAAAGAACCACACAAATTGACCGACAGAGGACCCGTCCAGTCAGTGCACGCATTTGTCAGTAATCGCGCAGCTCAACTCCGAACTTAAGGAGCTCAACGATTCGATGAACAATACCAAAGAAAGGACATTTGGGTAGGCCGTATAAAATACTCAAACTGCCAGACCATGATTAAAAATAACTGAGAGAAAAAATAAAACAAACAAAAAAGCAATGACCTACATAGTCTTCCCATTCACAACAATTAAAATAATATAACACTTTACAAAGTAAATATTAAAAAAAACAATATTTACTACAAATTGAATATCGTAGTCTACCAATGATGTTTGTGGTGTCAGCATATAACTCCCAGCCTTTAACCAAACAAAAGCTTCTTTATTTGTGGAATAAAATTAATGATTTAATAATGCCATGTTAAACCAGGTATCGAGCCATTGTCAGCAGCTTTGATGTCTTATTAGTACATTATAACTCTGATCCTTCTTTAACATAGACGCTTAATGAACATACTCGTCAATGTATTAAACAAGCTTAATTTGTTAGGCTTGTTTAATAGCCTATCCTACCTTCTGCTGAAACTTTATATTCACACCTTGTTATTTAAAATCCGGCTTATACTTTAAAGTTAGATAAATATTCGAGAGAAGATGCCATGTTCTCCAGTAGGGGAGATAAGTGCCCATCAAAATTAAAAAAAAAATAATATCCGGCCAGGCACACTATAATGTAACAAATATATATATTTTTTTTTAAGTTTATTATAAAAATATAGCAAATAGGTATTTGTAACTCACAAATTAAAAGTAATAAATGATAAAAAATTGAGAGGTTGGAGAAGTAGGTCACCATTCGGGATCGGGACGTCCGCAGTTAGGGACGCGAGCAGCAGGATCAGCAGGAACTGTGACCGGGCTGCAGCGCTTTTCGTTAACCCTAGATAGCTAACCTTCTTGTGTACCCTATTTAAGCTAACCATCCGTCGTTACGACGGGTATTTGAAAAACTATTTTTTTACCATAAAATATAAACTTAATCATCCTGTTGTTTTAATTGAAAGTTAATGCATAGGTTTAGCAATAAAAATACGTTATCCAAATTGACCTTATTTATTTACTTTTATTACTAGAGTAACTTTTCATAGAACTTAAAAAAAGGAACATTTTATAATTAAAAACTTTAACATGCAAACTCAATAAAAAAATATAACAAAGTTCAGTCCAATTGTTATATATATGGCACTTAGGAACGTAATAAGTAATTATAATATAAAAATAATTATTTGTCTTTGGTACATGTGACACAAAAATCAATTTTATGTTCACCACATATCGCTACCTTACAATTTGCGCAAATACTTTTAGTCATACGCTATTTCTTGTTGTGGCACTTCCCACACGTCTTTCTTTTCCGATTTTCTCCTCTTGAAGAAGTTGATGACTCTTCTTCATCAAGAGAAGCTTGGCCTGATGGCTGCTGGTCTTGACTGGTAGTCGGTGGCTGCAATGAAAGAACGCTCCTGATTTTTTCTTTTACTTGCGTTTTGGCATCGTTGTTTTGGCCAGCCTTGTCTTTAGCCAAGGCTCGACTAGTGGAAAATGAAGTGTTTTCATAAAATTCCTACGTGGAACTACTTTTCGCCTTAAAAGAAACACAACACACGTTAAAAATATAAATGCACACTCAAATCAAAAAGCTAACGGTAAAGCTAACCATTCCTCGAAACGACGGGTAAAAGTTACATTTCTCAAAAACTGCGGTACTTACCAGTTTGATGCGTGCGCCACTGCAACGAACTCACCGGCGACTGAGTTGACTAAAAGAGCCAAGGCACTCGGACACGTCGTTAAAAAGAGACAACGATATTTCTTTGCGCTACCCGTCGATTCGACGGAGGTTAGCTATCTAGGGTTAATATATCGGCAGCGTCCCTGTCCAGAACCAAGAAAAATATGAGGGAGTCCAGTATAAGTGGAGGTGCTCTAAAACACCTCGCGCCGTTGGCGGCTTATGCCACGCCGCAGGAAGAGCGGCAGACGAGAATGGACACGTGGTGGTGGAGAGGGTTCTCAGTTCTCCCTCTCAGTATAGGGGGAGGCTTGTCCTAAATCACGCCGCCAGAGAGCCCCTTAGCGTCGGAGACCTCCCGAATTCCTCTCATTCCCGGAATACTCTAAATAAAAATAACTGTTTATGTGTTTCAAAGTATATTATAGTTCGTAACAAGCGCTGAACGTGAACTGGCTTTAAAAGGTGAAAACCCACCTCTCAGTCTATGTCAAACATTTTTAAAATTGGAACTCAATATTTCTAAATTAATTGACGTCCAGAAGCACTTTAAGCGGCTGTAGTGGACACATGGCCTTAACACACTAGCTTTATAGTATATACCTGCCTGTCTAGCCTTTTCCCAACTATGTTGGGGTCGGCTTCCAGTCTAACCGGATGCAGCTGAATACCAGTATTTTACATAGAGCGACTGCCTATCTGACCTCCACAGCCCAGTTATTGGGTAATACTGGTAAGACTGATTGTCAGACTTTCGGGCTTCTGACGACCCGTAACGACTGCCAAATATCCACGAATGACAGCCGGGACCAACGGCTTAACGTGCTTTCCGAAGCACGGAGGAGTCTCGGTATGTAAAGATGGTCACCCATCTACGGACCAACCCCGGCAAGCGTAGCTTAACCTGATGGATCGACCCGTGCGGCTGTTATTACTAAGCCACAAACTCCTCTAACTTTATAGTATATAAAAAGAAGAAATCTGACAGAATACAGTTTATGACGAAAAGGTATAAAAATAATCAAAGATTTTAACAAAAATGTAAAACAGTACAGTGTAAAACAAACATCGTTCGGAGCTGTATAAAATGTGAGTTATATGAGTGTCATATATTAGAAAACATAGGTTTAGGTATAAGAATTATTGAACTGAACAGCTCTTTAAATATGTAATATATAAATAGATTAAAAGATGTGTTTTTTTATGATGCATAATATACCACAACATCCACTCTCTTCGGTCTTACTTATCGAGAAGAAATATGATAAGTAAGGCATGCTCTAGATTCTAAATGACATTAATCTTACAGTAAATCCAATGTCAGTCACAAGTTTCTTGAAGCAGGAATATTACATAACATTGTATTTTAGATTATTCGGGTGAAAATGCTCATGTTTGAGCCTTATATAATTTATCACATATGAACTTCTACGACCCCAACACGGATGTTTAACATAAATAGATGAATTTTGAATATGGGCGTCCATTTTGGGGGCAAATAAGAACATTTTTAAAAAAGTTTAGCAAATTGTGCCGTGTGACATATCAAATGAAAGGGCTTACTGTGCGGGTTTGAAATATATTTTTTTTATAATTTTAAAATAAATAGTTTTAGAGTTATTTAAGAAAATAGACGTCAATTTACCATCCCCCCCTTATCTCCAAAAAGACCCACGAATCTTAGCTGGGACTAACGACTTAACGTACTTTCCGAGGCACGGAGAGGTCTTGGTATGTAAAAATGGTCACCCATCCAGGGAAGTAGAAGTCTATCTAGAAGGTATCAAACCCAAATTACTCATGAAGCAAATTACGCCAATAAGCTTACCACCTCGTAGATACACGTTTGATTGATAAACTTTCCACTTAAACGCATTTATCAATTCAAATTCTGATATTTCATATGTGCGCTTGGAATCTTTGAAAAATGAAGGTTGTCTCCAAAGTTTTACCTGTGAGAATAGCACAGTCGAGAAACTTAGCACAGAATTTATTTGTTAAAAAAAAAGACGGTCCCTTGAGCTTCTTATATGGGCCAACGGGCACAAGCTGACTTATGAATAAAGTGTTGTTTGTAAAAGTCTGATGAAAAAAAATATATTTATGTTTTTAGGGTAAATACTAAAAATATATATTAATGGAATTCTTTTACTATCTGGTGGAGTGTTCAAAAATCTTTTGAGGTTCGTAATAAACGGTAGAATGTTCTTGAAGAATATGAATGTCCCTTGTTCCTTGTCAAACCTTTATTTTAGATTAATTTCTATTCTATCCAGGTACGGAACGAGCAGCTGCTTGTAACTTACACCATATAACGAGACTATAATAATATATAATGACAGGCCAGTTGGCATGGTTGGTTAAGATACCACCTATCATGCCGCAGGTCGTGGGTTCGATTCCCATCCAGGACAAACATTTGTGTGCATGTCTGTTTGTCCTGAGTCTGGGTGTAATTACTGGTTTTGTACACTGCAAATATTTAAAAGTACCCTATGTATTAATCCAGGTAGACAATTATTCTTGCACTGCTTATATATGATTGCTGGAGGATAAAAAATCCTAGAAGCTAAAAATAGTAACGGACCATGTAATGGAACGGAAATTTATATACTTGCATGACAAATTTGAAGGCAAACATCCTCTTTTTTCCCTATCCCTTGGGAATAAAAAAAAAAAACCTAAATAATTACAGGTTCGGAACTTAGTAAAGTTCTCTGAATTACGTTTTTTTTTTATTTGAGATGGGTTTGCCAAAAAGTTGGCTGTTCCATACTAAAGTTTAATAAATACTGTTCAAAACTGTATGGGACAGCTATTTTTTTTACGCGATTTCAATGTTGATCCCGTAGTAAAAGTTATTCAGTTTGGTAGTCTAAAGCACTCTTTAAAGTTTGTGGAGTTATTTTTTTACCACCTTATATAGAATAGATGATTAACCCTTTGGTGTTTCTTCAAACTGGGTTTTATAAGAAAGTATCAATTAATTTCGTTTACTTTTAGAGTTCCGTACGTTCGAATACGAACTCTTATAGGATCGCTCTTATGTCTTATCTGTCAGCCCGTCTGTCAAGTCAATTTGCTCCGAATCTAATGGACCGATGAAGTTGAAATTAGGTACACGTGAATTTCTGTGACTTATACATGGACGTGTAATGAAATAAATTAATTTTGAATATGAGGGTCACTTTCGGGTGATAAATAAAAAAAAATAAGAAAAAGAAACTACCGTTTTATCAAATAAAAGGGCATACGGTGAGGGTCCCAAATATATATTTTTTTATAATTTTAAAATTAAATCCCCTTAAAGTTATTTATGAAAATAGATGAAAAATAAGCCCCCTCTAAGAAACTATTAAGCCTAAAAAAAAAACCATAAAATAGTTTTCTAAGTACGTATAGATTACAGGAAAACTATAAGAAGTCTATGGTCTTAAAATAACATGGTAAATCTCTCAATATTGTGCGTACAAACTTACTTTTGCAGTTATATGTTTCAACTACAAAGTTAAGTTTGTTCTTGGGATACATTCATCCCAACTACGGAAGCCTTCATTGTGCGTGGTCCGACGCGCACTTGGTAATTTTTATAGTATGATGATGCAGAGCATAACTGAAGTAAAATAAAATAGTTGGTAACTTATTAGGATTTATTAATTGTTAAATTACAATAGTTTAATCTATATCCCACACTAATAGCTTCTTCAGACCTGCATCCGAAGTACAAGAGCTTCATCTGCCGCCAAATCCAGGTAGTTTGCTTGTACAATGTCACTGCAACCAAAAAAAAAAATATATTCATAAATCATTATTCTTTAATCAACAGAACTGACGCGAATCCTTATAGACAAACGTTGGGTTCAAGGAATTTAAAACAAAAGTGTAAAAAAACCACCAACACGATTTCAAAATAATATGACTAATTAAACCTCCAAACCGATTAGCAAGAAAATCAATTAGGGATATGTAGTCACATAGATTTAAGAACCATACAAATGTAGATAAGTAAATGGTCGAATATCACTTTTACTCTTTGCATATACACGATATTTCATTTTGTCAAAAGCGGATGAAAGGCTCGAGGAAACCTTGGAACCGAATACTACAAATATATGAAAGTGTTTTCAACAAAATTTTCCATAGTCGAATACGCCTTAAGCTTTTGCAATAAAATCATTAATACATTTTCTATTCCTTTGTTTTATGTAGATTTGTTTTAAAATTTCGTATTGAGGAGCCTTCTATATTTACTTTGTTATTAAGCTATTAATATAATAACTAATAACAGCCATTATTTATGGCAAAAAATGTTCTTTAGACTATATTAACTGATTTATAAATTAACATCTTGTTTGTCACACGCATATCTCGTTAGAAATATGAAAGAATGTCGCACCTATAAGTCCTGGAAGATAGCACGCTGCTCACTTCGACCTCTAACTGTCCGAAGATCAAATCGAAAGCAGTCAGGTTGACCACGTGGTAGATCCTGCCCACGTTCATAACAATGACGTAGGTGTCATCGTTATACCATCTAAAATAATGCAACATTGGTTAAATTGCACTGAAAGTTTACAACAAATATATAGGGATAATATGAATTTACCCAAACTGTGAAGCGATCGCTTACTAAAATCCGTTTCCTCGTAAGCGCTCAAAGAGTTTTAAAGAAGACATTACTCACATTAATAATACTGTAAGTAGTTAAACATGAGTCAGATAACAAACAAGGACTTTCATAAAACCGACCTTGAAGTTAAAGCCAAAAACGGAACTTGATATCTAATGAAAACTCCGAAACAAACTTTACGTGTAACACAAGTGTAAGTAAAAAAAAACTTTTTAGCAAAAAATAAAACCGACTTCTAAAACAAAACACTACAAAGTGAAAAATAACTTTAATTTCGGAAGTCGGTGTCTTTCGTTTTGTATTTTCGTTTTTTGCCACCGACTTCCGAAATTAAAGTTATTTTTCACTTTGTAGTGTTTTGTTTTAGAAGTCGGTTTTATTTTTTGCTAAAAAGTTTTTATTTTTCACTTTTTAGTTGTGGAACCTACCCCACACAAATTCGAATACATAATTGAGCACAATAATTGTAGATATAGCCATGTAAATAACAGTGATAGGAAGTTATTAAAACATCATCACATCATCCATATAAAATAAGTGGGAAATATACGCATTATTGAAGCTAACTCAAAAACTCCCCAAGCAAAGTTAATAAAATTTATATGGGACCACCTCGGAGGTATACCCTTTCAAACAAAAAAAGAATTTTCCAAATCGGTCCATCCGTCTTTGAGTAATCGCGTAACAAACATACAAAAAAAAAAAAAAAAAAACAAAAAAAAAATACAGACGAATTGAGAACCTCCTCCTTTTGGAAGTCGGTTAATTATGTTTCACACCTCTTAAAGGCAAAGACATCGCTGTTTAAAGCCAAGGATTCGAATCTGCCGAGTCTGAAAGCTGGTCGCATGCGAAGACCCGTCAAGGCCCGGTAGACTTGGTAATGGGAACGGACGCTAGACCTCTGGGCAGCCACGTTCAAGTGCTCGTACGTGTCAGCTACTGGCAGCCAGGTGGAGTCAGCATTTGAAAATCCTGGAAAAAACATAGCATTATTAGAGTATACAGAAATTATCATCACTTCAGTTTGATGTGTACTGCTGGACTTAGGCCTCCCCTAAGTATTGCAACAACAACCGCTCCCACAGATTCCCGCGATATTTATCAGTCATCATTTTTCTGCCCTTATCCCATGTTACTTGGGGTCGGCGCAACATGTTTTCTTCTTCCATTCTCCCCTGTCAACCGTCACACTATCATTCACTCCCTTCTCTTTCATATCATTCTTTACACATTCCATCCATCTTTTCTTCAGCCTTCCTCTCCCTCTCCATCCATCAACATGTATATCCATCACTCTTTGAGTCACATGCGTTTCGTCCCTTCTCATCACATGCCCATACCAAGCCAAACGATATTTACCAGTGAAAATAATATTTATTTCCGTAAGTAGATCTTTAAAGGCACTCTTACACTTCAATCTTTTGGTCAATATTTTAAAACTGATTGGCGTCGGCATGTTCTGTCAGATTGTTTACTGAGAAGAAATGCCGAAACAAAACTCTTAAGGTCATGGTCTCTTTAACGTCGTCTACTTAGTGAGAGATCAACCCACGCTACATAAAAGTAGTTCAAACCTCCTTGAAAATCATTTTACCATTTTTTAGGAACTTAGGATTAAAGAAAACGTAGTCAATATTTTTAAGTCCCTCTCTTTCTAAAAGCAGTTTTTAAGAACATTAATTCAAAAGGGTTCTGTCGTTTAAATTCAAAATCGGATGATGTACAGACGCCAGCAAATCAAGCTACTACAATCTGTCAAGTTTATTTAATAGATTTTCAACTTTATCGCTAAAGCATTAGGTTCAAGGTTGATTGGGAAAATTTGACAGTTTCGAGTAGCTTGACCTGCTGGCGTCTGTACATAATATGCGAGACAGTGTGTTTATCTTTCTGGACTAACCCTTCTTGATCTTATGTTAAGAAGGTTATACCAACATAAACCTTTTTAACTCGCAAAGATTTGGAGACTTTAGATTGAATTTTTATTACAAAGAAAAACTTGAAAAATTGTCTAGACAGTTTCACAGTTTGGTTTAAGAGAATGTCGGGTCCATAAATATGAAAAAAAAGTCCAACGGTGGTGTTAGACCCACCAAGAAGTGTAAAACCTCTTTTTACAGCTTTATTTTTATTCTTCTTTATTTTAAATATTTTACACCCATGTAATGTACGAGTATGTATGTACTCGTACAAAAGCTAAAATAAATATTTTATAGCTTGCTAATGACTAACATGCGTTGCAATACCTTTTTTTTTTTTTTTTTTAGGAAAACTTTTAACCGCGTGTACACAACAACTTACCAAAGTTTTATCATAATCGGTTGAGCCATTTTCGAGAAGACTAACGCTAGGCAATTGATTTTTAATTAATATATACGTATTTTAATTATGTGTTTGCTTGTGTCTAACAGGTGGAATGAATAGGACCCTCAGAGTGTTGATTGACATCACCTTTCTAAACAAAATGAAAGGGAATGTTTTGTAGTCAGTTGACCGCGATATTATTTATGTGGCAATGAGAAATATTCTAAAGGTTGGGTACCTGCGTGTTTTCCGTTGCTCCACTGGAACGGAGTCCTGATAGGGTCTCGGGATACATCGATGAAGTTAACAGGGTCGTCAGTACTGCAGGCCCGAGGATCCCTCGTTTCGCTCCACGGCACGAATCCATTTGCCATCCCTATTTCTTCGCCCTAATTTCAATATTTATGTTTAATTTGCGTTAGTATTAATAAATATTTGAATTCTGGCTCTAGCTAACAGACTTTTTAAGTAGGAACAAAACGTGTGTTGATCCTATCTGATTTAGGGACGTGTTGTGGGGCTCAAAGGTAAAAAGGGACTACAACGTAACAGTCTGTTCTAATCTTTCGCATGAATGTGTAATTGTCTATTTACATAAATTCTTAGTTGATTATACAACATCTGATGTTTGTAAACGTAATTAATCTTTTAAACGAGAAATCAAATTCTTAACATCCACGAAGTTTAAAGTTAAAATTCAAGCGGCTTACCATGTAAGTGATGGCAATCCCAGGAAGCATTAGTACCAACATATTGAAGGCGTCTACCAGTTCAGGTCTGAACCGTGATGCAACTCTGCTCTTGTCATGATTGCCAGTCTGGAAGATGAATTAAACCATTGACTAGGATATTTTACCTTTTTCCATGTCCATGTACTAATATTATAAATCCGAAAGTTTGTGAGGATGAATGTATGGATTTTGTTACTCTTTCAAACAAAATTGTAGTTTTTGTGTGAAAGAGTAACGGATTTTGATGAAATTAGGCACACAACTAGTTTATAACCTAGATTAACACATATAATATTTTTTATCCCTATATTCTTACCGGTCCCAGGCTTACACGGGTGAAACCGGGGGGAGCTGCCAGTCATATCATATAATTACAGCAATTTTTTACTAACACACTGTAATATTTTTTTTACAATCTACTTGATGTATTCACTAACTAAGTGCTCGTCCATCATCTTTTTACACATCACAATTCTGTATTGTATATTAATATCAACCAGCGACCTTCCCATTATAGAAACACATATATATCAGTTGACACACAACTCCATTCCCGAGGCGCTCAATTCGCAACAACATCGATCATAATAATTATCTTATTATGATCCAAGAGTAGAAAGGAAGGCCTTTTCAATATCAAAATAGACACGCCCACAATATTAGATAAAGATACGAAATCTGCACATTCCCTAAGGCTAATAGATATCAGTCAAATTGGGTATAACGAAAAGGCTTATTACGTTGGCCTTGTTACATTTTGTTGACATGTAGCAATTAATGTCGGTTATTTGTAACACTTTTCCCCATAGGGTAAATATATCCGAAAATTAGACGTCACCGTCGGAGGCCTGAGGCGGTTTGATAAAGTTCACAAACTTGTTACAAGTGTCAATCTGTAAGTACACCGTCGTAACTTCATTAGCGGTACTTATAATGATGTGTTGGCGTTAAATTTAATAAGCGTAATTGTTTGAGTAAATTACTTGTCTTATTTCAAATAGAAGTTTAGGATTGTAAGTTTTTAATTCGACGTTTAAATTTAAAATAATATTTACGTAAATAATAAGGCGTCGAAAACTTCGACCACATGGCTGTTGACTGGTAATGTACCCAAGAGACCGGCAGCATTGCCAATAAAATTTGGAAAACTGGTTCCTTACGCTAACAAAGATTACTACTATGGTCATCTATGAAGACCACTATGAATGATGAGTCTTTATTTCAACCACCAAGCAATATTCAAAAGGAAGCGTGTATTTAAAAAATATGTTGTACTCATCATCAATTTGGGGAGTTCGTGGCTAAATTATAACAGCCGCACGGGTCGATCCAAAGTTAAGATACGCTTGAAGCGGTTGGTTCGTGGATGGGTCACCATCCATATACGTATATCGAGACTCTTCCGTGCCTCGGGCAGCACGATAAGCCGTTGGTCCCGGCTGTCAATTGTCAATCTTTGATAGTCGTTACGGACAGTCAGAAGGCCGAAAGTCTTACCAAGGAATATCGAATTACCCAGTATCTGGGTTGTGGAGGTCAGATAGGCAGACGCTCCATGTAAAGTACTGGTATTCAGTTGCATCTGGTTAGACTGGAAGCCGATCCCAACATATTTGGGAAAGGCTCAGTTGATTGATTTACTTACCATCCAGTTAGCTTGTTTCCTCAAAGGCTTGTACGTCAGCCATCTATCTACCGTGTACTTGATATCCCTAGCGTCAGAGTCTTTGTTCAGGTCTGCCATAAGAGCAAAATTGAATGGGATATGAGCGCCACCATGATGGCCTGCGCCGTAATACTTCACTGCATTTTTTATGGTCGTACTAGCTTCAGACATCATTACTCTGGAAGTAGAAATAAAATGGAGAATGTGTTATAAACGAAACATACTAACTTATGTCATTTGGTCAACGATAAAGATGTGACGAAAGAATAATATTTCATCATTCTTCAAAGGAAACATGTTTTTTGAAGCTGATCATAATAAATATTCTGAAGAACTACTCACGACCATATAGGTAGACGAAAGTTTTTAAATTAGAATAATACAAAATGCGAATTTGCAGCTATAAAACCTAATATTTATTAGTTATATACAATTTCACACCCAATAGACGTACGTGGGTCGTCTTGTACCTTTAGCAATGTGCGTACATAAATTTACTAGCACCAGCATAAATTTTCGTTAAGTCCAACAAACAAAATATTTTTACCACACGGCTTTTGAATAACAAAATTCAAACGTATTTAATTTACAGGCAGTTTATCATATTAACAAATACCGGATAATATTCTTCATTTTCTGGTACGAAATTATCTTTTTAAGAGAAATTAAAATTGTTACGAGTTACGCTTTAGTAGTATTTACTCTGTGACTTGAAAAGATGATCTTGCAAATGTCTTATCCTAATTATTCATGAGAGTTTAAAAAATTCTTTACTCATTATTTTTACAGTCGCACTCATTTGGATGTCTTGAGGACAGATTTCTCAAGGGAAGAGAAAAATATATGCTTGCTATTTTTTATTCGTATTGCTTTTCATGTTATCCCCTACGCTGCTGTTTAAACATTTCTATTAACTTGGAACAGTCTGCTACTACAGTTGAACATTTTTTTTTTAGCTTACCTCGTTAAATTATCCCTAATAGTGATAGCATCAAACACATCTCGCAGTTGAGATATCATGTCATAAGTTTCTTCTTGGTCCTTAGTATAAACGTGGTCAAGGTAACCATAGTCATCTGGCCCAAGTCCTGGCTTACCAGTAATCGGTTCATTAGGGTATCTTCCACCATACGCATCTTTGTCAACTTCAAAGAGGTGATTGACAGAGTTAACTTTCATTCCTGCAACCCCTTTTTCAAGCCAGAATTTTATGATGTTCTGTAAGAGAAAAACGAAAATTTAAAATTAGAAATTCTTTACTGTGGCAAAGACTCAGACAAAAGAAAAGACGACACAATAAAAAAAAAAACTGTGAAGAAAGACAGAAGAAAAAAGACTGTGACGTAACGCGAGTATATTAAGAACCATCTTATGCGGTATTTCCTCTACCCGTAAGAATTTTCCCTAGTAAAGCTAGGCATATGAAATAAATAGAATTTATTCATGGTCTGATGATCTCTCGAAATTTAACGCCGGTACTTCAATTATTTTGAAAGATATGGTCTCTTGAAATCGTAATTTACGTGATTTTTATTTAAATTACCCAAAAAAATCTTCTTCAACATAAAAAGTATTTGAGTTCAATATTTAACATTAAAGACCAACTTAAAACTGTTCATAGAGGTTGGTTTATTTTCAAAAGGCATATGTGATCAAAAGCTGATATCACTTATACGAGTGACCACAACGTACTTATCCTTCAGATAGCAACCTGTCTCTTATATCCCTCCAACCAAACATTTTATTCTGTGTACAAAGCTTTTTCCAATATTTAAGGTACATTACAGAGAGCCGTGAACCACGAAAACATTAATCTTCATTCGCGTTACCGAGTCACAAAATAATGTTATTTACTAATCTGAACCTCTATTTAGATAATGTCTGTAGTAACTATCTGTTTATAATGTTGCCTTGTGAATTTACGAAATAAACGTAGACAATAACCATACTTTTCGGTCAAATAGTTCACGTATGTAAATTTTACGAATTTGTGAATCAAAAGTTAGGAATTTTCCGTTAAAAAATACAATACTTTAAATTGTGAGTTGGCTAACTTGGAAAACATAGCGTAACTCACTTAGCGACAAGGATGTTTGAGCCAATATTTTCTGCGACAATATAATTGACTTAGTCAGGCTACGTTTTTTCTGAGTTAGTTTTCTGAATAAGTTTATTTTTACATACACATACATAAACTTACGCCTCCTTCCCATGGGGGTAGGCAGAAACTACAAAACGCCAATTACTGCTATACTTACATACTACTTTTGCCTCGTTTACGTTCATACAGGCACGCAAGTTGCGAGTACTACGCACCTGACCTTTCTGAAGAACATCATCAATAAAGTCATGTTTAATATTAGTTACAGGAAATTGTTACTCTGTTATAAAAGATGCATTAGCTAAATTACTAATTGAAGATAAATTAAGTCTTACCTTATATATTTACGTATACAGGGTTATTGGTAAAACACCAACAACCTCTTAAGGGGTCATTGTACTCATCATTATGATCAACTTTTACTATGGGACCAAATCTGAAATTGCAAAAAAAAAATCAGCTGTTCAGTACATTTATGTTCGCATAATTCGTCAAAATGTACTGAAAAGCTATTTTTTTTTTGCAATTTCAGATTTGGTCCCATAGTAAAAGTTGTTCATAATGATGAGTACAATGACCCCTTAAGAGGTTGCTGGTGTTTTACCAATAACCCTGTATATATTATAGGAGAGAGAGAATTATGATTATAATGAAGTGAATATTTCTTGCAAATAAAGGGTTTTAATGAATTACCTTCATCTCTTCAACAACGACAGGGTTTCTATAGTTGAAATCAGGCTGGCTTGATCCGAACTGATGAAGATAGTACTGATCACGAGACGGCATGTAAGTCCAAGCACTTTTTCTGAATACACTCACCTGAAAATTGATAACAACTACAGGGTCGAATTAAATTAGCTAGCGAAACTCCGCAGACGTGATGGATATCGATATCTAAATATTTATAATAAAAAAAATGAAATTAATTTGATGAGGTTATTTTTTGGAGCCAACAACCACCGGTAATGCTGGTGGCTTACCGGTAAAATATCAATTTAAAAATCTGTTTTTTTTTTTTTTTGTGTAACCTTCTCAGACATGATGGGTATCGTTATCTCAACTCGATAAAACAGATTTTATCAACTCACACGAGTAACAACACTAGCAGCGGTCAATCACCCTAAAAAACCAGACAAGTGCGAGTCGATTTTTCCTGTACTTGTAGTATAAGGTGATATTACTTGTCAAATTTCATAGTTCTAGGTCAACGGAAAGTACCCTATAAATTCTGATTCCCTTGAAAGTGTTGAAATATACATATTTTGCGGCATGAACATGTATCTTTTTTATATTCATTTAGAAGTTTGATTTTTTCACAGCTTCAAAGGACTGTAGACTTGTGTATACGATTTTAATGTCAACTCGATACCTCTACGCGTTTCCGAGATAATAAGGGTCTTGACACACAGACAGACAGACTGACAACAAAATGATTCTAAAAGAGTTCAGTTTTGTCCTTTTGAGATCGGAACCCTAATAAATCATCAAATCTTTTATTTTTTTATTTAGATATCGATACGCATCACGTCTGCGGAGTTTCACTAGCTAATTTAATCTGACTATCTCTCATTTGGAAACGAAGTCAACTGAATAGAGAAGATGGTCAAATAATTTTAATTACAATAAAGATTAATGAAGAATCTGACTGTCTCGTTGGTCCAGTGTTCACAAGCGTTTCTGCTGAGTATGAGGTCCTGAGTTTAATGCCGAAGTCGGGCAAAGTGTATTATGGGTTTTTCGGTTTTTCAGTTAGAAATTTCTCAATGGGAGCCCGGAGTCTGGACTTGTGGCCGATTGATAGCCATAAGCTAGCTCCCCTATTACGTGGGACTTCAAATGTGGATGTTATCATACACGTCTGCCCAACCCTCCGGGGAAAACAGATGTAGCGTTATGTTATGACAATGAAAGGATTTTAGTAAGCACATTTCCTTACCCAGTTATTAGGTGGGCTTTTCTGACCATGATCATCCATGTGTCCGTTTTCCCAAATGTACCAGTCGCTGTAGTATTCATCTTTGTTTAAAGATTTAATGAACCAATCGCTCTCGTTACTCGAATGGTTTGGCACGAAGTCTAGGATTACCTTTATATCTGGAATGAATATTCGACAGTCCAATACAGGTATGAGAAATTACTTGACAAGTTTCATTAGCAAGTGAGACGGTAATTATATCAGACGGCTATATAATATCGTGGGCAAGCATGGAACAGCTTGATTAAAAGACACATCACAAAGCCGTCATCTATGCGTACTATATCTAAGTAGCATTGCGCAAAAGTTATTGCTGGGAAACGACTTTTGTTTTTAGGAATTTGAATTTGAATTTTCAAAATTCAAATTCGAATTTTAAAAACAATAGTATCTCCCAAAATTAGAAGTCAATTTTACGACAGTATAAATGGCCTCTTTAAACACTGTAATGTCTTTCTTACCAGTTCATTACAAATACATTTTTTGTTATTAAAAGAACAATTTTTCAATAAATCGTTAAGAAAAAAAATCGTACATCCTGTATGCACTCGGGCAGTTTCTGAGAATAGGCTTCGTACACAGCGCGCCAACAATACGTATGGCGAGCGAACTACCGGCTATATTGTATTGTACCGAGACTTATTAATAGTCTACCCTCAGAAATAAACAAAAGTATTACACATAAAAATATCAAATGTAAAGTTAAGCAAAATTATTTAAGTATTATTTAGGAATGACTGTAACTATTTAACTACCTACCTAAAGATGTTATTCATTGTATCGACAATAACGCATACTTATAAAATGCAAAATTGTTTAGTTTGATTTAGACTCATGATAGCACAAGTTTAAACCTTAGTGGTTTTTGGTTGCTATGTAATAAGTAATCCTATATTCTTTAGTTTAGATGATAAATAAAAAAAAGGTATAAAAAACAGCAATTTTTTATGGCGCGCAATGTAACGCGAACCCAGGCAAACGGCCCCGCGTACTCGTACGCGTAGGTACTTGTGGTAGTGTGGGTTTGATATTCATTACCTTTTTGTAACTTCAAATGCGTAATTTGTTAAGAAAAATCCAAAATTTAGGTAATGTTTGTTTGGAAAAAAGTTTAGTAATAACACTCAGAATTCGTTTTTGTAAAAAAAGAAAAGTAAAAAAAAAAAATACAACTTTGACTTTCAATATCTCCAGAACCAGTGGATTCCCAGGTAAGGTCTAGTGGAAAAAAATGATCCAAAAAATGGGTTGAATTTGCGGCTTTCGGCTTCGGAACGTGTCTTTTTACATTCGATCGATATAATGTAGGTTGCGTACAACTAATTTAGGCATTTATTTATTTAACGGCTTGTTTTAATGAAGCTTATAAAATGTACCTATCTATTTTGACTTCAAAAGTATGAAATCATTTTTTTATATTTATTATTGTTAGAGAGCAGTGGTGGCCCAGTGGTAACGGCCGCGACTTGCGATCTGTATGTAGGTCGTGGGTTCAATCCCAAGCTTTACTTTATGTAATTAATTTCATCACCACTGTTCTCAAAACGATGAAGGAAAATATCGTGGGAAAACCGGCATATCCTAGAACAAAATATTCGAAGACATGTGACATCTACCAACCCGCACTGGACCCGCGTGGTGGGTTACAGCCCACTCCCTCTCACAGAGAGGAGGCCGGTATCCCAGATGTGGGAACATTAGAGGCTGATATGTGTAAACATTAATTCTATTTTATTTTATATTCATATAAGCATCTTGAGTATCGAAAAACCTTTCAATTTATCAAATTTTTGCGAACCCATCTCGATTTCCACACAAAAGACAAAAATCGGCAGACTAACCTAACCAGTCCCAAATAAAATTATTGTTAAAACTACTCCCGAAGTTCTCGAACCATCCAATCTGAAATTTAATTACAAACGAGGAAAAACAACACCAGACTGAATTGTTCAAATTATACAAACCAGCAGGCTCTTTCGAATATAAATTGTAAAGAGAAATCTTATTAGGAAAGTTCAAATAACCGATCCGCTGTGCTATCGAATTTCGGTAAAGAAAATTTCGATAATTTCGTTTGTGGGTTATGCATAGATTTACAATAATTTCAATGAATAATAATTTGGACTTACTTAGCTCTCCAGCTTTTTTGAGAAGTTGTTCAAAGTCTTCCATGGTTCCATATTCGGGTTGAATAGAATAATAGTCGGAAATATCGTAACCGAAATCATTCATTGGAGATTTGAAAATCGGTGATATCCATGTAGCGTCCACTCCTAATTCTTTCAGATACTCTAGCCTTGAAGTTATTCCTGAAAACAAAATAGTAACGCTTACTGTAATCATCGTCATCAGCAAAAGGAAACTTGTCAGATTCCATATGATCGAGCTATGACCACTTTACGGCTAACAGATTTGGTTTCAAATCACGCTATTTTTGAAGTCCAAAGAACATTTTGGGCCAAAGGTCTTCACGGCTAACAGATTTGATTGCAAATCACACTATAATTCAGGTCCAAAGAACATTTTGGGACAAAGGTCCCTTTACCAACAAAATTAAGACGTTTACATAGTAATCCTTATTTTGTTCGTTCAAGGTAAAAGTAAGGGTGATAATTTATTCCCAAACCCTATTTTTAGTGTATCCCGGTATGCGTGCTGTAGAATTCTGAGTAGATAACGAGCCATGCAAGATTGAGTGTCAGGTGGATTAATGAACTTAGATGAAATAAAAACGATAAGCAAAGATAAACTGAAACGGTGTCCCATTTTGTTTTTTATTTAAAAAAGGCTTCGTGATATAAAAGTGAAAACTGTTTGGAATTACATTTTTCTTTGGAAGATTTGGTTTTGCTTGATCACTAAAAAGTTTTTAGCAATCAAGGATTTTTAGCAATTAAAATGTTGATGATAACGTTGTTAGTTTGCTAACTGAAAATCCTGGGGTTTCAACTAAATGGACCATTACGCCGTCGGACATCTAAAATATTTATTTACAAACACTTTTAGTCAGACATGGAAAAAATGCTCACCATTTATATCTCCCACGCCATCCCCATCACTGTCCATGAAGGATCTTGGATAGATCTGGTAGAAAATGGCGGTCTCCCACCAGTCCTGCCTTAAGTTTATATTTTCATATCTTCCGTGAGCCGCAAGCACTACGGTGCCGATAACTAGTAACTGCCACATCACTTGAAATTATTTTGAGATTCTAGTATATACTTGACGAACGTTAAATATTTGTGGACGGTAAAACACCTGCAGTGAAAAGTTACGAAATGTACATCAAAACCAATAATTGAATGTAATGAGCACAAATCAAATTTAACTAATTAAAATATGATGTATATTAATGACATATCAAAGTTGTTAAATAAAAGTATAAGAATTCCATCAAAAATCATGAAAGTTGAGTAAGATGAGTAAACTAGAAAAATAAAACACATAATATTAATAAGAGAGAAGTTTACAGAATTTTCAAGACAGTAGGTAATCAAATGAACAAAATTGTAAGTGCACTTGAAGCAATTAACCAAAAAAATAAATAAATAACCCAGCCAACAATTCATGGTGCAGTTAATACAAAAAAAAAATATTAAATTAACAAAATGAACAAGAACTTATTTGATAATTTTAAAACATTTCTCCTGGATAAATTGTTTAAAGCACTCACTCATAGAGATATACTGATGGTATGACAGCAAATGAAATTGAATTTCCAATTATGTAGTAAGGAAAACTTGGTTTGATAAACAAGAAATTGGACATTGGACGACTTCCTATCATAATATTTAGCCTTGACTAGCACAAAACGAAAAACTAAATTGTAATAATATTGTGAATAGAACTTGATTTCTTACAATGTAGCTAGTTTCTCACGCTGCCTATTAAAGAAAACAATAAACATTTGTATGGCGGTTTTAATGACACCGGGATTTCAATTTAATAACTGAGAGCAAAATTTGTACCTAAAACATGCAATTGGTAAAACTAAAAACTAAAAGAACGGCGTTTTTTAAGTTTTTTACCTCAAAATGCTAGATTTGAACAATTAACAATCTCAAAAACAAGCGTAACCTAAAGAATGCATGATTTACAACAATTCAATACACAATTTACATTTACATTTTTGTTTAAATTTAAGATAATAACGAACCTAAAACACTTGCATTCTGCGAACAGAAAGCAGCAACGCCCGCGGATAATGGAATAAAGTAACGGCTGGCAGGCTGAAAGCGCGCCTAGGCTGTGGTTAGACACAGAGTAACAAATTGAAACTTAATAAGCACTGCGGAAAATTGTATGCGTGCCCGAAAAGCTTGTATGGTTTAAACTGAATCGCAAAATTCAAATAGCAGTAGGTACACAGCAAACAAGACTTTGTTATTTTAATTCAATGCTCCCGTAACCTTCTTAGATGATTTTGTTTTTTCGAGACTTTCTGATTCATCGATTCATCAAGGTATTTGAAAGAATTACATAGTGTATCTTACCTGGAGGGTTTAGGTTTCAACTTTGAACTGAAAACACTGTTTTAACGTGTATTTATTTCAAAATCGCAATAACCTTTGGACATGGTCTTCATAGATTCAAATTTAGAATTAAAATGATTTCAAAATTAACAATCACTCCATTTTTAGAACCGTACTGGAATGAGTCGCCGTATTGAGCTGTTCCTTTATATTATCGGAGATTACCATTGCTGTTTGAAAATATCCTAATATTTATATTGGATTCACATTTGAAAATCCATTGTTGTGCAAGGGAGTTTCTAAAACAAAGTCATTGTATATTCTTATGATGTCAGTCAAATCGTAAGCGCTGACATCAGTTCTGGTTACAGTACCTTCTTCATTCAACGTAGCACTGAGATATGTGCCTACTGGTAGTTACTCGAAAATGTGTGCTGTTACATCTCTATTAGGCATTGTTACTGCAAGCTTCTACATTTGTCGTTTTAATTTTTGGTTGTGCATTTTAAGGATTTTTCTGCTAATATGCTAACAGTGTTTTTTTTTTTTGCAGGTAAGCAGCTAAATCTTATATGTCTTCGTAAGTAAACTTTGCTTTTGCTTATTTACGAACAAATAACTAGTTACCTACAAAGATGTATAAAAGTTATATCAGTAAAGGATAACAAATTTTGAGTAAAAGAAGAAGCGAGAGCCAGTAGTTTGGTATCATTCCTTCGAAACGGGGTCAAATAAAGTAAAATTCAAACTATTTTAGTGGAGTTATCCGAAAATTTGCGTTTCGGTGAAATTCAACAGTTAAGGGTAATAGGAGTACAAGTAATAAGGGTTTTCATTTTATAAACTAAAACTTGCGATTTTAGTTGGCCATAATAATCAACCTAATTGTTACCTACCCTCAGTAAATACCGACGGGTCAAAAACTGACTCCGGAACCGGAGTCGGAG
Organism: Dicycla oo; assembly: GCA_948252095.1. NCBI lineage: Eukaryota > Metazoa > Arthropoda > Insecta > Lepidoptera > Noctuidae > Dicycla > Dicycla oo. Next base: position 28,957,157 of record OX411712.1, on the reverse strand, counting down.
TCTTATCACACGACCTTAAAATAAATATATTCAGCCCGCTGGGAATGTTCAACTCCGTCTACCAGATAGACAGAATACCCTTTATTAAGTACACCATAATAATTACAGATATATAATGTAAAAATTTTACAAGGGGTGACACAATGGGCGGTCTTATCGCTGAGAGCGATCTTTTGATCTTTTAAAGACAAAATTCGGATAGATTAAGGAAGGAGAGACAACACTGCAGGTAGTCTGTGGTGTACCATTTGACCATTTGCATATATACATTAAATACATACATACATTAAACATATTATACTTATCTATATGAATATTATACAATAATAATCCATAACGAGTGCAAAGAATAAAAAAAAGAAAAAAATTGTTTAAGGAGAGATAGTGTTTTTTTTTATCATAGTTTTTTTTTTTAATTTGAGATGGGTTTGCTCTTGACTCTAGTTTAGGTCAGAGGTAACAGAGACAAAGTCGACGATGGAGAGAGCTTACCCAGATGAAGCCTGTTCACTCTCACTTTGAAGAGATTAATTTATTAATTAGATTAAAGTTTTGTGGCAAAGAATGGGAAAAGATTGAGCACGCCTTATAGACACGGGCTAAGCATTCCATAACCGTACTGCTTGATCTGTAAAAGATTTACCTGGTGGAGGTGCTGGTGGAACAAGCGGAGTGTGTAGGCATTATACAAGCGGTTTACGCCATAGAAGCCAGAAAAATTATGGACACTCATATATACATACTCTCCGACAGCTCCTCGGTTCTCCAATCCTTAAAGATAAAATAAATATTACCTCGAGGCTAACACTAGAATATCACAATACACTGGAACGTATTGCGGTATCTCACCGCAACACAATCACACTGCAATAGATAAAAGGACACAGCAGATCACTACGTAACGATGCAGCTGATAAAATAGCGAGTAGAGCATCAAGCAGGTCAGTCTGTGGACCTGAGCCTATCGTGCCCATCCCCTTCAACCAGCTACGCAGATGGCTACAGGAATTTACTCACATACAAGCGGAGAACTGGTTGACCTCGACACCAGGTTGCAGGCAGTCCAGGGAAACCATGCCATCCTGAGATGGCAGGCTAACCAGATGCTTACTACGCCTGGAGAGCAATGGCGGGGGTTATCACGGGACACTGCTCGCTAAATAAACAGTTCCACACTATAGGCATAATGAACAGTCCTCTGTGCAAAGCGGACATGGAGGTTTAGGAAACCGTTGCGCATGTACAGTTCGAATGTACAGGCGTCATCCAGATTAGAACAGAAACTCTCGGATCACCCTGATCTTTTCTCAACAGACCAGGAGACGTAATCAACTTCTGGAGGGAGGTGGGCTGGTTGGAATAAACCACAGACGCCCGCCATGGCCCACGCACAATGGTCCACTCGAAGGACTAAGTGTGGAAACCAAACCCTTTAACATAATATAGAACATAGGGCCGCGGCACTAATACAGCACGATAGGCACCATGTTGGGAGCAGAATATTAAACATACAGAAAACGTAAACGCCATTCAATTTACTAAAATGAGCTTAGTCCTAATATTTACGAGCCAAAGCCAATTAAATGCTGCGTATAGTGTGTTTTATGATGAGAGTGTACTTTGTAATTATTATTATTCAAAATCCTTTTATAATTTTACCACAGAAACGGGTACAGATTTGTTAGCGCCTAAATTGACTGTAGCCTATAAATCCTATTGCCTCTAGACTCCATTAATATTTTATGAGGTTTCCACTCTGATCTTCCTTTCCAGATTAAGTTTACGCGTGACCCACAGTTTTAATATTTCATAGGATCTTTTGAAATTATTTTTTTTTTTGAATAATTTATTGTGCTTTGGTTTTAGGGTTCCGTACCTCAAAAGGAAAATACGAAACCCATATAGGATCACTCGTGTGTATATCTGTCTGCCACAGCCAAGTTGCTACGAATCTAATAGACCAATTAAGCTAAAATTTGGTACACGTATGAATTTCTGTGACCCAAACTCGGACGTGTAACGTAAATAAATATTTTTTTTTTAATATGGGGGTCTATTTTAGGGGCAAATAAGAAAATAAAAAAAAGTTTTGCAAACTGTATCGTGTGACGTATCAAATTCAAGGGTTTACTGTAAGGGTCTCAAATGTATCTCTTTTTACAATTTTAATATAAATTGTTTAAAAGTTATTTAAGTAAACAGACGAAAATTGACCATTCCCGCTTATCTCTGAAATTACTGTCTAAAATTAAAACAAAAACAGAATATAGTATTTTTTATCTATAGATTACAGAAAAACTTATAAGAAGTCCATGGTCTTAAAATAACATGGTAAATATAATAAACTCTCAATATCCTGCATACAAACTAACATTTGCAGTTGGAATGTATGAGAGAACATGTTTTTCAACAATGTTATGTTTGTTCTTGGGATAAATTCATCCCAACTACGGAACCCTTCATATGGGCGGTCCGACACGCACTTGGCCGGTGTTTTTGTTTAGGTCACATGCTTTGCATATAAACAATGATCAAATTATGGTCACCTTGAAGTGTGAAAGTGTGTTTTGAGAGCGTTTATATGTATAATGTTGAACTATTTTCATTATTATTAATCTAGTAACATACCATCATGACTCGTGCCTCATTCCGGTCATGTTGCTGTGGTCAGCCGGTGAACATTTTACACATTGCGACCACTTTGTGCCTCGTAGAGCGCGTTAAAATGAGATGAAACTACACAATATAACACTTTTTTTGACGTACTCTACAGATTGCAGTTTGCAATTAATGTACTGTACCTTTTCTTTGAACTGCGGGGTAATAGGGATGATGCCTGGGTAAAAAAAAAAGAAATTTTATTTAGTCCGTCAGTCGGATAATAAAAAAAAAATATTAGGTATGTATTTTTTTGCTTTATTATATTAATAAAAAATGACTTATTATAACACGCATTAAAGTTTTGGGAGTGGGGGCTCGCTATGTCACTTCTACGTATAATCAGTGTTTTTTTTTATATACCATAACTCTAGGGTTTTAATTAGACCATCATTTTGTACAACTTTTACTATAGGGCCAAAACTGAAATCGCGAAAAAAAATCAGCTGTCCCATACATTTATGTTCGTAAAACTCGTCAAAATGTAGGGAACTGCTGATTTTTTTTTCGCGATTTCTGGTTTGGTCCCATAGTAAAAGTTGTTCAAAATGATGCTCTCATTCATACCCTAGAGTTATGGTATATCAAAAAAAAAACTCGTTGTATAATCTACATAGGCCATATGCCGTCATGCCACATTTTAACTCAATGTATCGCCGTAATCTCTTAATTACGTAGAAAAAGAAAAAGTACGTGTCCAATATATTTTAATAGTCTACATGACGGACAAAAAAAATAGTCATCATCCCTATGGCGTAACACACATACAGTAGGAATGGTTTCATTTTGACAGTTCAACAACATTCATTGCGTTATTTAGGTACATCGAACGAACAGACTAATTTTTCGAACATATGAAACAATGGATTAGCAATAACTTATAATAATTCAGATTTTGATTGATAGTGTGATACAAAATTAGGGTGCTGATCATTTTCATTCTTAAATAATTTTCCATATTACTATTTATGTACCACGTCATCAATTTGTGAATAAAACCGTAAACTAAAACAAAGCACGTATTTAGGTATATATTTAGAATAAATGTAGGAACTTGGATTTTTTTCACGATCGTCTTTAGAAAACAAAAAGGTGACCTACATTCAGTTTTATTTCCCGCTTGTCTTCCTTGAAGGTAAGATTCAATGACCCTGTACAGAAAAAACAAATGCTCCTTTCACACGATGCTCATTTCCTTCCCGCTAACCCCTAATCTTGGCAAGATTCCTTCCGATATACTTGTGAGCACGGAAAGGTTAACAAGTAGGAAATAATTACTTGTCCCACGTGACCTGGAGATGTATTAAGTTACAATGCTTTCTACACAGGTTTTTATTCAGAATATAATAGTTTTATGTTATTTTTCTAGCGACCTTTTTATAGCGTTTCTTTTTATTTAACGGTCAATTATTTGACAACTCATGAAAAGCTAATTTTAATCGTATATTGAATGGCGTTTTCTTTTTCAGTCATATGGTTAAGATTCTGCGCTCAGGCACCATGTTGTATTATTACCACAGCCCTAAATATATCTTGGGAGGTTCCTGTTCCGGATAAGGCGGGAGGAAACGCCCGGGTGTTACCATTGTGTGGATCGCCCGGAGGACACGATGGAGCATACGGTGGAGGTCTGCCCGGCTTGAGCAGAGCACCGCCGCGTCCTCGCGGAGGCGATCGGCGGCGGCGATCTCTCGCGTCCGGCCCTGGTACAGGCCATGGTACGGAGCGAGAGTGCATGGGAAGCCGTCACCTCCTTCTGCGAAGCAGTAATGCTCGCAAAGAAGGAGGCTGAACGCGTGAGGGAAAGGCAATCTTTGCGCCCTCACGCCCCTAGTCGCCGCAGGAGACGCCCTGGGCGTCGGGAATCGATAGCCGATTCCCGGCCACCGTAGGCGCGGGCTTGCGGATGACGAGCAATGGGTAGCTCGCCATCCGGTAAGGACCAGGCCCGGGTTGACGGCGCGTGGTGTTCCACGCGCGCCTCAATGAGATGTCAGCACTAGCTGAAGGGGTCCGCTAGGGCCGATGCCCGCCAGGGTTGCGGGTTGTTCGAAAGGGTTACCGTGGCCCTGGCACAGGCAACTGTAGGAACACAGGTGGGTTTTAGTCAGTAGAAGTCTGACACGCCCTCCCGCTCCACCCAGAGCGGGAGAAGTTATTTGATGATTTCCCATCCACTAAAAAAAAAGGCCTAAATATCTCGTGAAATAAGTCACATACGGTGGGAGGGAACATCGTGACGCAAACTTTACCACGGATTCAGTAAAATTCGAAATTTTGTGTCGGTTATAAAAATAAAATTCTTGTCCGTACATTTTAACAATGTGAAAAGAGCAATACGTAAACGGGGTATTGCATTTTTGTATGAAACAGCACATTTTTCAAATAACCGACGAATAAAGTTCAACCCTGGGGTCTAGAATCATGTTCTAAATCCATGCAAAAAGATCGTGCCACGATGTCCTTTCCACCGAGTATTTGTCCGAGTTCTTTCCCTTTCTTTTACCCAAATCCCAAGGAACAAGATAAGTAATATTATATACGTTGGACTCAATTCACAGTTAATTAAATACGTACGTATTTTCAAGATTTGGTCGAAATTTCTACAACGTATGTCTTGATGCTGAAGGAAATTAATGGGCCGTCTCAAACCCGTTTATTATAATGATGTTTTCCCTAGTCACGTATGAGCAATTGATCTTATGACTATTTGTCTATTGTTATGTGTTTGTTGACAAAGCGGAATGTTATGAACGAATTATATTTCGGAACTATTAGGATTTGTAAGGGCTAGCAACAAATACTACCCGTTGGTTTCTGGAAACCTGATCAATTTATTAATCTGCCGTTAAATTCAATTAAACTAAGCTTTTGTAATTGGTTTACCAAAATAACAACAAAACGTACTGCAAAATTTAATAGGCTTTGAAACTTTATTATTTGAAATAATTATTATTTGAATTCGGACCTCATTATATGATAGCATAAAATATTGTCTTTATTTGAATATTAATGGTCTTAAAATATACCAGTATATTCAATTGTAACGTTTGCAGCCTTTGTATGAAAATGTGAAATCATTTAGGGCCGGTTTTTTGATCCGTAGTTAACTCAACCAATAGTTAAACATAGTAACTAATGGTTGAATTTTGGCTAAATGTAAAAGGCTAAAAACATTAATGAATTAACATGATCGTGTTAAAAAATAGTAATTAATTTCATTGTAGCAAACACATTTCGCCAAAATTCAACCATTAGTTACTATGTTTAACCATTGGTTGGGTTAACTACGGATTAAAAAACCGGCCCTTACATTCATGTTTTATTAAAACTTTTTACGAAAATTGTAATTAATTACTTGGAAAGGCAGCGTTCAGGTGTCCACGTGACATTTGCAACGTTCTCTTTAAAATAAACAAAATATTATTAAACAATAATTTATTTTTGCACATTTATTTTTTCTCAACAGTTTTCCCGAAAATATTTTCAATTTTTGCCACTTAGTCAATTCCATACCAATGTAATCCAAGGCGCACGACAAATTCTCGCCACCGAACGACGAAATTTTTGGGAATTCTGTGTATAAAATTTAATTTATCATCCCCTTTTGTGCGGTACGAAACATTCCATTTCTCCCCCTAGGGGCCATTATGCTAGCGATTTCACAAAGAAAGTTCTACCATCGATAATATTGGGATAAAATAATATATTGTCTAATGTCTTTTCGACCCTTTTGTATTTTTAGGCTTCCATCTATACAGATCTTCGAACAAATTGTATTAGCCACGTAATGTGCTTTGTAACTCCTAAAAAACCCTTTCAAGTTTCTCTTTTATTTTTTTCTTTTTAGTTTCGGTTATATGATTTTAGAGATGATTGTAACTTGTAAAAATACTTAAAGTGAGGTCTTATATGAGGATTTGTCCTTTAAAAATGTTGTTAATATACTTCTTAAGCACACTTTTGTAGGTATAATTTCCTCATAGGAATTTAAATATAGCCTCATCTTTTCACACAAATCAACATCCTAATGTCTTAATACTTTCACATAACAATGTCTAGCACCCCAACCCAATAATAGCCCGTCAACGCTTCGCCGAGGAGTTGTTTACGGATTTTCAAGCCCTCATTATTAAGACGTTTAGACGTTTTTTTCTTTCAACCTTCACGGTAAAGTAAGCAACAGAGATTTGCAGTGAAACTTGAGATACAATCCCGTCACTAATTTCTTAAGAACACGGTTTAGGAGCATTTTAATTCTTTCCGAGAATTTTCTAATGACAGCTCTTTGAAGGAATTGAGGATAAGGAATGTAGATAAAAAGAGAACATACTAAGAAATAGTCTCTTTGATCGAGTAAATTATACATAGGTAGGTACTTAATAAATAGGTAAAATTTAAACTGAACGTTCCATTCGTAATTTGAAATTACTTTGAAGAAAGGAAAACTAATTCTTTATGAATAAATTCCAACTTAATTGAAGGAATGTTGGAAAATCTTCCTTTTGCTTGTAACCACGACATAAATCTTTTAACTTCAAAACTTTATCGCGAGCTTTATGTCGAGTTACTTTCAGTAAAAGTCCACCTAGACAGAAAAATATTCTCACCCAGCATTTTACTCTTAATTTTCCTAAGCCTTCTAGCAAAAATTACAAAACTCTCTCTCTCTCGCAAGAAACGGTGAACGCAAGAACAACGGGCAGAATTCTTAATTCAAAATTAAGACAAAATGGCCGCGTATTCAGAACTGCTTGGCAAGGCTATGAAGCTATTAACAGAAACAAGATACTGCGTCGCTAAGTGCACTCCTGACGCAGACGTTTGACGTCGACGTCAGCCTTACATAATGCTCTCGAGAGCGGCCACTGAACGGGGCTGCCCAAATAAAAATGGAGGAGCTATAAAGGAATACTGCTGCGCAGCAACTTCAGGCAAAAATATTATTTTTGGCATAGCCTTTTTAAGGCGTATCGCAGGCTTTGACTTTGCATATTATTTTCTTGATGATTTTAAGGTTTTTCATACCACCTAAGGGCCAGTTTTTTGATCCGTAGTTAACTATACCAATGGTTAAACATAGTATAGTAACCAATGGTTGAATTTTGCCTAAATGTGAAACATATTTTTTTTTAACATGAATGTATTCATGTTAACTCAGTCATGTTAAAATGAGTAATAATGGCATTTTGGCAAACACATTCAGCCAAAATTCAACCATTAGTTGCTATGTTTAACCATTATTAAACCAACACAACCATAGTAACTAATGGTTGAATTTTGGCCAAATGTGAAAGGCTAACATGAATATATTCATGTTAGCTCATTCATACTAAAAATAGTAAGTAATGGCATAACTCATTCATGTTTAGCCTTTCACATTTAGGCAAAATTCAACCATAAGTTACTATAATATTTTTAACCATTGGTTGAGTTAACTACGGATCAAAAAACCGGCCCTTAGTCTCCAATTGAGTGTCTTACCACAACTCACAATAGATATAACTTGAGCACTGGTGGTCCTGTAGGCCGCGACTTACCGAGTCGTAGGTTCAATCCCAAGCAGTCGCTTTACTTTTTGTAAATTATTTGTTCACCACTGATCTCAAAATGGTGAAGGAAAACATCACGAGAAAACCGGCATGTCCTAGAACCGAAAATTCAATGACATGTGACATCTACCAACCCGCACTGGGCCGCGTGGGTTATGGCCTACTTCCGCTTACAGAGAGGAAGGCTGTATCCCAGCAGTGGGAACATTATTCGTTGTTTATGGTTATATTTACTTAGAAAAACTCTGTAAATGAAATCTACACTTGAAATTAAACTGTCGATAAGTATCTCTCCTGTTTGAGAAGAGCCTTTATTCGATTTTGGCAGTTGACTCCTAGTACTAAAGCTTTAAATAGAACGTGGCTGCAACAATTTCTGGGAAGTGTTTCCTTTGTCGTAGTACTACAAAATAATTACAAAATTCTCCTTCGTCATAGTTCCGTTGAAAATTTCACGCCAACGCTACATAATACTCTTAAGAACAAAGCACTTAAGAGGGAAACAACTGAAAGGATAATGAAGACTTATTGCAATTTTGTTGCAGTGATTTCAGGTACAAGACTTCTTCTCAGAAATTTTACTTCTGAATTTTACCTAGAATAATAAAGTCACGAAACTAAGTCTCATGTTTTGAGCTCCTGACATAGTTCCTTTCATTTTATCTCGTACTAACTTTTTATTCCTAGTGCTGACAAAACTTAACGTCATGTGCGTTCTAACATTTTTCGCCTTATTTACTTCCCAGTAACATACTATTTGTCACTTTTAGGGTTCCGTACCTCAAAAGGAAAAAACGGAACCCTTATAGGATCACTCGTGTGTCTGTCCGTCTGTCACAGCCAATTTGCTCCGAATTGAATGGACCGATTAAGTTGAGATTTTGTACACGTATGGATTTCTATGACCCAAACAGAGACGTGTAATGTAAACAAATGAATTTTGAATATGGGGGTCAATTTTGGGGTGCAAATAAGAAAATTACAAAGAAAAGTTTTTCAAACTGTACCTTTTGACATTATCAAATGAAAGGGCTTACGGGGAGGGTCTCAAATATATATATATTTTTTTATAATTTTAAAATAAATTGTTTTTAAGTTATTTAAGAAATCAAACGAAAATTGACCATTCCCCTCCCCCTTATCTCCGAAACTACTGAGCCAAGACATTTGAAAAAAATACAGGAAATAGTTCTATACCTATACATTACAGGAAAACCTAAAAGAAGTCAATGGTCTTAAAATAACATGGTAAATCTCTCAATATTGTGTGTACAAACTTACATTTACAGTTGGAATGTATGGGAGAACATGAACAATTCATCCCAACTACGGAACCCTTCATTGTGCGTAGTCCGACACGCACTTGGCCGGTTTTTTAGTTATAGCCTACCCCACACCAATTCGTATACCATTACTTGCTATGTAAGCAACAGTGACAGGAGCTCGGAAAGTATTATAACATCATCAAGAAACACAAAGTGGATTAAATACGTATTATCAAAGCTAAGTCAAAAACTACAAAAGAAAAGTTAATAAAATTGATATGGGACCACCGCGTAAGCTTTCTTTACCGAATGAAAAAGTAATTAAATAATCGGTCCACAATTGATGAAAATATCGATGAACTAACATCCTCCTTTATTGAATTCGTTTAAAAATCTAATTTTTCCAAGAAATCCAGCGTATTTCTTTACAAGGATAGAAAGCATACTGAACAGTGAGTACCTACATGAACAAGGTAGTTAGAAATCTCCACAACCATAGACAGTAAAAACAGGTTGATAACAATAGACGCTTGTCGATGAACAGCCGGTTCTTGAAAGCGAAGTTTATCCTGAAAGTAGGCCGGGAAAAGTTTGCATTGTTTGAAGATCAGCTTTCGTCATCGTAGGAGAAAACGGCTTTAGTTGAAGTAAGTAGGATAACTGCAGTAAGCCTTATAAAGATTATGCTTGAGATTGCAATATGGTATCACCACAGAACTATATAATAGGTTGGGGAAAAAGTTTCTTCGCATTTTTTAAGAAAATTCAAAGCATTTTTTAATATAGTTTATTTACATTTAACTAAAGTATGTAGGTACCATTTTGTTCGATAACTTTTTGCCATCTTGTAGGTAGGGATATGATCCCATTGCTATAGAAATTTTGGGACTTCTGGTCAAAATACCGCGACAAGTGGTTTTGGCAGTCCTCTCGTGATGTTAACCTGACACTGCCTAAAGAATTCTGAAGAGACCGAAACAGGTGGAAATCTGAAGGTGCAAGGTCAGGACTATACGGCGGATGCATTAACACCTCCCAGCCAAACTCTCTTAATTTTTGCTGAGTGGCTAAAGATGTGTGAGGTCTAGCGTTATCATGATGAAAAACCACACCCCTTCTGTTGATTAATTCCGGCCGCTTTCTCTCAACTTCTTGCTTTAATCTCATCAGTTGTTCGCAGTAGAGTTGAGAATCGATGGTCCTGCCTGGTGGTAACAGCTCATAATGAATAATGCCCTTCCAATCCCACCACACACACAGCATCACCTTGTTGCGAGTTAACCCGGGTTTCGCCACAGTCTGTGAAGCCTGACCGGCCTTTGACCACGACCTTTTTTGCACGTTCTTGTCATACGTGATCCACTTTTCATCACCAGTTATCAGCTTCTTCAAAAATGGTTCGGTTTCATTACGTCGTAATAAAGAATCACAAATGAGTACACGGTTTATTAGGTTTCTTTCAGTGAGCTCGTGAGGTACCCAAATGTCGAGCTTTTTTGTGTACCCAGTTTTTTTCAAATTCGCCAAAACTGTTTTGTGGTCAATTTCCAGTTCTTCAGCTACGTCGTAACTACTGATATGCCGATCTTGCTCCACTTTTTCAAAAATGGCATCCATTTTATCCGTAATAGGGCGACCAGAGCGACGTGCATCTTTGACATCAAAATTTCCGGATTGAAAACGCTTAAACCAAATTTGTGCTACTCTCACAGACACTACACTAGGTCCATAAACATCGCAAATTTTTTTCGCGGCTTGCTTTGCAATTTTATCTTTTTTGTAGTAAAATTTTAAAATGTATCGAATTTCTTCATTAGATTCACTCATCTTGACGGTACAAAAAACAAATGAAAATCACACATTTTCCTAATTTGAATTTGGAATTATGTTCTTTAAAATTTAAACTTTCAATGATACCAAAACCAGCCAGATACAAATAGTATAGCCAAAGAGATTTTATTACAAGTTCATACATACTATAATGCGAAAAGACTTTTTCCCCAACCTAATATTATAAAACAAAGTCTCCCGCCACGTCTGTCTGTCTTTATGTTCGCGATGCTCAAAAACTACGGACGGATTTTAATGCGGTTTTCATCAATAGATAGAGTGATTGAAGAGGTTTATACGTACTCGTATAGTTTTAAGATATCCCAAAAGCTAGTAATAAAATAAACATAAAAAAAAAACTTTTTTTTTTTTTTAATAATGGTGCAAGTTAGTTACGTGTAATTTATCTATTTGGCTGTATGTTTTTGATAATAATAGATGCGCATGGCGCATTGCTTTGAGATCACTACCAATTATCATATTTTACCATGCTGCATTGGAATGCCCAGGTCATAGACAGTGGCGTGCCAAGGGGTCAAAATTATGACAAGTTTTTTTACGATTAAAAAAACAGCCAAGTCAGGGATTTTCTTATGTAGGTAGTTCATGGTTATTTACTACACCGTTATTATAATTTTGGTTAGAAAACCTTTAAAATACGAATAATATTTCATGCATCATTCATGACCTATGAATGAAGAACCTGTTCGTTACAAAAATGTTTTCGTTATCTCGATGTGATGTATTAAGATGGTTAGTTTTCAGTGTATTCAACTATCACATAACTATCACATCATTAAATACCTAATAAAACTATTTCATAATCTCAGCACCTAGAAAATACTGTTCTCAAAATACCTATTCAAAATTTCAAAACAATATCGAACATTTGAGACACGTCGAATCACCGCGGGCGATCGCTTCGCTCAACTCTCTTTACGCGGGTAAACGCGAATAGTGTATTGGCGCACAAAAGCCGGGCTTTTGATTTAATAGAAATCTGCGTAAAGTACTTACGTGTTACTTACCAATATATCAACAAATCGCACCTTGATAACAAAAGTGGCATTATCAAAACTATGTTTTCTAAATAACTCCATAATTTACTGGCATATTTTCAGTATATATAAAACTTAGAGTAAGAAAGTCAAATTGCAGTCTTTTATTTCAGATATTTGCTAAGATATTGACCAAAATGCTGCGTCAAAAAAGCTTTAAATGGACATAGAGAAAAACTTTAATTTTTGTATAACGCCACTTTTGTTTTCAAGGTGCGAAATGTAAACGTTTCTATAGCAATTTGTAGGCGAAAATTGCGAGGCAAGGTAAGGTGTAAAAAGCCCGATAAGAAGCTGACGAGTGTGAGCGAGTAGGCGCGTTGTATAGCGCATTGTATAGCGTTAGAGCGAGATCGGCGGTTTGGCTACAAAGAAAGCGCGGAATTTAAATTTTATTCTTATTATAATTACCAATGAATGATTGAGTCCAATAAGTGCGTAGACCTGGCAATCCTGGAAGTCCTGGCAATTACGCGGAATTCAAAATTTGATTATTCCTATGACATGAATGTTTGAGTTCGAGTTCATCGACTGTTTTTATTGATAGGGTTACGTTTGTTGTTGTGAATTATGATTTTATTAGGGCAAACAGGGCTTTTTGGCTTCTATGAAGGTACCGCCACTGTTAGGTGTAAGAACATATCCTCTTTGTTAAGAGGCACCATTTGTGAAGACATTTCGACTGTGATTTTGGTGTAAATTAGCCAACTTTGGTGTTCTTATTCTTAGAAATTGAAAAACTTTGACAACTTTGAATTATTGAGTGGTGGAGAATAGTTCATAGCGGCCTCGGTTTTTGCATTTTTTTTTTCTTATCTATATAAATAAAGCCAAAATTCCGAAGCAACTTTTTCATAAAATGGACGACTGCTTTTTTTCGAGCTCGTGAATTTACTACTGTAAATAAGCAAACGAAATGAAAAATACATAATAATATCTTTTAAATAGTTTTTAGTCCATAGCGGCCTTAGAATTTTGAAATATGTGTGGAATAGCGTTACGAATTAACTGTAAATTTCTCTTTAGCCAAAATGAGCAATGTTCCTAAGAAATAAAAATTGCATAATTTAATAAATATTTATATTAGATTCAAAATAAACATAATTAATACAACTGCCAAATTGCGACATAATGCGATGCGTCGCCATGCTTCAATACATCTAATCTGTCAAAACGCATGACATGTGTTTTGTGATGGTTTTCGCTAAGTAAGGCGTATGCCACACTGAGAACGAAGCGAACGAAAGTTCGTTTAGCGTCGCTCATGTGGCTGTCGCGTCTTTTCATACTTCGAATCACACTGCGAACTATGAAAAGACGCGGTAGCTGCATGAGTAAAGCTAAACGAACTAAGTTTCGTTTCGCTTCGTTCTCAGTGTGGCCTGCTCTTTAGTGTGTGCGAAAAAGTTCACATGAATTTACTTGCAGTGCCATAACGCTAATCATCATTCTCTCGCCCTTATCTCAATTTATTTGAGGTCGGTGCTGACGTTTTCTTCCATACTTCTCTATTAGTCGTCATCTCAGTATTAGTCAACCCCTTTCTTGCCATTTCATCATTCACACAGATCATCCATCGTTTCTTTGGTATTCCTGTATTCTTATCTATAAGAGGAGTGGCAGTTTTGAGTGAGTTTTGTCACTACATTAGGCTAAGCTTCGTAAGGCTAGTCTTTTTCCCAACTATGTTGGGGTTACCTTCCAATTTAACCAGATGCAGCTGAATACCAGTACTAAATGAAGCGACTGCCTATCTGATCTCCACAACCCAGTTACTGGGTAACACGATACCCCATGGTAAGACTGATTGTTAGACTTTCGGGCTTCTGACGACCCGTAAGGACTGTCAAAGGTCGAAGAATGACAGCCGGGACCAACGGCTTAACCCTTTAACGCACACCCTAACTTTTTTTTAAATTCTTAATATTTTGTGATAAATATATATTCTGTGCCGTAAATCATAATGACATGTTCCTGAAAAAAGACCTGAAAATCTCTGTTTTTCGAGAAAATCATGAAAATCATACGGCCAGTAAACTGGCCATTGAACGTTCTGCGTCACTAACCATCACAGCAATATCACTGGCCAGTAAAATGGACACTAATGAAATCTATTTTATTTTTAGGAAAAGACGATAATAATAATAAAAAAATGTATTTCCTAATCAGCCTTTAATAATAATAGAATTAACATAACATATTTCTTCTGAAACAAAACTGTGGCGGTGGAGATGGAGGCGGCTGCGGAGGTGGCGATGGTGGGATAGGCGGTGGTGGTAGAAACAAAAACTCTTGTGGTGGTTGTGATGAAGACGATGTTCCAGAGCATGATCCTTGATTTTGACTACGTGTGCTCACGGTGCTGGTACTAAAACGTTCGTCGAAACAATCATCAGCATCAGAATCACCACCAATGTCTGATTGTGTGGCCTGGTCATCAGTAATACCCACGAAGTCATTCCATTGGTCCTCGTCTAGTGACTCTAACTCCCGATAAGTGTATGTGTGTCTAAAACAATGAGAAAATTACAATGTGTAACTATTACATTACGAATTTCATAAGTACCAATCAAAAAAACCACCAAAAAAAACCCCAAACGTACATAATAATAGTTTATAACTACCGAACAAGATTGTTTATCGCAAATTTATTACAATATCATAACACATGCTTATATACCTGTTGTAAAACAATATGGTTCATAGGGATTACTCGAAAATAAATACTCAATACAACATCTCAAAGTTAGGTAGGCAATTCTTAGGTTCTATTTTTTCAACACACCGGTTTGTATTCAATCGCAAATAATATATCGTCGCCTTAGAGTGAAAACCTCGGGAATGCATTTTTGCTCAAATTTATTTTATGGCATTTCTAGGAAGAAAACCTCGCAACGCACATCCTGATCCGACTCATTTGTTCATTCGATACTCATAGCACCATCTATGACAGTAAATGAGAACCTCGTAAATACTCGCATCTGTCAGTTTGGCGTGAATACCTTGCAACGAACGTGTCGTTTCTCATTCGAAAATTGATTACTTGAGTTTATCCTGCTGTAGCTGTATAATTTAGTGTTTTACGAAAGAAGGTAAGTACTGTTCATGTTTGAAACGTATTTTTATATAGATATAACTAAATATTTAAAAGTTGTGGCTAGTTTTCTGTTTAGTAATCTCGTAAAGACACATAATTAAGTTTTTAAAGCTCGTTAAGTCAAATACGAGGTTTTCCTTTAACTTAAATTGGAACAGAATACCACGTCTGTAGTTTACAAGGTATTCATTTCTAAATATGCATTACGTCGAGAAGGAAAAGTACGTAAGGATGATAACGAGGTCTTCGTACAAATAAATAGATCGGTAAACTAGTTTACAAATCATATATAATGCATTTATGTTACTATGCAATGTATTAAAACCTAAAATCCAGTTCATTCAACCTTTTTTAAGTAATTTATCTAGTTCATTGTGCACTTACGAGGTTATCATTTTTATTTTTTTGTACGAATACCTCGTAAACGTACACACGAGTCTTTCATTTTATGTTCACTAGCCATCACTAGGTTTTCAGTGTTTCATCGTTAATGTCTAATCAGTTTTAATAATAAATAATGAATTACTTTTGTTTTAGTTCATCATGGCGTCGAATCCTGGTGACGGTAGATACTCTCCGGAGATTGTAAAAAACTATTATTCATTGCGTAGCGGCAAAAAGTTACGTAAATTACGTGAAAATGTAAAGGTTTTAATTAATCCATCACAAGAACTTAAGGCGAGAGAGGAAGATATTTCCACAAGCGAACACCCCATCCAATCTTGTGATCAAAGTATCACACCGTCATCTCCAATAAGAGTCAATGATCCGATTGATAGTTGTTTACAGATACATAGTCCCGACTCACACGCTGAGTTACATCGGCATGAGATAAATAGTACGAAGAACCTAGTTTCCAAAAATGAAAAACCTCTTGCAGCAGTCAACATTCCCGTAATAAGTGAAATTGCTCCCATGCTGTCAAAGAGTCTGAAAGATGATCATCAAGCCGATTTCACTCGTTGAATCGTGTCTCCGCACTATAAATTCTATAAAAGTAGTAAGTCTTTAAAAAAAATGTACACTTAAAGCTACAAAAGAAGATGCAACCTTTCAAACAAATAGCAACTCACCAGCTGTCGTTAATTCACCTACAGTAAATAATTTTGATGAAGAGATGGGTTGTTATATAGCAGAAGAAGTAGTACTGCTGAAAGATTCTTCAAAAGAGCCTTCACTTAACACTCTGATGCGCCAGGATATACAACAATGGCCATCTATGTCGCCAACAAGTGCTTTAAATTTTTATTTGCTTCCCGTAATTGATTCTCCTCAAAATCTTTATGAACCTTTAGATACTATTCCGACATGTTCCGAAGATCCGATGCTGGGTCATATTTCGCCTTGTTCTGGTATCGGTGACTACTCGCCTGATGAAGGAGACTCTGACTATCGACCCAACGAATTATTGAGGCAATCATCCTCTGAATCAGAAGACAATAATGTGACTGAAGGAAAACAACGCCGAGCCAAAAGAGGAAGGGCAAATAAAGAATGTTGGATTAGTAAAGCGAATAAGAACAAACGTATGAAAGGAGACACTTATGCAGGAAGAAGAAAAACTGAAGAAGGGAAAGTGGTTTTCGATGTTCCCAGAAGGAAACGTTCTGTGAAACTAAGACGTTCTCATACGAAAAACAGTAAATATTTTCAGTGTCATAAAGTGACTGAAGAAAGCAGGCATTTGAATTTTAATCAATACTGGAATTTAACTCGGGAGGCGAAGAAAGTGTGGATTAAAAAGACAGTCCAATGTCAAAGTGTGGCAAGACGTAAATGTGACACTATAAATGCACGAAGAGATAATACTTATAAATACACTTTAAACACGCCTGAAGGGCAGTATATGGTTTGCAAACAAATGTATCTACATACTTTTGACATCGGAGAATGGACTGTCCATAACTGGTCACGCAGCGTGCCTCATAAAGTGCATACGAAAAATAGGAACAGTACAGTTAAAGAACAAGAAGAAGAAGGAAGAAAACATTTAAGAGAATATTTGAATATGCTTCCAAAACTGGAATCACATTATTGCCGAAAATCTACGACTAAACTTTATTTAGAACGAAGTTGGAGCAGCAAACAAAGCCTTTACCGACCTTTATCTGAATTATCTCAGAGAAAAAGGGATACATGACTGTAAAGTATCAAATTTCATATTTTGGGAAGAATTTGAGGCGATGAACCTTTCATTATTTTCTCCCAAGAAAGACGAATGTGATGTCTGTTGCGCCAGAAGGGTCGGTAATTTAAGTGAAGCAGATTACAACATACATATTTTACGCAAGGATAAGGCAAGACAAGAAAATTCTTCAGACAAAAATATATCTGATCCATCTGTAAAAGTTTTCAGATTTGATCTGCAGGCAGTTTTACTGTCGCCGGCATTAAATGCTTCCGCTCTATACTACAAAACTAAATTGAAGGTTCATAATTTTACGATTTTTGACCTGAAAACTTCTGATGGGTACTGCTTCATCTGGAATGAGTGTGAAGGAGGCGTGACAGCCGACGAATTTGCTAGTATTCTCTATCATTTTTTGAATAATAATGTTGATGACACTGTGAAGCACGTCATATTCTGGAGCGATGGCTGCACTAATCAAAATCGCAATGCAATACTGGCAAACGCCTTACTTCTTGCTGCAAAGCAAAGATCCTTAACTATTACGCATAAGTATCTTGAAAAAGGTCACACCCAAATGGAGTGTGACTCCATGCATGCCACAATTGAACGGAAGCTTAAAAATCGTGAGATTTATTCACCAGCACAGTACCTCGAAATTTGTAAAACTGCTAGACTGACAAAACCGTACAACGTCGACTACTTACAGCATACTTTCTTCCACAAGTTTAGCTCCATGCCATACCTCAACTCCATTAGACCTGGAAAGAAAGCTGGAGAGGCAACTGTATTTGATTTGCGCTGTATCGAGTACCGCAGTGATGCGTCAATTTTTTATAAAAAAAGTACATGACGAAGAATTTGTACAGTTAACAAGAAGGATTAAAATGCCAGATCTCTCCGATTCTATGCCGCTGTTATATGAAAGTAGACTCTCAATCCCACGAAGCAAGTACATTCATTTACAAGAATTGAAGGCTGTGTTGCCTGCTGATGTACACTCATTCTACGGCCAACTGCCTCACCAATGCAGTGATCAACGACGGAATAATACCTGTACCTGCCGAAGAGCAGTACTTACAGAGTAATTGTTACTGTTGTGCAGGGTTAAAATTAGACGTTTACATAAAAATTCATAGACACTTTAATTCATAAGTACTTCTGTAGCGTTGATAAGGCATTAGCTGTTGAATTTTTTACTTAAGACATTAAGGAATGACCATAATTACCGACGCGGAGTCGGTTTGAACTGATCACAAATTATTGTCGCTCACTATATTACGTGTCGCGACTCAACACCATTTACCTTTTATTTAGCTTAAACGTATAGTTTTTCTGACGTCTTATGTTTATTTCGCGTCGGTCGTCGGTGTTGTCACTGCCTTTATAAGTTAACAATCAAGAGTATCATTAAAAATCTAAGTGCTTAGATAAAAAAAAACTTGATCAATTATGACTGAAATTACTTATAAGAAAAGTTATATTTGTTATGAAAGTTTTGTTAGCCAATGTGCATTTTTAAGTTTTGTACTGATTATCTCTATGTTATATTTTTCAATCTATCTACAAACTAGAAGTAAGGGTTGAGCAGTAATATAAGATTTATCGATGTTTATCTACCAAGAACACTAGTGTATCTACCTGCCTTCCAAAGTTATCTTGAATATTTTATTAATTAGTGACTCGGGTAAGATTTTATGCTGTGATTTGTGTCACATTTAGTTCAGAGAACGTATTATTTGTAATTTCTGGATTTATCTATTATTGTTCACACACTGTTAATTAGACAGAAAAACATAGCGCTCAGTAATCGTGATCAACGTTGTACGTCTTTTAAAGACGTTTACGACCAATACTTGCCTTTTTATAACACAAATGTAACCTAAAAATAAAATAATTTAATGAAATCAACGATTTTAATTCTCATCCTATCTGTGAAAACCTAGTATTTGCATGCTTTAGGTCGAGTATTTTGTACGAATACCTCGTAAGTAGCATTTTATGCATTTGGGACAATCTTATAGTATCGAACCGTTCTGGATATAAAAGCGGGTTGAATTTCGATATTAACTAGTTAAAAAACATAAAAGACGCCGTACAAAAATTTTACAGTACGCAGTTTTTTCTTCCTCCTGAAAAGTTACCTCTTTTTCACTTACGAGGTTTTCACTCTAAGGCGTCGATATGTTTTTCTTATTATCCTCGATTACATTTGCACATAACATCGAAGTATATACTATAAAGGAATAGTTTCACTTACCTTTTCCAAGAAGACATGATTTTTGTTCACCATAAAACTTGTAAACACGTAACGTACACGCGCGATGACAACAAATGTTCCTGCGCGGGTGCACGGTGGCCAGTTCACAGGCCATCTTGAAAAAAGGCGCGAATTTAAAATGTCGCGCGGCGAACTTGAACGCTGGCTAGTTGACGGGCCAGTGTGCTCTAACGCGGGTCGTAAATGTTCATAAGGTTCAATATATAAATAAAAATCTATGAGATAACGACCTTGAAGTGAGTGTCCAGTTTACTGGCCACTTTGTATGAGCCGTCCTATAAAGGGTTAACGTGCTTTCTGAGGCACGGAGGGGTCTCGATATGTAAAGATCCATCCACGGACTGACCGCGGCAAGCGTAGATTAACCTGATCGATCGATCCGTGCAGCTCTCTCAAATAACATCAGAATTAAACAGAATAATACTGACACCCTAAAAGTCATCAAATTACAATTCAAAGGGTGTCAAACGTCTCAGATTTGTGAAACTTCAATTGTTATAATTGGAAATTAGAAGCTCTTGAGATGTTGTAGACTTAACATCAATCTATAATTCATGAAGTTCGTAATTAGATATTACTGATTCGTATTACGTAGGTCTCAAGTCTTAATTTAGTGCTTAATGCATGTCCTATTAGTGTTTAATGCGAAGCGCTAAGGTAACCCGAATCTAACTTTTTTTACGATTTTTGTAATTTACAGCTCAATGTATATTTTAGACTAAGATTAGTTTTGCCGGAAAATGCTGAAATAAAAATAAAAATAAATATTAGCTAAGTTTTACTTTTTTTAGTCTAAAATAAATGTTACGGCATTCAGCACAATTAGGCCCTTTGTACACGACACGGTTTCTTTACGATACGGTGTATAAACCGAGTCGTAGAAAAAACGTGTCTGTCAACAAGGTTCCATAGTGAACCATACAATAGTGACGAGCGTGCCTACACACGGCGAATAAACCGTAGTTTTTCACGGTAAGAACAACGTATGTGTACAAAGGGCCTTTTGGCCGGTCAAAAATAAATTGACCTAGGTATTTAATTTTTTGCAAACGTTTTGTATTTTTCTGCAATTCCGATAGCACAAAATGGTAATTTATAAAAATGATATCTATGTTTTATTTGTCCAATATTTTTATCATTTCAAATATTTTTCAAAAACAACTTAAATCTAACAAACTCTAACTGGCAGATTTACTAAACTTTTGACCGGATGAAAGTTGAGATGTTGGCTATTATGGAATGAACTTTTGTATCGAAAAAATCTCGCGATTCCGGGATCGACAAATGTAGTTCTGATTATAGAATTGAATGTAAATTTGCTTACGTTCAAGTGATTCCTAATATGGAATACACTTTTGTATCGATCGTAAAAATCTCCCGATT
Source organism: Dicycla oo (assembly GCA_948252095.1). Taxonomy (NCBI): domain Eukaryota; kingdom Metazoa; phylum Arthropoda; class Insecta; order Lepidoptera; family Noctuidae; genus Dicycla; species Dicycla oo. Next base: position 28,935,905 of record OX411712.1, on the reverse strand, counting down.
CCGGAATTGATAAATATAGTAGGTTTTGACAATAGAATCGAATACTAGCTACTGTTGTAAAGTAAACGTCAGGATAAGTATAAATGTTAAAAATGAATTTCAAGTAAAAAAGCATATGAATAGTTATGTGATCCTGGTGTCCCGGTATTTTTCAAATAAATATTACCACATAATTAGAAAGTCGTTTTTATACCATGTATTCCGGAATTTATATTAAGAAAAAAAATTAAGAAGCCGCTTCCATAGTCGGTTAGCCAAGAAATAGCTTTAAATAAATATGCATCCGATTATCCAAACTCCGCTTATAAAATAAGTTAGCGCGGTGCATAAAACTCTGTTGCAGCCAGTCGTTAATGCGAAACTATTAATAATTTTCATAAATCCCCTCAACTAGATTTTCCACGAGTAATTTAGCATTCGAAAAATTTAACCGGGGATATGCAATATCCCGACTTCCAAACCAAAACACTACAAAGTGAAAAATAACTTTAATTTCGGTAGTCGGTGTCTTGGGTTTTGTATTTTCGTTTTTTGCCACCGACTTCCGAAATTAAAGTTATTTTTCACTTTGTAGTCTTTTGGTTTGGAAGTCGGTTTTATTTTTTGCTAAAAAGTTTTTATTTTTCACTTTTTAGTTGTGGAACCTACCCCACACAAATTCGAATACATAATTGAGCACAATAATTGTAGATATAGCCATGTAAATAACAGTGATAGGAAGTTATTAAAACACCATCACATCATCCACAGTGAGAAATATACGCATTATTGAAGCTAACTCAAAAACTCCCCAAGCAAAGTTAATAAAATTTATATGGGACCACCTCGGAAGTATACCCTATCAAACAAAAAAAGAATTATCGAAATCGGTCCATCCGTCTTTGAGTAATCGCGTAACAAACATACTAAAAAAAAAAACATACAGACGAATTGAGAACCTCCTCCTTTTGGAAGTCGGTTAAAAACAGAGGATCATTATGAAAATTGCATGCAATTCTTCAAGTTTTTTTTTTGAAAAGGTTAAAAAAAAGGCTATCTGGTATTATAATTATGACGTCAAAAGCCATATTGGTTGTTTTAATTACACAGTAAATGTAAAGTTATTTTATTCAAAGTTTTTTTTTTTTAATTATAAGTATTATAACTGTTCATTTCACATGTAAGTTCTTTTTCTTTTTAACCGACTTCCAAAAGGAGGAGGTTATCAATTCGTCTGTATGTTTTTTTTTTTTTTTTTTTGTATGTTTGTTACGCGATTACTCAAAGACGGATGAACCGATTTGGAAAATTCTTTTTTTGTTTGAAAGAGTATACTTCCGAGGTGGTCCCATATAAATTTTATTAACTTTGCTCGAGGAGTTTTTGAGTTAGCTTCAATAATGCGTATATTTCCCACTTATTTTATATGGATGTTGTGATGGTGTTTTAATAACTTCCTATCACTGTTATTTACATGGCTATATCTACAATTATTCTGCTCAATTATGTATTCGAATTTGTGTGGGGTAGGTTCCACAACTAAAAAGTGAAAAATAAAAACTTTTTAGCAAAAAATAAAACCGACTTCTAAAACAAAACACTACAAAGTGAAAAATAACTTTAATTTCGGAAGTCGGTGGCAAAAAACGAAAATACAAAACCAAAGACACCGACTTCCGAAATTAAAGTTATTTTTCACTTTGTAGTGTTTTGTTTTAGAAGTCGGTTTTATTTTTTGCTAAAAAGTTTTTTACAAAGTCATTCTTAAAATAAGAATAACCCCACTAAACCTACAGACCTATAAAAATATGTAGATATCCCTTCCTCACAGTCACGATTGCTTTAAATCACGCCTAATGACGCCGCAGCACACGAACGATACTAATGCAGTGAAACCGATATTTGCATGTCGAGAAACCCCCACAGGAGTCGCAATGCGGAAACCAGGCAACTTGCAGCAGTTGCTGGTCGTGGAACAATACTAGGACAAAACTAAGCGCAACATACACTACGTTTGTTTTACATCTAAAAGAACATATTATATTAAAAGTGTGTTTTCGCACCACGTAGCTTAGAGCCCGTAATATTCCAAACATGGCTGTATTAGTAGTTGTATTGTGTTGTATTGTATTGTGTGTGATATTGAATTGTTGTGTAGGTAAACACTTCTTTTTTTTTCTTTTTTTACTGATTCATCAGTACATGTTTTCAGATAGGTACATGTTACAAGGTAGAGCTCTGTTATTTATTGTATGTAAACTGTCTCAGCAGCTTTTGCCTTTGACATTTTGACAATTCAACAATATCCATTGCGGTATTTACGTAGTGGAGCAGAGGAATTGTTTAAACATATATAACAATGTACTATGTAACTCCTTCAAAATCCTTCGGGAAACTAAATGTACAACAAAATGGCCGATAAATCGTGGCCGGTCCGAACTTTGCGCAGAAGGCTGCGCTTTAACATTTTTGAGGGATCAAATGGTGACATAAAGCGAGTGTGAGTGAATGTACAGACGCCAGCACATCAAGCTACTACAATCTGTCAGATTTTTTTAATAGATTTTCGACTTTATTGCTAAGGCATTAGGTTCAAGATTGATTGGGAAAATCAACACATGCGCGAAAGTTCGGAGAGTCTATTGTTCAGACCAGCCATGATTTACCGGCCGTATTATACAGGCGTCTAAAATGTTGGTGCAACTCAATTTAATACTGTGTAAAGCTCTCTTTATTTCCAAACGCTTATTTGCAGGGGAGGTGCAATGCGCAAAAGTAAAACATTGAAAAGTTTAACGAGCTTAGTAATAAGTTAAATGTTTCGTGGATTCATTTTAGTTATTTGTTGAGTTGAATTTGTCTACTGTAGTTCAAATTGAAGCAATTATAATATTTCCGCGTAGTTTATTAACTGTTTGAGAATTAGTTTTATTACAGTTTGTATTCGTATACTTTTTGTAAAATGTTAATAGTCAAAAACAATACTTATTGCATTTAGACATGATACATTGCCCAAGGCAGCTCGTGGCTAAGTAATAGCAGCCGCACCGGTCGATCCATCTGGTTAAGCTACGCTTGCCGGGGTTGGTCTTGGATGGGTGACCATCTTTACATACCGAGACTCCTCGGTGCCTTCGAAATCACGTTAAGCCGTTGGCACCGGCTGTCATTCCTGGATTTTTCGTCGTCAGAAGCCCAAAAGTCTGGCAACCAGTCTTACCAAGGGGTATCGTATTACCCAGTTACTGGGTTGTGGAGGTTAGATAGGCAGTCGCTCCATGTAAAGTAGTAGTCAGCTGCATCCGGTTAGACTGGAAGCCGACCCCAACATTGTTGGGAAAGGCTAGGCAGAAAGACATTTCCCGAGGCATTTCTAAAGAAAGTTGTTGTTGTAGTTAACTTTTGTAAAAGGAAAATTAAACTAAGCTTAAACTATTGCTAATGTAGCACATGGAACGTAGATTACCATACCTTAGTCCTGATTTACTCACAACCTTTTCCCTCACTCTTCTTCGTCGTATCGATGGCGCGAGAGTGTATTAGATTTTGCTGGCTGGATTTCCACGGCATCAGCCGTTTTCACACTGCGACGATAACGACACCGACACGTCTATATCGTATCGTCAGCTCGGACGATAACGATATCGTCCGACGATATCGAGACGATATCGTTGCGTGACACAGTGTAACCAATACTTCCGTCATTAGGAAAAAAAGACGTATTTGACATTTTTTCGAAATAGAGTTATTTACATAAATTCAGAATCAGCAAAAAATGACGCATCTACCAGTATTTTTATATTGGCGTAAACTTTACGAAACCTAATAATACTTACTATTAAAAAACGCATCTACCTTTGTATTTTATATTTTAAATAGGACAATTATTTTCTCCATTTCGATATTTCTGTAGATACGTCCAAAAGGACGCAAGGAAAAATCCGTAATTCTGCCGCCGTAAGGAAAAGTCCTTACGGCGGCAGAATTGCTTATTGTCATGCGGTATGACACATCAGTCTCAGTGCTATTCCAAAAGTGTAATAGTGTATTTGAGGTAATAATGGCGGCAATGAACACTCCACACTGTCGTCCGCCGATCAATGTCGTGATCAGCACGATAATCAATGTCGGCGATGATACCATTGACAACAACGACAGAGTGTGAAAGCGTAGAGTAGTAATTGTGTATGAAACTACCAGTCCGACGATATCGTGTAGTTATCATTATCGTCCAATGTGAAAACGACCATCTTCGGTAGCAGCGCAGAAGTCTGCAGTTTTCCTCTTCTTTTCCCCCACTGTGTGATCAATGCCTCTGAAAATTGTAATATTAAAAGCTTCTATTTGATTTGTAATGAATATAAGTACAAAACATATACGTAGTTTAATGGATTCCTTTGCGGACTTTTTAGTTTTAGAACAATGCTGATCGGAAATAAATAAAAGTACTTAAACTAACCGACCGGACTTGATCCCGACCTCGCCTGAAGGCTTAGTTCGAGCAAAAGTTCGGACTTTGGAGAGGGATGATTGAAAACTCGGCACATGTATCCAGGGTCGAAATAAGAAGAAAAACACATAGTTGTAGTTCCAGTTACAAACTGCATATAGATTAAGTGCAGTCGGTAACGTACCTAAATATTAGGTTGGGGAAAAAGTCTTTTCGCATTATAGTATGTATGAACTTGTAATAAAATCTCTATTTGTATCTGGCTGGTTTTGGTATCATTGAAAGTTTAAATTTTAAAGAACATAATTCCAAATTCAAATTAGGAAAATGTGTGATTTTCATTTGTTTTTCGTACCGTCAAGATGAGTGAATCTAATGAAGAAATTCGATACATTTTAAAATTTTACTACAAAAAAGGTAAAAATGCAACGCAAGGCGCGAAAAAAAATTGCGATGTTTATGGACCTAGTGTAGTGTCTGTGAGAGTAGCACAAATTTGGTTTAAGCGTTTTCAATCCGGAAATTTTGATGTCAAAGATGCACGTCGCTCTGGTTTCATCATCATCATCATGATTGATGATGATTACGGATAAAATGGATGGCATTTTTGAAAAAGTGGAGCAAGATCGGCATATCAGTAGTTACGACGTAGCTGAAGAACTGGAAATTGACCACAAAACAGTTTTGGCGCATTTGAAAAAAACTGGGTACACAAAAAGGCTCGACATTTGGGTACCTCACGAGCTCACTGAAAGAAACCTAATGAACCGTGTACTCATTTGTGATACTTTAATACGACGTAATGAAACCGAACCATTTTTGAAGAAGCTGATAACTGGTGATGAAAAGTGGATCACGTATGACAAGAACGTGCGAAAAAGGTCGTGGTCAAAGGCCGGTCAGGCTTCACAGACTGTGGCGAAACCCGGGTTAACTCGCAACAAGGTGATGCTGTGTGTGTGGTGGGATTGGAAGGGCATTATTCATTATGAGCTGTTACCACCAGGCAGGACCATCGATTCTGAACTCTACTGCTAACAACTGGTGAGATTAAAGCAAGAAGTTGAGAGAAAGCGGCCGAAATTAATCAACAGAAGGGGTGTGGTTTTTCATCATGATAACGCTAGACCTCACATTATCTTTAGCCACTCAGCAAAAATTAAGAGAGTTTGGCTGGGAGGTGTTAATGCATCCGCCGTATAGTCCTGACCTTGCACCTTGAGATTTCCACCTGTTTCGGTCTCTTCAGAATTCTTTAGGCAGTGTCAGGTTAACATCACGAGAGACTGCCAAAACCACTTGTCGCGGTATTTTGACCAGAAGTCCCAAAATTTCTATAGCAATGGGATCATGTCCCTAGCTACAAGATGGCAAAAAGTTATCGAACAAAACGGTACCTACATACTTTAGTTAAATGTAAATAAAGTATATTAAAAAATGTTTTGAATTTTCTTAAAAAATGCAAAGAAACTTTTTCCCCAACCTACTCGTATTATGTTTAAAAATCACACTCACGTATCTTCGGCAATATCTAGCATATTTTTCATAGTTGACTAAGCTCCATTCTTTAAACACTCTAAAGCCTCTAAAGTCCCTCCATTTACTTGAATTTCAACACGACTCAACCAATCACAAATTAGTTAATAACGTGCTAGTGCCTGTCCACGTGAACTCGCTGGTGCGGTGGCGGGCGCGGTCACGAAATATCAAACAAAGCATACTCGTAATATGCAAGTGTTTACTTACAAAACGCAGGTGCGGTGGAAGTAGCGGGTAAGCTAGCAGCTGGCGTGTGCGGCGCGCTCGCGGCGATATCAAACGTGTGAAGTTTTTTGAGTGTGTTCACGTCGAAGCCGCTAGGCTACGCGCGCGATTCACGCGCCACCTCAGGTAAGATCAAAGAGTTTTAACTTGCACACCCCCGCAAACGACTCGCGGTCAATGTGAACACGACCTCGCCAAGACCGCTGCGCCTGCGTTCTCGTGTTCTATCTGAACAATCACCTAGTTAGTAGCGTTGGCGTCGTGAAATACTAGTGCTGTGACATTCTTGCTACTCATTGGTGACATGAGTTAAAACTGGTTACTTTTGAGTACCGTCACAGACCACGGGCTTAAGTAAACAGTATTGAGTAATTTGATTAAGATTTAAGAATCCATTAAGCAGGAATACTTACTTTCTTACATTTATACTTTATTTATGCTGCCGATTGCACGATAGTGATACCTTATAATCTCCAATTAATTAGCTATGTCTAGAGCACCGCAGGTATTTCACAGAGTTCCGTATAGCTAGTTAATTTACATAAGACTTACAGCAGGTAATATTAAACTCGGACACTCGAACAGGTATCAGGTGTAGTCAAGGTTGTCACGTTTTCTGACAATGTTTTTTCTACTTTAAAATGTATGCTTTACTAGTATGTGTTCTCAGGCCTTTCCGTGGATAGGTGACCATCCATTACATATCGAGTCTATTGGTCCCTGTTGTCATTTTTATATCTTTGACAGTCGTTACGGGTAGTCGTAATTTTGGCTTCTGACTACCTGTAACGACTGTCAAATTTCTACAAATGACAACCAATCTTACTAAGGGGTATCATATTACCCAGTAACTGGATTGTGTAGGTCAGATAGGTCAGTTAGGCAGATGATAATGATATCGATCTCTGTGTGCGATACAGAGCATTCAGGGCTTTTCATCGTTCATAAAACGAGTTAAACTTAATATTAAAACACGTCCGTTTAAAAAAAGGGACGAAAATCGGGAATATTATACATTTTGTAACATATTTAAAACCTCCATGTACAGCTGTAGCGGTCATAAGTGGAGTAACAATATCATAAAGCAATAGATTGACTCTAAGGTTTTACTTACGACATTCTTTTAATAATTCATTTCTATACTATAGATATACACACTCTCACATTCGTTTACAACTGATTGTATTCCATAAATTCAACCAATAGGATGCTATATGGCATGATAGCTTAGAGGTGGTCTTATTTGGGTGAGTGCGTTAATGCATAGCGAGCCGTTTGTTCGAATCTCACGCGCGGTCATATGTTTTAAATGTTTGAATAATTACTCGAATAATCATGCTACTGACTGTTCCTTGTTACTTATCTCGTAAAACTATATGTAACTTTATGTCTCTTTAGTAATTATTAAAGCACAATATTATTCTATTACTAAGATACAATATTTTAAGTCTGATTGTCGTAGTTTACTGATTACCTACTTTACTTCAATAAATTGTTCTATAAGAGAAAATACATTGTTTTAACTAGATGTTTATTTATTTATACCCTATAAAATTATAACGAATAAACATTTTGTATTCACTTATAGAACATATTTTTTCTCAATCACTTATTTCAATGACAATGATATGATATAGTAATAAAAATAATTATTACATTATTATTCTCGTTTATTAATTTATCGAATAATAAAAGAACAGGATGAAGATTATTATTGAAAAGAAAAATAAAAGGCTCGTCTTGAGATTGGAACCCAGACCTGTGTGTTACCCAATCCAATACGATACGCTACCGGCTAACAAAACTTGATGTAAAGTTGTGAATTTTAGCAATAGTATGAACCGACCAAGGTCATACGTAATGGCAGGTAATCTGAAAAGCTCAAAGCAGATGGCGCTGGTTATTTTGGGGGTCATGCGAACTGTCTAACGTTGGTTATTTCTTTGGAGCGACGAAGTTTTCACCACAGTTAGTTATTTTTCTTGAAATAATAATGCCTCAGTGTTGTGCTGTGCCTTTGTGCTCCAGGATAATTAGGCTTGCTAAAACATACAAGATTCTTAGATATTTATCGGGCAACTTAGTCCCTTTAGGAAGTAGAATAATTTTTGTGTGCTTTATGCTTGGAAATTTTCGGAATAATATTAGAGATGGTGGTAAGAAATTATAAAATAAATGTGTGGGTATTTGTAAAATGTTTTACTTTTATTTATCTAACAAAACCAAAATAACTTACTTTGAAAGCCAAAACACAAGTTAATGTGCACCACCAAGATTACAAATTATAATATTATATTTTGCTGGCTAGTTTCTTCGAAGTTCATTCTTCAATTCTTTCATACTCCAGCGTATCTTTAGTAATTTTTTCGCCAGTTAACCTCAAAATTCCCGCAAATGAAATCAACACACGAAAAATATTCAAATTTCCCTCGAGAAACTGTTAGCAGTGGTAGCTGTCATGACCGCCAAACTCACCCGCCACCCCGGGGGTGCAATGGCGGATACCCTTGCCATTACGTACGTACTCAGCGTGTGTGAAAAAGCGACAGTATATTTTTGTTCCATTCGACGACAGTGTGGAATTCTGAGATGTGCGTTCTGGGTTGATACATCACTTAAACAGACAGACGTAGGTATGGCCTGTACTGCGTGTTTACAGCAATATGATCCTTAGCGTGCTACTGCACTTATGACCGCTTACTGTACTTATTTGTGACATTCACTTACACCCTATGCTACTGGTTCACTACACGGCTTTGAACATACAAGTTCTTTTTAGCAAAAAAAATAAAATTTCTCCCGGAAAACCAAACCGTCTATGTTTTTACCTTGACATCCCTAACTTTCCACGATTAACTTAAGCTCCACATCTAAACCGCTAGATAAAATCCTCATCGCTATTTAATAACTTTTTGATGAAGCTATTATTTATGTCTGATATGTTAACAAGATTTAATTAAGAGTTTGTATTCCCACAAATGGTTGTGAAACTTTCATTTAGTTTAGCATAAAGGTTTCGTGAAAATGAATAATGAATAAAGTCTGAAAGTTATATTAAAGACAAAGCATCTCAACACTTTCATTTTTAAATAGCTACGAGAATACTATACTCTACTACTTATAAAGGATGTCTCAATAAGAGTGCACTATTTAAACTTCGTGTATTTTTTTTCCTGTAAGTGGCAACTCTGAAATTTTACAGCTGTCACCTATGATTGTTCCGAATATTAAAAATGGAGCGCTACACAAAGAAGAGCGCATTATCATTGTGAAAACCCTTTCCAGAAATGGGGAACCTGAGATCGCTCGCATTCGTTACAGGAACATGATAACGGAGTTCTTGTGTCTTCAACTGGACGGCATGGATCTGGACGACATGTGGTATCACCAGGACGACGCCACCTGCCACACCACGAATGAAACCATCCATTTATTGCAGCAACGATTTCCAGATCAAATCGTCTTACGAAATTCTGATGTCAACTGGCCACCAAGATCATGCGATGTAACGCCGTGCGATTTCTTTCTTTGAAAAAGTCAATGAACACGGGCCATTTGCCAGATGTTTTATTCCATACTTAATCGGAACATATCTACTTTGTAAAGTAAAAATATTGAAATGGGTGTTCAGAATGACAACTCGTTCTTCTTTTATGTAGCGCTATATTTTTAATAATCGGAACAATCATAGGTGCATGAAAGCTGTAAAATTTCAGAGTTGCCACTTGCACGAAAAAAAATTACACGAAATTTAAAAAGTGCACTCTTATTGAGACATCCTATATATAAACAGGTATGTATATTTATACACTCCTTTGCAAAAAAAAACGGGCACCTTATCTCAGTCTGCCTCCAGTCATTGGCTTGTCTATGAATGTATGTCATTATCATAAATGACTAGAAAATGAGAATATAGTTTTTAACATATAAATCCTGGAATCGGTGTTTTAGTCAATGTAAACAGAGCCTTGTTAAAATGGACATTTTTATGGGTATAATGAAATTAAGACTACCAGTATTTTTATGGTATTTTAATAAAAAAAGACATTCAAAAATAAAAATTAATAACGAGTACGACCTCCCCTTGCAGCGATTATCCCACTGAGTCGACATCACACGTAGCTTCCTGATGTTTTATGGAAGTGATTGGACAGATCGTACCGATCGCCGTCGATTACCAATTACGAGTACAGCCGGTGCGGGTTGTGCATGTTGTCAAAAGATTTTTGTTATGTACCTTTGGGCATTTAGTGAGCCATTTTCAATGAATACTATCTTGATACGATAGCTGGAAGTTACGCCCGCCCAAAATATAACAGACCCTTCAACCTAAGGGGTGATTTGTTCAAAACACATGTCGGCATAGCGTTCCACTGGTCTTCGTAACACTCGCTGACTTCGGTCCTCACCATTCCGACAAATTCGAGCCTCATCGGAGAAGAGTACGCTACTCCAGTTACCTAGTGTTCAAGATAAGCAATTTCTACCGAAACTCAATCAAGCAATCCGGTGCTCACGGAGTAACTTAGGGGTCCGCGCTGGTCGTCGACTGCGTATATCAGCCGCTGAAAACCCTCCTCACTGTCCTTAGGCTAACTTGAGCTCCTCATACCTGTTCAAGATTTCTTTTGAGGTCTATGTAACTGCATTTGCCGTTCCTCAGCGCCTGAGTCGCTAAAAAGCGGTCGTCTCGTGGTTGTGTGCAACGTTTTCTCCCCGAAACTTGCCTTCTCTGAACGGAAATTTTCTCTTGGTATCGAGTCCAGGTTCTTTGGATGGTTGAACGACACACGTTTAACCGCTGTAAGACGTAACATGGGCTACACCCCTCTTCCAGCAGCGCTATAATTTTACTAGCTCTTATTGCTTTTTCTGCCATTACAATCGACACAAAGATATCTGTTTTAAGTCACAATAAGGCAGGATTATGCGACAAACATAAATTATTCTACTAAAAATAACGAGAAGTTAGTTTTAGTTTCCTGATAATCTTTTACCGCAAACCCGCGAAAAGTAAGTAAATGTCACAAACTGAAAAAGGGATTATTTTTAAAAACAAAAGTTTTGAATTTGGAATTAACTTTTTTCATACCCAGACTATTAAGTGCCGGTAATATAGTTTGGCTATTAAACCCTCTTTAGAACTAAATGATTACCAATAATGTAGAAAAATCAAAACCACCCGTTTTTTTTGCAAAGAAGTGTATTCATATTTTTGAATCGGTACCTCGGTACCTACCTATATATCTTTTATATTTAAATTAGGCGTTTAAATATGAAATTGTCGTTTTGTTCCGATTTTTTTTTTTATAACCTACAATATAGTTTTTAATCAAAGTATTTACCCTCATTGTCTATACATTTCTGCGATCTCATGGGAAGGTCATTTATGCCTTTGCGGTAGAACTCTGGGGACCTGGACTCAACGAACTGTGTGAAAGCATTTTGTATTGTTGTGACGTTTAACCTGGAGTCAGCCATTGCTTCGCTTGCGATTATCGTAAAGAATCCACTTTTCATCACACGTCACAATTCGCCCCAAAACCCTTCATTCCTGTACCGGTTCAACAAGGTAAGGCAAGCTTCAATGCGCGCTTCTCTCTGCAGATCAGTCAAATCATGGGGCACCCATTTTTCAAGCTTTTTTATCTTCCCGATTTGATGCAAATAGATCAATGTTGTGGGTATGCTAACATCAAATCTTGCCGCTAATTCCTTGGACGTTTGATACGGATCGGCTTCCACCGTCGCATATTTACCTTAGTGGCTGATCTTCCTCGGGATTCACTCTTCAAGTCGATGTTTCCACTACGAAAGCGATTATACCAAAAACGCACGGTGCGTTCATTAGCCGTATCCTCCCTAAACACAGCATTGATATTGCGAGCTGTTTTAGCTGCGTTAGTTCAACGTCATAACTTGTATTGAAAAAAAAAACGGTCAAAAGCGAGTCGGACTCGCGCACCGAGGGTTTCGTACCAACATATATTAAAAAAAGTGTGCTATGTAGAGACATCGTTTTATTTTTCCTGTAATCTTTACATAAACTTTTATCACATAGTACGTTTTTCATCAAAAATCGATAATTATGCGGCCTAAAAAAAATTCTGAGTATGTGCAAACAACGCTTTTTTATATGATACCCCACATGCCCTAATAACCCCACTTCGAATTTTTAAGACCCCTTTCAGTCCCTGTTGCAAATAAAAGTATATATTTTTTTCGTTTTTGCAAAATAGTTGGGCAAGCGTCATCTAAAAATTCAAGTTTATAGCATTATTAGTTCTTGAGATATCTAGCTGTGACAGACGGACAGACAGACTGAGTCGCACCATAATAGTTCCGTTTTACCATTTTGGTACGGATCCCTAATTACTCAAATTTTCAATCTTTACTTTAAAAGTTGAATGAAAAACAATTGAAAGTCAATCAACCGAATGTTGTACATTTTTTCAAATGTTGAATGTTATAGTTAGCGTGTGAAAAAAAAAAATTCTGGAATCTCACACCATGCAGGTTTAATTTTAATTCAAACTGGCCAGTACGTTAAAAAGGGCAATTTCATATTTAAACCCCTATTATTTAATGCTGAATTTCCTTTATTGCGCCTACTACTGTTTGTCTCTGCATCACCCATAGGTTGACTGGTAGAAAAACCTATGCCATTAAGTCTGCCTCCGCACACTTAGGCACGTAAAGTAATAAATACATTAATAATACGTCCCCCTTCCCCTTAATATATCCTTCACCTATTTGTTACCTAAGGAATAAGAACGTTTCTAGTACGTTCACCTTTTTCACTCACATTGAAACAAAGACAAACTTTCAGAACTGCTATGTTGTAGCTATAAAAGAACAATTACACATTGCTCAACTTATATGACAATAATAAAAGCTTAGAGAAAAGGGTGCTTCATATTCAATTCATCACGCGAGTTAGTAGGTATCACAAAAAGAGTATTATTATCTTTCAGATAGCTTGGTGCAATAAGAGCTAATTTTAGCACATGTTTAAGTATAGTAGGTATCCGGGGCCTGCAGTCTCAACATTGATAGCGATCGTTTTACGACCGAATTCGATAGTAAAGTCCTAGTTAGCTACGTAGACGGTAAAAACTGCTTAACAAGCAATTTGATTTTTTCGTGTTTGTCATGCAATTTTGACCGTCTAGGGACGCCACTACGACTTTGCGACCGAATTCGATCGTAAAGCGATCGCTATCCATGTGGAGACTGCAGCCCCAGGCGGGATATCACACATCAAAATTTTAGAAGAGGTATGCGATACAAAGAGCAGAACCATTTATTAAACTCAAAATATACAGTATGTTAACCAACAGAGGGCGTTCCCGTTAACCCGCAATAGTATAGCATCCATACATGCTAAAAAAAATATTACCATTCGAAAACAAAATAGTTTTTATTTTTTTTAATATTAAAATATTCACTAAAAATGCTAAAAATATTCACTAAAATATTCAAAAAAATATAAAAATATTCACTAAAAATAAAAACTAAATTGCGATGTTTCCGTCCTTCAAGTACGCGTGTACAGAGTGTTTCTTTTACGTATCAATTTAACATTTTTAGTGAATATTTTAATATTAAAAAAATAAAAACCATTTTGTTTTCGAATGGTAATATTTTTTTTAGCATGTATGGATGCTATACTATTGCGGGTTAACGGGAACGCCCTCTGTTGGTTAACATACTGTATAATAATTATCCAGATTTGATCCAGCCTGTCCCATCTTGCTGTCCTCCCCCCAGGTGACGCACTAAGCCGAGGTTCGTACCCCACAGGGGGAGTCCTTAGCGTGCAGTAGCTTAGTTTATAAGTTTTATGCCCTGGCTGGAGGCTTTGAGTTCGCTTAAGGCAGCCACAGGATTGACCGGTTAAGTAGTCACGGCCTCTCAAGATCAACTTCGAGACGCCATAGAAAAAAAACCTACTATACTTATATTTGTTTTTCTTTTCTGATAGTTAAAATCAACCGTATGTTATCGATTATTCTTCTTGTTTTCATATTTCTGCTTCTCTCCTTATAAGGAAAAAGATTTATCGGAATAAATAACTTCTTACTTAATCCCTGACCAATCATTGATTGTTTGTCTGTCTATTACCGCTCGAACTGTCGGAAAAATTATTTCAATAAACAGTTGTACAGCTTAAATACGTTGTCATATTTAAGGGTGTGGTACAGACCATCAAATTGAACAACTTTCTTTATGGGACCAACATCGCAATCGCTAAAAAATAATCAGCTATGCCATATATTTGTGTCTGGTTTGATGTTTTGTATGGGACAGCTGATTATTTTTTCGCGTTAGGATGCTCACATTTGTAATACACGCTGTAGGAACGCGTCTTTTTTTTTTGTGGATGGGAAATCATCAAATAGGTAACTTCTCCCGTTCTGGGTGGAGCGGGAGGGCGTTTCAGACTTCTACTGACTAAAACCCACCCGTGTTCCTTCAGTTGCCTGTGCCAGGGCCACGGTAACTCTTTCGAACAACCCGCAACCCTGACGGGCATCGGCCCTAGCGGATCCCATCAGTTAGTGCTGACATGTCTTTGAGGCGCGCGTGGAACACAACGCGCCGTCGACCCGGGCCTGGTCCTTACTGGACGGGGAGCTACCCATTGCTCGCCATCCGCAAGCCCGCGCCTACGGTGGCCGGGAATCGGCTATCGATTCCCGACGCCCAGGGCGTCTCCTGCGGCGACTAGGCGACTAGGGGGTGAGGGCGCAAAGATGGTCTCTCCCGCAAAGATTGCTTCGCAGAAGGAGGTGACAGCTTCCCATGCACTCTCGCTCCGTACCATGGCCTGTACCAGGGCCGGACGCGAGAGATCGCCGCCGCTGTAGGAACGCGTCTGGAATGAATACACCCGACCGTACCTACTACCTATTCACTATACAACATTTTAGGAAGTTTTATAGGACGCAAATCCAAATAATGTCGGTATGACGTCCACGCAAAAAATGTAGAAGCTTTTTGGTACTAACACCGATTTATTTTTGTAGGTTCACCGCAGAATAACAGCGTTGATTCCAAAGCATATATTACTTATTAGGTATTAAAACATCATAACATTTCCAGCAGATGTAGGTATAGAAATTTATACAATTCTAGAACAATGAGACATCAATTAGGTTGGTATATACAATAATCATTGAATACTGGGATTATGTATCGTAGTTAAATAAATAACAGATGGAAAAACACACCACTGCACACTGTATTTTAACCATATTGAAAAACTTGTTACTATGTTTTAGAATTATTGCACGTTGTAAATTCTCATAAAACTTAACATATTAAGTACCTATGCCATAAATCCAAAATCGTTCTTTTAGCATCACCCAATTGTCACCGTAACTCAACAATTCTATCATCATTCAAATATGACATCAGATAAATCCAATAAATTAACTTAATACCTTTCAGAAAACCATCATGTAAAATCAACGGAAACATATTTAACCCTTTTCGCGCCGTTTGACAAAATGTCTCATTGCGGTCGAGTACGGAATCCTGTATTGTCCCAGTTGAGGGAGACGTCTCGATGTTAATCTGTTTTGAGAGACCATATGTTTAACCGACTTCAAAAAAGGACGAGGTTTTCTCAATTCGACCGTATTTTTTTATGTGTTCGTGGATAACTTCGTTGTTTATGAACCGATTTTGATGATTCTTTTTTTGTTAGAAAGGAGATATCCATAGGTGGTCCCATATACAATTTATTAACTCTGTTTGAGTAGTTTTTGAGTTAGTTTCAATAAATATTTTTCCCACTTAGTTTATGTGGATGATATTTTAATCTATGCGAATAATGTTTTAATAACTTCCTATCACTGTTATTTACATAGCAGGTAGTGGTATTCGAATTTGTGTGGGATAGGTACCACACCTAAAAAGTGAAAAATAAAATCGTTTTAGCAAAAATAAAACCGACTTTCAAATCAAAACACTACAAAGTGAAAAATAACTTTAATTTCGGAAGTCGGTGGCAAAAAACGAAAATACAAAACCAAAGAGAACGACTACCGAAATTAAGTTATTTTTCGCTTTGTAGTGTTTTGATTTGGAAGTCGGTTTTATTTTTTGCTAAAAAAAATAATATTAGATTAACAAAAGGAAGAAATAAAACAATGAGCTTCTTGTGGTGTATCGTGGACAGTCAACCGCATCACAAACCTGCTGAATGGCCCATCCATTTAGAACGGAATGTGCTAATATTTTGTTTCACTTGTGCCAAAATGAATGTGAAAAAACCGGCATTGTGTGTGTCGGACTACGCACAATGAAGAGTTCGGTATTTGGGATGAATTTATCTGAAGAACAAACTTAACATTGTAGTTGAAAAACGTGTTCTCCCATACATTCCAACTGCAAATGTAAGTTTGTACGCACAATATTGGTAGATTTACCATGTTATTTTAAGACCATAGACTTCTTATAAGTTTTTCTGTAACCTATAGGTATAGAGCTATTTTCTGTATTTTTTTTTTCAAAATTTTTGGCTCAGTAGTTTCGGAAATAAGTAACTTTAAAATAATTTATTTTAAAATTATAAAAAATATATTTGAGACCGTCAGCCCTTTATTTGATATATCACACGGTACAGTTTGCAAAACTTTTTTTTTTTTAATTTTCTTACTTCCAAAACTGACCCCCATATTCAAAATTTATTTATTTTCGTTACACGTAGTGGGTCACAGAAATTCAGATGTGTACCAAACAACTTAATCGGTCCATTAGATTTGGAGCACATTGACTGTGACAGACGGACAGACAGACACACGAGTGATCCTATAGGGGTTCCGTTTTTTTCCTCTTGAAGTACGGAACCTTTTAAAAAGTAATTAAGTGCTTGGTAAGTTGGTATATCCTGAGTACATACTTTGTTGCAAGTATTCTGAATAAAAATGTTGTTGCCCAAATTGCTGAAATTAATCTTACAAGGTAATTTAAGAAGAAAATGGAGTTACTCAGTTTTGTCCCGTGCGTGACTTTTATATTGTGAAAAACTCTCATTTTTCGACGCTTTCCCAGCCGAACTTCGGCACGGAACCTTGTCACCGCCGCCAGTCGTCAGTTTGAATAAAACATGGCGTCGGTACTTGGCCGCAAAGTTGTCATTGATGGTATATGGAGTGGGTATGCTCATGATAGATGTAAAATTGATGCGATTTATGTACGCTCCTGTATTGTGTTGTAAACAAGCACGTTATTTTTCTGGAAATATGTTAGGAAGTGTATCATTATTTTCAAATTTTTGGCTATAGACAATTTGAATGCCGTGTTTACTGATTATATCAGGTGTTTTTTTTTAGGGGGGGAGAACTTTAAATTGAAATAAAACACAAAAAAAATGTTTTAATATGCATGAAATTGGCTTTATTTGATAAATAATTTTACGGCATTAATGTCTGAATATTATTTAGGGCACGTGGCCGCCGCGGCTGACTCGTAAATGTAGGTCAAATTTTCACACACTCTTCGCAGTAAATCAGGCTATATTTCGGCAATACTGCATCGAATTTTGGCATCCAAGCGCTCAATTGTTACTGGTTTATCGGGGTAGACATGCGACTTTACATATCCCCAGAGAAAATAAAGTAATGGCTCCCAATCGCACGAACGAGGTGACCAGATTTCGTGAAATTAGTTGTTTGACAAATGTTTCCTTTAATAAATTAAGGCAATAAAAAAGTTAAGTTTTCAGTAAACTAGGCGTTGTTGTCAGCCGCGGCGGCCAGTTGCCTTGAATCATGTTCAAACATTAATGCCATAAAATTATCTATCAAATAAAGCCAATTTCATGGTTATTAAAAATATTTTTCTGTTTTATTTCAATTTAAAGTTCTCTGCTGTAAAAAAAACACCTGATACCTTATATTGAAGCGCCTAGCGTAAACGAAATAGCAAAAGAATAACTTGATACTTGTAGTTTCGTCTAATTACTTCAACTGTCGTGCCAGCAACACGAAGAAGAAGAAGTTTAATTACTTCATCACTCTTTTGAGTAGGTAAGTGCCTACTTACTTATCACTCTACTTTTTTCCTACATATCACACTTATAATAAAAACACCATCGTATTTTCACCTACATTAATTTGTTAATCTAATATAATATTCCAGAAAAATATAGGTATATTGTTAAAAATATGATAGAATAAATCAAAACTCATAGAAGACTACCAATTCTAATTTCAGTTATTTCAATATAAGCTGATTTCTAGCCTAGAACTTTCCACAGCCCTCAGGAACCAGCCCTACAATTCAATTTGGGCGCTCAATCCAGTTTCTATAATTTATTTGACGTCGGTAGCACGAGGCAGAATTTAAATTAAATTAACATTATTTCTTACATTTCTATAGGTTTTGAGATCGTTATATTCACTTTTCACTACAATAGGTGTTGGGGTAGGTATGTAAAGTGACGGCGTGGTAGCCAGAAAAACACGAGACTCAATCAACTCTTGAACACTTTGTATTGTTGTAATTAAATATAGGAATTACATTACTTGCATGTCGTCGTGGAAGCTGCGGCGGCGGAAGAGAGACATAGACAATAAACATTCATAGACTATAAATATGTTGACATTAGAAAACCGACCACAGAGTATAATAAATGCTGGACACACCATAACAATAGGCACTACGAAATCTGATGAATACTTGCTCCGATAAAATAAAAGTGGTTCAGAAGATCCATCCCACATTAAAAGGCCGTCGCTGTTTGCAAGCGAATTTCGGAACAACTTCGGAAAGATCACGCCACCTCAAATGTGTAGGTAATTTTTGAGAGCTGCTTAGCGTCATTAGGGGTTCAAAAGTGGCAGCTCCATCGAATATGACGCTCAAAACGATCCTTATTGACGGATTCCGTATCTCCTTCACTGTCATCACGGACGGACACGGCCCCATTTTTGTAACTTTACAGTGAAATGGAAGAAGATAACTTTATTCCTAGATGAGGGTTAAATAAGCGAGAAAGACCAACTAACTGCAGGTGGAATTCTTGGATCGTTTCTTCTAGGTGGAACGGGTTACCGAACTTTCAACTTCTGTATATTCCCTGCTTATTTTACCTTTCCTTTAGGTATATTGCGATGTTGATCGCAACAGCTGGCGACGTGTTCCAACAGACGTGTAATGAGACTCTTAACAAGTTCTTTATTAAAACCGAGATCGTCAAAGCGGCGCTCAGAACATATTTAGAGCTAAGGCTCTGTTTGAGGTGAATGTTCTAGAAAAGTTAATGAGCAAGATTTTATTTATTTATTTGGATATTCTAGGGGATATGCAAACCTTTGCATTTAGTTTAAGTAGCCTGCAGGACAAAGATTTTTAGGGTTGGTACCAAAATGGTAAAAAAAACCGTTGTACACACACGTTTTTCTTGCCGTAAAAACTACGGTTTATTCGCCGTGTATATTCAGTGTTGTGTGGATCACTACGGAAAGCAGCACTACGGTACGGTGTCGTCGGCATATACCATAGAACCGGTGGTTTGCTGTGTGTATATTCAAGCATACACGATTATTCTGTGGTGTGCGATTATTTACCAGCTAGGTGCCAGAATTTCTCTGAGAGATTTTTTTAAACATATTGGTATTCTCACTGTGGCATCACAATTCATCTTTGCCAACATCTTATACATTACGCAAAATATACATTTATATACTAAAATAGTGATATTCACAATGTTAACACCAGAAATAAGGACAAATTACGTGCTCCTTTTCATCCGCTTCATAAGGCTCATAACTCATTTGTTGGGCTTGGTATATCCTTTTATAACAAGCTACCCTCTTCTTTGCTAGATTTGCCCTACAATGCGTTTGAAGCTGAAGTAAAATCTAACCTTTGTTCAAAGGCATACTATTCTATCAACGACTACATAAACGAAAAGTATAGTTGGTCGTTGTGATTAACACAAGATATGTTCTTACTCCAGAATTAGCTTACTTTCTGGCAGGTTATATGAGATCATATAATTATTTATATGCCTGTAAAAGTTAATTTATTTTAATTTTATTTTTATTTATCATTGTCATAATCTACTCATTACAATATCTTTTATGAGTGGTATTGCAATATGTGGTTAGCTAGCGACCTCATCAACATCATCATATCATTCTTGCCTGAGCCACCGGCAGCAAGTTCGTCATTGCTTGCGGTAGTGTCGGGGGTCGGGTTGCCTCCTTCCCTCAAATATGGTGAGGGGGGGGGGGGGGGTAATGGCTGATCTTTGCGTTATGCTCGTGTAGTGGTGCTGCTTGTGGTGACTGGTCGTCTTGCTGACCTTGGTTTTGTTATTGTTATTAGTAATTAACATCTTTGTTTATTTTACTCCGATGGTCCTAGTTTATTACTTGTGACTTGAGTTACTGCTATATGGCTATATGTTAGTTGGCACGCCCTTTAGGCCTGGAGGCTTTTATTTAGTTATAAAGTTCTATTTCTGCTTGAGTATAGTTTTCGATATTTTTTTTTTTCCTTTTTGGTATATCAGCGTGTGCTAGCTGACTTATGGCAATGAATTTAATTTAGTTTCATGTTTTATTGCGTAATACCTACTTTATTTTGCTCAGTGCAATCATATTTTTTAACTGAACAGACAGCTGTGCTGCTGGGGAGTTTGTTGCGCCACTTCTCCCCAGCACTAGGAAGTGGCGAAGGGCGGGCGTTTTGGGGGACTGTTTTATGTAATTTTGACGTTCGAAAAGTTTGAATAAATGACGTTTGATTTTGTGACTAGCGCGCCGTACTGTAAAGAAAACGTGGCTTGTACAACGAGCCTTATGGTGCGATGTCTTTTTTTTTGACTGTATGAAAGTGACATATCTCTACTCCTAAAGAATATGTATAAGCATTGACCATAAGATTTTTATCGCTACGGAAAAGTTGAATTGGAAAGTTAGGATCAAAAATAAATTGCTTCAGATATAATATGTTTCTACCGTATATTTTTTGTTTTAAATTAACTCTGGATTTCAGCTGTCATCAACAATGTTGTTACCGCAATTAAGTGGGAAGCCGGGTTTACCTTTTGACGCGTACATTTTTGAATATAGGTACGGCTGAGGCCCAACTGACACGAAGTAGGTTATATACCTATTTGTATACGTCATAAAAAATTCGTCAAGTTTATATTTTGATGCAAAAGTGTATTCCATAGTGTCACATAAGTGGCATTGATGTTATTGGTATTATTAATACATTCGGAAAACAACGAAATACAATACGTTTTAAACTTGTATTTATCAAAGTTTTCAAGAATATTAATTAAAAAATAACATTGTATTTCCTAAGAATTTCTTTGAAATACAATAGATCTTCATAAATTGAAGGAGAGCGTTCCAATATCCTCCGTTACTTTGAATCTCCATGAAAACGATATAGAATTTTAAACGAGTGGCTGTTTTATACGATACTCTATCTCTGGGGATATCCTTCGTTCTAAAGCTGAGCGGTCATAAATCTCAATCGATCATAAACGTGTAGTTCAGATCGGTTCATATTTTGTAGCGAGTTGAGAAGAAGGGTAGAAAGGGGTTTAAACGACGAACTGTACGGAAATAAACGTTTTTAAATTATTCTTACCTGATATTTTTCTTTTGCACTTACGTGGTAATCATCAGATGATTACTGTTTTCCGTCCCATCGGTCTATGAGAGTAAAGGAACCTACTATGAGAGGAAAGGACAGACTGCATCTGTGTTTGCTCACACACTTGTGCACTATATGTCCTGTGTAATTGGCTAATTTCCGTTGCGATTGGCCACCGTGGACGAAATTTGGTCGGGAGGATTTTATTGTACTGTTTTCAAAGTAATATAAAAACACTTTTTAGGGTTCCGTACCTCAAAACGAAAATGGAACCTTTATAGGATCACTCGTGTGTCTGTCTGTCTGTCTGTCAGTACGTCTATCACATCCAACTTGCTCCAAATCTAATGCACCGATTAAGTTGAAAGGTAGGTACACGTATGAATTTCTGTGACCCAAACACGAACGTGTAACGTAAATAAATGAATTTTGAATACGGGGCTCAATTTTGGGGGGCAAATAAGAAAATTTAAAAAAGTCTTGCAAACTGTACCGTGTGACATACCAAATGAAAGGGCTTACTGTGAGGGTCTTAAACATATTCTATTTTTATAATTTTAAAACATATTGTTTTAAAGTTATTTAAGAAAATAGCTCCTTATCTCTGAAACTACTGAACCTAAAATTTTGAAAAAAAAAAATAAAGGAAATAGTTATATACCTATATATTACAGGAAAACCTATAAGAAGTCTATGGTCTTAATAACATTGTAAATCTCTCAATATTGTGCGCACAAACTTACATTTGCAGTTGGAATGTATGGGAGAAGATGTTTTTCAACTACAATATTAAGTATGGTTTGGATATAAATTCATCCCAACTACGGAACCCTTCATTGTGCGTAGTCCGACACGCACTTGGCCGGTTTTTCTATATGACATGGCTCATAGCACCGTCTGGCTTTTCGACGTACGAACGCCAGTGGTAACAAAACTAGTATAAGTTGGCCTTTCATTCTATTGAAACTCCGTACTACGCTAGGTTAGTTCAATGTCAAACTGTTATCGACGTGCTGCCTACTGTACCTATTTGGAACAACATCATCGTAATAACTGCTTTCATGCAGGGTAGACGGTAACCAATCATCAATCATTCAGCCTTTGGTACAGACGCCAGCACGTCATGCTACTACAATCTGTCAGATTTCTTTAATAGATTTTCGACTTTATTGCTAAAGTTTTAGGTTCAAGGTTGATTGGGAAAATCTGACAGTTTCGGGTAGGTTGACCTGCTGGCGTCTGTACATCATTTCAGCAGATAGTCATCCACTGCGAGACATAAGTCTCCTCCAAGATTCCTGCGGCCTTCACCTGATCATTGGTCCACCTTGTGGAAGACCTTTAACCCTTCCGATACGCGGTCGCAGAACCTTTCAGCCCCATCAGCCATCGTTCTGCGAGCTATGTGCCAGTACCACTTGAATTGGCAATTCTTTGGGCTATGTCGGTTGCCTTGGTTCTCGCAAATATCTTCATTTCCGATTAGATTACGTAGGGAAACTGGAAGCATAGCCCACTCCATTGCCCTTTGTTGTTGCCAACATCAGTCCAAATTGACCAGGAACACATTAAAAAAAAAATGAGGTACCCAGTTATTCCAAAAACAGTTCATACCTTATGAAAACGATACAGAAAACCTGTGAAATATTGTATTCACGTGAAACCTTATATATCCAATTAATTATAGTTAATTGATTGCTTTTATCATAGTAACTACGTTTATTGTGTGGTGTCGGATTCCTTTGAATGATTTCATATCAATATTTATTATTCATGGACGTAAATATTGCTGTGTTTATTGTGAAAATGTCGGATTGTGTTGTTTTCTTTTAGTGTTTTTTAATAAAATTTCGTCGCATGTAGGTAACTACAATTTCTTTCCTGTCTTTCCTTTTTTGTTTTCTTTATTTTCTGTATATCTAAGCACCTGCGTTCAGCTGTTTATATTCTACCACCAACTGAGCTGGAAAAACTTGTTATTTAAAACTTTAAAACAAAAAACCGGCCAAGTACGCATTGGATCATGCACAATGAAGGGTTCCGTAACTGGTATGAATTTATCTCAAGAACAAACTTAACTGTAGTTGAGAAACATGGTCTTCCATACATTCCAACTACAAATGTAAGTTGGTCGTTTGTCGACTATTACTCATTAACTTCTAAAGCCTACTACTGCCGTGATTTTTATCACATACCCAAAAACAACCGTTTAGCTGGCAAGGGGGCTCTAACAAAAGTTAGTAATTTAAATTTAATTTAATATTAGGCAAACGGATCCCTGAATCGAAAGATGGTTTTCACAGACCCACAATATTTTTGAACGGCCTATCCAACGATACCCCACACCATGGGATAGACGAGAAAAAAATATCATCCCCACTTTACGCGCCACCTATAAAACTTTTTTTAAAGATTTTATTTCACCATGTTCGGCGTGATTAATATATATGTATACCCATGCCAAATTACAGCATTCTAGTACTAAGAGTCTCTGAGCTAAGCCGCTGACGGACAGACAGATGGATATGGGAGAAACTATAAGAGTTCCTTGTTGACTACGGAACCCTGAAAAGGATAACACATATTTATCTAATTCTGTCCTCCGAGAATACAGCTGCAAGGTGTAAGTATATCTCGCCTTACACTCAAGAGAAAAGGCGAACTAAAAAAAAAGGTAATCCTTATCTGCTTATTTCATAACATTGACACGTCTCAACGTTATTACAAATCTTGTAAATAATGAAACGGAGGCCTACTCATGTTTATACAGAGCATCAACTTGTGTGTACTCGGCTCAAAATAACTTCAGCTCAGTCCTTTTTGTACGTGACTCGGTCGTTTTAGGGATTTGGCAGATATTCGACTGATTAGCAACACAACAGTTGGTCTTATTTAAAAATTGACTAGACAACGAATTTTCGGTCGGCCAAAAGATTAATTTATTGGCTACTGAGTGTGTTATTGACACAGCGTTTAACGCTGTGTGTGTGTGTGTGTTACTGTTACTATAAAGCTTTAAGCTTTATAATAATTGCCTGACTGCCACCTATCGCTGTCTCTAAAAAGGCTCTAGAATCCGCTCTTAAGAATTTTCATGATAGTTAAGCCATGACACCATCGCAATTTTTAAGGCAACAATTATTGATGAAAACAATTATCGATGTCTACTAAATAATTGTACCTTTCCCTTTTAAGTTGCACTGAAGTTACCGCTGCGAATGGCTAGAGTAATCTTACATGTGCACGTCTCACCGAATAAACAATTAGATTGGATAAATGTTGGTGCTACAGACTTGATCCAACCAAACAGTTAAGTTGGTTGGTTGTCTGCGGGAGGGGAGAAAAAAGTTTTCACGTGACTTACTTCAGACTTACACCCTTTTTACTTTAATACTCTGTCTGTATTATGTTAACTGTAGACAAGTAAAGAGGTTTTAGGCGTAATCACTGTCTCTGTAATGTTTTCTTTTAACAATTCTGAGTAATTGCGCAGTTGCGCTACCAGTCGCGTCGAATCGAGTTGTGCCTCTAAGTAAGACATAACTACGATACCTGTAAGAAAAACTTGAATGTAGCTCGAACAGTCAGGCCCAAAGAGGTGGCGCGCAGTGTTCCATGCGCACCCTTTTTTTTTTTTTTTTTTTTTTTTTTTTTTTTTTTTTTTTTTTTTTTTTTTTTTAAATGTAGATTCAGGTAAATTAATAGACCTCCCTAGCGGCGTCAGCGTGGTATGTTACGCTGACGACACGCTGGTCCTGGCGCAGGGGAGGTCGCACCAGGCGGCGGCTGAATTAGCGACACGCGGGGTGGCGATAGTCGTTGAGAGGATCCGGCAGTTGGGACTCGAGGTGGCCCTGCACAAGTCCGAGGCCATGTGTTTTCATGGTCCTCGGGATGCGCCACCGTCGGGTTCCCAAATAACGGTAGGAGGGGTTCGCATCGGAGTCGAGTCGACGATGAAGTACCTGGGACTCGTCCTCGACAACCGGTGGAACTTCGTGGAGCATTTCCGACGTTTGGCTCCCAGACTGGAGCGGGCTGGGGCTGCCTTGAAGCGGCTCCTGCCCAATCTAGGTGGTCCAAACGCCTCCTGCCGGAGGCTTTACGCGGGGGTCGTGCGGTCCATGGCCCTTTACGGGGCACCGGTGTGGGCGCGTTCCCTGAGGCTGCGGCGAGTCCGCCGGTTGAACGCGTCCCAGAGGGTCATGGCCATTCGGCTAGTCCGGGGTTACTGCACGGTCTCCGGTGAGGCGGCGAGCCTCCTTGCCGGATTGCCGCCATGGGATCTCGAGGCGAAAGTCCTCGCGCACGTGTGGGAGTGGCGCGAGGAGGCGAAACGCCGGGGCGTAACTCCGCTGCCGCGAGAAATCACGGTACAGCGGACAGAGCTCCGGCGGGATCTCATGGCGACATGGAGAGTGCGACTGTCGCAGCCCAGCGCTGGGCACGCCACAATTGCGGCGATAAGTCCCCTCTTTGAGGAGTGGTTAGAGAGGCGCCACGGCGTCCTCACCTTCCGCCTGACGCAGGTCCTCACCGGACACGGTTGTTTCGGGAGGTTCCTGTTTCGCATAAGGCGGGAGGAAACGCCCGGGTGTCACCATTGTGTGGATCGCCCAGAGGACACGGTGGAGCATACAGTGGAGGTCTGCCCGGCTTGGGCAGAGCACCGCCGTGTTCTCACGGAGGCGATCGGCGGCGGTGATCTCTCGCGTCCGAGCTTGGTCCAGGCCATGGTGCGGAGCGAGAGTGCATGGGAGGCCGTCACCTCCTTCTGCGAAGCGGTAATGCTCGCAAAGGAGGAGGCGGAACGCGTGAGGGAGAGGCAACCTCACGCCCTCAGTCGCCGCAGGAGACGCCCTGGGCGGCGGGAATCGATAGCCGATTCCCGGCCACCGTAGGCGCGGGCTTGCGGACGGTGAGTAGTGGGTAGCTCGCCGTCCGGTGAGGACCAGGCCCGGGTCGACGGCGCGTTGTGTTCCACGCGCGCCTCAAAGAGATGTCAGCAAAAGATGGGGTCCAATAGGGCCGATGCCGCTGGGGTCGCGGGTTGTTTGAAAAAGATACCGTGGCCCTGGCATAGGCAACTGAAGGAACACGGGTGGGTTTTAGTCAGTAAAAGTCTGACACGCCCTTCCGCTCCACCCAGAGCGGGAGAAGTTATTTGATGATTTCCCATCCACAAAAAAAAAAAAAAAAAAAAAAAAAAAAAAAAAAAAAAAAAGTATCAAAATTGATAAATTAGCATTGTTCCCGTAGCGTGTTTTCTTAGCGACTGATTCTGACAAGAAAAAGTATTATTAAATTCTAACGAAAATATCTTTCAAATTGAAACACTTAACTTTTTTTAATTGAATTGTCACTTGAATAAGGTTATTAATAGTATAGGCAAACCTAATATTATATCGCAAAACTAAAATACAATATAACAGACCAACTCATTCATAATTCCAGAGCGCAGAAACTGACAGCTGCAGTTGGTGACCCAAAAATCAAAATCAAAATCAAATCAATCAAAATCAAAATCAAAAGTCATTTATTCAAACTAGGCTGAGAATCAGCACTTTTCGAACGTCAAAATTACATAAGACAGTCCCCCAAAACGCCCGCCCTTCACAAAATAAATAAATTCCATCCAAACAGTTTCCAAGAAATTAATTTTCAAAGTTCCAACTGTAACCGGGTCATACATTCACAGGAAAACGATCAACACAAATTAATTGTATTTATCTGCTGCTTTCCACTCACAAGGTGGACGGATGGCTTTGTGAAGACCGCAAGAATCCGTTGGATGCGAGAACCACAGAACCGGTCGAAGTGGCGATGTTTGGGTGAGGCCTATGTCTAGCATTGAACGTCCATCGGCTAGAATGAAGACCTGCTGCTTGAATCTTCCATTTATCTGATAAACAAACCCCACCTCCAATTGATTACGAGTTCCCAAGAAAATGTATTCCATTTTTGAAATCTTTGCCTCGAAAATATCACAATAACTTCTGCATAAAATCCAGCAATAATATTTGCTTTTTATTTTCCGTCAGATTGCAAGGAACACCTCTTATAATGCCAAAGCTTTATGCTAATAAAACGAGGGTAGTATTCAAATGTTAGCTTCGCATCACACCCCTGGCGAGACTCCAAATAATTTGGCTAAATGTAACAGATTACTTTGAAGTTGAACTAAATAGGCATCTTTAAATATAGTTTGCGGGGCACTGATGATATTTACCTTGGTTTCTAAGGTAAATAGTAGACATAAATTATCTTTATTTAGGCTGAGGCCAAACGAACGTAATTTTTTTAACTGTGATTCGCGTAAAATGAGTCGCGGAATTTACGCTGCATTCGGTTTCATATTAAAGTCCTGTTTGTGCCACACGGCGACGCAAAATGAGTTCTCATTTTATAAAAAAAAAATCATTTTACGCGACTCACAGCTCAAAAAAATACGTTCGTTTGGCCTCACCCTTAACGTAGACAACAAGGTGTGTACCTTGTTGTCGTAATTTGGACGTATTGTAATTTTTGCCCTTTCTAATTTTGGTCGTTTTTTGCTGAGATTCAAAAAGTAACGACTTTGTTTTTTCAATCTCCTCCACACTAAACGCACTTTCACAAATACGAACAACACTTTCCTCGTCCATAACATCAAGTTTATTACTGATAAACGATAACAATTCGCAAATTATATTCGCATATTGCAGTTAGCACACTTCAATCTTTTGGAAGCCATTTTTGTGACTAACGCACGGTGGCCAATACGCTCGTGACCGCGGTCATGTTCAGACTCCGTAGACTTACGTATTTTATATTAATATCAACTGGATACCTCCACTCGTTCATGAGAAAAAGGGCCTTGACAGACAGACGGACAACAAAGAGATACTATAAGGGTTCCTTTTCCTTTTGAAGTACGGAACCCTAAAAATAGGTTGCCAAGGAGGTCCGTCATAGGTACTGACGGACCTCCTTGGCAACCTATTTTTAGGGTTTGATTCGATTGTCCTTTCAATTACGTGGTACCTAGAGATTTTTTATTCTAAATTTTTCGTCTAACTTTGCTATAAAATCCATCAGTAGTGCAGTGAGATACAGTTGGCTGTGCAAGTGCTGTGAATCTATGCGTATCATAACAAAATGATTACATGTTGACATATACTTTTTATTTTATTTATACATGTATTAATTAGTTAGATATATCATAATTATCATGTCCTTATAAATTTCTGTCGTTCTTCAACCAGTCATGCTGTATACTGTGAAGGTATATAAGGTACTAGCTTTTGCCAGCGGCTTCGCCCGCGTCAAGTACCGGGATAAAAGTAACCTATGTGCTATTTCAGACTATAATCTATCTCTGTGCTAAATTTCATCCAGATCCGTTCAGCCGTTCGGGCGTGATTGAGTAACAAACATCCATCCATCCATCTAAACTTTCACATTTATGATATTAGTAGCATTACTAGGATAGTTGGATTTATTATTATTATTAATAAAACAAAATAAAGCTTTTGTAATTTTTATTTCAACTTTAAATCGCATAATTAAATTTTGGCTGTAAAAAAAGTCAGATTTAAATCATTTATAATGACATTAGGTTTAATTTTATTTTTATAGCTATTAGAGCTAATACTATTAAATGAGTAAATATTTGTATATTTGTAATCACTTTCTCGAAAACGGGTCTAACGATTTCTATGAAAGTTGCAATATATACGTAGGAGTTTACGGGGGCGAAAAATCGATCGAATTGGGGAAGTGTATAAAGTCTATAAGATTTTAAAAAGCTATTTTTTTTTTATCTTGCTACTTCCTGATACTCTATTTGCACTCAATCAATCTGCCTAGCCCTTTCCCACCTATGTTGGAATCGCCTTCCAGTCTAATCAGATAAAGCTGAATACCAGTATTTTACATGGAGCGACTGCCCATATCTATTTGCACTCAAACTTACAAAAAAAATCCAAATTAAATTAAATTAAACTTACAATTTAGAGCTTTAATTTGTTTGAGCATGTTTTCGTAATAATTGAGTTCGTCTTTTTCTGTAACATCAAAAATTAGGCAGCTTTTAAGAATATCAAATTTTAAATAAGGTTTAATTAATATTATTTTCGAAAAAATAATCATTACCTACCTTCTTTACTAATTTGGTGTTCTAAAATTTAAAAGTAGGTATAATGTAAATAAATCCATACAATTACTATTAATTACTATTGATGATGATGATGATGGTGATCTATCATCATCATCATCATCAGCCAGCAGTCCACTGCTGGGCAAAGGCCTTTCCTATTGCACGCCATTCAACTGGATTTCCGGCAACTCTCATCCAGCTGCTACCAGCCACCCTCGAAGATCATCGCTCTACCTAGCCTGAGGGCGTCCTACCTTACGTTTGCCGATTCGCGGTCTCCTCTCAAGAACACAGTTTACCCCAAAGGTCATCGTTTCTACGGCTAATATGCAGGGATTCATTGCTACTTCAGCTTGCTTATTGTGTGAGCTATGTCGACAACTTTGGTTCTCTGTCAGATCACCTCGTAGCGGATTCGATCCTTCAGACAGACTCTAAGCGTAGCCCATTCCATAGCTCGCTGAGCGACCTTGAATTTATGAACCAGAAGTACCGTGAGTGTCAACGTTTCGGCTCCGTAAGTAACAACAGGCAGGACGCACTGATTGAAGAACTTAGTCTTTAGGCTCTGTGGAATACGTAACGAGAAGACTCAACGACGCTTCCCAAATGCTGCTAAGCCCAGCTGAATTCTTCTGTTAGCCTCCCTCTCAAAATTGTTCTTACCAAACTGCAGAGTTTTCCCGAGGTACACGTATTCTCGAACAACCTTGAGAGTACCGCTATTGACAGCAATCGGTCCCGGGGTAACGTGTTCGTTGAACATAACCTGGGTTTTGTCCAAGTTCATCCGTAGGTCAATGCGTATAGAAGAATCAACTAGGCCGCCCAGCATCTGCTGCAAGTCCTGCAGCGATTCAGGCAGTATGATGATGTCATCTGCAAATCTCAAGTGTGAGATGTACTCGTCGTTTATGTTAATGCCACGTCCTTCTCAGTTCAGCGTCTTAAACACATCCTCTAATGCGTTAAACAACAATTTCGGGGAAATTGCATCCTCACGTTTCACCCCTCGACGCAGTGTGATATCGTCCGTGAACTTCTGAGATCTTCTATCTACCTACAACAAATTTTACAAGAGGAACATAAAACTAATTTATTAATTTTTCGTGGAGATTTTTGGTAAACCAAAAAGTAGTTGGTTAGTTTTTATGTCTTTTATGAAATCATAATTAAATGCAGTTAGTATTGTGTTGTTTTTATTTTAATCGTAAATAGGAGTTGGCATTATAAAAACGTTTTGCGCAAAAATACTAGTTAGGAGGTATCAGAAGTTCACGGTCGATATGTTAGTTCGCTGGTCTTGAGTTTGGACGGCCATTGTCGCAATTTCAGACATCTCAGCACTTAGATGTATTGCCAGTCGACCTGGCATCGCTGCAGAGATTCCAAAACAGATCAGGTCTCAATAGAATCAAAAGCTTTGCATAGTCCACAAAGGCAAGACGTAGGTGCCGGTTATACGCTTAGGACTTCTGTATAATTTCTCGCATAGTGTGGATGCCATCTATGTTGGTGTATCCTCCTCGAAAGTCGACCTGCTCCGGTGGCTGAAACTCGTCGAGTCTTAGCGCTAGACGATTTGTGACGACTCTTGAAAACAACTTATATACGTGGCTAAAGAGCGCATTGGGTCTGTAATTCTTTAGACGAGTCTTATCCCCCTTTTTAAAGAAAATAGGTCAGAGTTGAAGAGCTCCCGTCGAAGCTCTTTAAGTACAGGACTTCCTCCCGCTTTCAGGAGCTCGGTCGTAATCCCGTCCTCACATGGGGCTTTTCCATTATTAAGACACGTTAATAAGAAGACGGCTGAATGGATTTGGATAGGCCATGACCTGTGTATATAGGATACTTCTATATCGGTAGCATAGTAGGCGAGCCGCGGCCAAAAGATAGTTATTTATTCACTCTGATAAAATATTTTTGTCCATACATAATATTACTTACGCATAGCTTTCTTGTACATGTTTTCTTCGTGTTGCACTGAAAGTTAATTTGTGATGAACTAGCTTTGAATACGTCCGCGTGGAAGTCGAAAACGAACACGAATAAATACCACCATGCAGGTGCAAATGCAGCTATGCCCACGACTCTTACCGCGTGGATGTAGAAAAAACGTGCACTTAATCAATGTCTATAGGTATGCACCTAACTACCAACGAATATTCGTAAAAAAATATATAGAAAGTTATAATACCCTTTTAAAAGTAATCCGTATTATTATATACAGGGTGTTTGGCAGAACGTTGAACATACGAAAATGGTGGATAGGTTGGTCATCTGCTACTTATTTAGTCCTATTTTATTTGGCCCTGGCCCCCTGGATATTAAAAAAAAAAAAATTTGGCTTTCTTCTAGTTTCACCACTTTCTTAACTTTAAAGTGTAATTTTTATTAAAAATGGGTAAAACAGGCAATATTTTTTTAAAATCTTTAATGTTGACAGATTCTTATAAAACTATTGCTTTATTCAGATGTTAGCTAGAAAAAAAGTTATGAGTCCTCAAACTTACAGAAAGATGTAAAGATAATAAAAATAATACTTAAATCTTATTTTCAACTTGCATTAAAAAAAAACAAAAAATGATTAAGGAGTTCCAATTCTAGCAAAACATCCCTAGTGTTATGACCTTTCTAGTATGTAATTTGCTTTTATAAAAAAAAACTTGAAGAATTATTTCATAATTTTATCAAGTAGGAAATTTATGACGAAACTCTACCTTTACGGAAAGTGAAATGTTTTGCGAAATTTAATACTGCAAGGTTGGTAAAAATTAAATGATCGACGGCTTGCCAGTAGCAGTGGTGCAAATTGACATTCACTATTCCCTTGGGATGGTTACACAAAGCAGGTAGAAATTTTGTTTCACTCTTGCGCAGTCATAGCGTATTTTTTCTCTCTTTCACTCTCGTGGCACCGTGACGCCTCAGAATGTTTTTTTTTTCTTTTATTCAGTCGAGACTTAACTGCCTTTGCGATCTCACGTGCCGGTTACGCTTACGTTTGTTTTTGTTCACTTCGTTTTGTTTTATTGTTATCACTAGTTTTGTAACCTGTTAGCTAAGTTTTTTGTTATTACTGTTACCTGTGGTTATCAGTAAAGAAATGGCTGCTTTTACCAGTGAGGAATACCTAATAATAATATTGCCTGTTTTACCCATTTTTAATAAAAATTACACTTTAAAGTAAAGAAAGTGGTGAAACTAGAAGAAAGCAAAAAAAATAATTAATAATCCAGGAGGCCAGGGCTAAATAAATTAGGGCTGAGTAAGTAGCAGATGACCCCACCTATCCACCATTTTCGTATGTTCAACGTTCTGCCAAACACCCTGTATGTATAAGGGGTGAATTTTTCAAGTGGTTGTGGATGGCCAAATCGGAAACTATGAGGAATAGCGAAAAGTACTCAAAGGAGTCTCGGGCTCGATTTTGATTAAAACTAAAACTGCATCATTGGATTTTTGAAAAGGGTATTATAACTTTCTATATTTTTTAACTTACCCATTTTTTTTAATTTTTTTTTGATTTCTGTAAAAAGAGTGCATTTGCAATTATTATAAATCGTTATGTAAGCACACAGATTTACCATTTGTATCTATTCAACATTATTGTTAGTGATAAGCTGGCAAATACACGCGTGATATATGTTGTGTACCATAAAACAGTTTAAGAAAACTACAGTTATCATATTTCAGTGTGATCTTACCTTGGCTATTCATTGATTTATCATCAGGCTCTTCTGACGATGATGTGAATGGTAACGACGAACTTCCCACAGTACCAGCGTATTCAGCCAAGCCCGCCACTAAAATATATTTTGTATGCAAAGACTAGTTTACGCAAAAAACTTTTTAGCAAAAAATAAAACCGACTTCTAAAACAAAACACTACAAAGTGAAAAATAACTTTAATTTCGGAAGTCGGTGTCTTTCGTTTTGTATTTTCGTTTTTTGCCATTGACTTCCGAAATTAAAGTTATTTTTCACTTTGTAGTGTTTTGTTTTAGAAGTCGGTTTTATTTTTTGCCACAAAGTTTTTATTTTTCACTTTTTAGTTGTGGAACCTACCCCACACAAATTCGAATACATAATTGAGCACAATAATTGTAGATATAGCCATGTAAATAACAGTGATAGGAAGTTATTAAAACATCATCACATCATCCATATAAAATAAGTGGGATATATACGCATTATTGAAGCTAACTCAAAAACTCCCCAAGCAAAGTTAATAAAATTTATATGAAACCACCTCGGAGGTATACCCTTTCAAACAAAAAAAGAATTTTCCAAATTGGTCCATCCGTCTTTGAGTAATCGCGTAACAAACATACAAAAAAAAAAAAAGACAAAAAAAAATACAGACGAATTGAGAACCTCCTCCTTTTAGAAGTCGGTTAAAAAGCGGTCTTTAAAAATTACACTTATATGTATACACGATTTTGGAAGCTGGGTGCAAAGCCTTAAGGGGGTGATAGTTGACACCATTTACATAATTTTGTGCTATACATGTCTCAGACATGTTTTTTTATATATTTTAAATTTTATATATTTTAGTTTTTTTTTAATAACCCAATTTCTGACAGTTAATTGACAACAATGGGGTACCCATTTAAATAAACCAAGTTTCAAGCATCCTGTGTTATAGGAAAAAAATACTAGACACTTTTGAAGTCGTAGAAAACTTTTAAAATTAAAAAAAACACTGCGTAGTTTATGGTATAGAGGTATGAGGAGCAGGGTGTAAAGTTCACTCATCCTCCATAGAAGACTATTTTTTGAGACACAGGGGTCTCAAAAAAAAGTCTCATCTCTTCTTGCATGCTCTTTTAGGTTACACATGCTTAAACAAATAAATAAAGAAATCTTATCAAAACAGTTCCAAGTTTGATGTTACAATCAATCAATGGCCATACTATATCTTATATTTTGATTTGTTTGTGATATTTTTAATATAGTGGTATAGCGGCAGTATATGGTTTGGGTTATATTAAATACACTTTGCTAGACGCAAAAAGGGGGTTAAATAACATCAACACCGATCTCCATCCAGAACAGGATAATTAAGACCAGTTCTCACGTGGATTTTTCTTCAGTTCTTTCTTCAGACTGATTGGAAATTCTTGGAGGAGTCCGCCCAATTGTCGATGCAGATTTTACACGAACGGATTAATTTACTCGATTCCCTAGCTATGTTTATTTACAATTTTGCCAATCTTCAGAGAGCTAAGAGGCTCATTGGCGACGTAAAACTGGTGGATGGCAAGCTTCATAGCTTGGCTCATCGCCGCAAGGTTGCCTGCTTGTCGGTCTTCTACAGATTGTACTTCGGAGAGTGTGCCCGAGAACTCCACGACCTCATTCCACCGGCCCCCTTCTACCACCGGACATCTAGACGCACTGCCAGTTACCATCCCTACCTGGTTGCCATTCCACCAATTCGCACTAAGCGCTTCCAAATGTCTTTTATAATGCGCACAGCAAAAGAGTGGAACTCACTACCTGCGTCTGTGTTTCCGAACGTATACAACCCTAATCTCTTCAAAGTGAGAGTGAACACGCTTCTTCTGGGTAAGCTCACTCCATCGTCGACTTTGTCTCTGTCACCTCTGACCTAGACTAGAGTCAAGAGCAAACCCATCACAAATAAAAAAAAAAAAAAAAGTACACTGCCGTTCAAATTGAGTCCAAGCGGCACAAGGAGCTTCTTAATAGGCCACTCCAGGCGAGCCTTTGAAAGGAACTGAATGTCTACCGTCGTTCAAAATGGCAGATCGCGCTGACAGGGCGTCGAGTACAAACCATTCCTACCACTAAACTTAGACGAAGTGGCGTGAGAAAATAGTTAGAGCACAAGTTGAGGCTGTTTATAAACAAATGAAAACACAAATGGATACTTACACAGTCCTTCAAGGCGATCTTTTTTACAACTCACATAATATGTTTGTGAAACGAGCTGGAAAGGAAAGGATTTATGAATACCTAGATACATATTATTTTGTAGCTTATAGTTGGACCTTTAATATTGATTAAATAAGTCTAAAAAACCGGCCAAGTAGGTACTTGTTGGATCACGCACAATGAAGGGTTCTCTCTCTCTCAAACTTAACACTGTAGTTGAAAAACATATTGAGAGATTTACCATGTTATTTTAAGACAAAAGACTTCTTATAAGTTTTTCTGTAATTTATAGGTATATAACTATTTTCTGTATTGTTGTTTTCAAAATTTTAGGCTCAGCAGTTTCGGAGATAAGGAAGGAGATATGGTCAAATTTCGTCTATTTTCTTAAATAACTTTAAAACAGTTTATTTTAATATTATGAAAAAATATTTATATTTGAAACTCTTACGTAAGCCCTTTCATTAGATATGTCACACGGTACAGTTTGCAAAACTTTATTTTTTTATTTTCTTATTTGCCCCCCAAAATTGACCCCCATATTCAAAATTAATTTATTTACGTTGCATGTCCGTGTTTGGTTCACAGAAATTCATACGTGTATTAAGTTTCAATGTAATTGGTCCATTAGATTCGGAGCAAATAAGCTGTGACAGACGAACAGACAGACAGAGACACACAAGAAAAAACGGAACCCTTATTATAGGATCACTATCCTATAATAAGGGTTCCGTTTTTTCCTTTTGAGGAACGGAACCGTAAACAGGAGTTAAAAAAGTATAATAAATAAATCTTCTATTGTTGCTGGGTCTCACCCAGCTGGGTATGGATCCCGGCTGCAACGAAATATTTAGTTATTAAACTCGCTGTCGGCTTTTGAATTTGTGTTGAAATGTTTTTTTGAAGTGAAAACTTCTTTAGGCGCGTTGAGCGATTTTTGGTAGGGGGTAATCTTACGGGGACACGTCACCGCGTCACTACGACACCTCGACATGTTTCGCATAGTTTGACGTTTAACCCTTTTACTGGTGGTGGCAGTATGTGTGCCACCAACATTTTCTTTTTCTCGTTTGGCAATACAACTAAAAATTAAAGAAAGTACCGCCTCTGTGGGAAAATGAACGCATCTTACATTATTAAAAAAATAAACCATATACACATCTGCATTACCCACAATGATTCCATAAAATTAGTTTTTATTTCTCTAACATAAAAAAATGCTTCTCATCATACTCCTGCCCTTGTCCCAATTTATTTGGGGTCGGCGCAATATGTCTTTTTCTTCCATACTTCTCTATTAGTCGTCATCTCGGTAGTCACTCCCTTTCTGGCCATATCATCTTTCACACAGTCCACCCATCGTTTCTTTGGTCTTCCCTTACTCGTATAGCCCTCCACGTTCATACTCAACACTTTCCTGACGACATTTTCCTCATTCCTCCGCATCACAAGCCCATACCATGACAACCGATTTCCACACAACTTTTCAGTCACCGGTGTCACTTTCAGACTTCCTCTATGCTACAAAAAAATGCTTCTACCAGTAAAAAAAGGGTTAAGTTCTCGCTTCTGTCGGTAGTCCCAATTACCTGCCTATGTTTTTTTTTTTTTTGGTTTTGGTTTGGTCAACAGTGTACTATAATTTCCGTACCGCATTTATTTATTACACTAGCTGATTTAGATACAATTAATAAATAAACTCACAATAGTAAATAAATAAAAGTGGAAATACATTACAACGTCGACGACGGTTTACCTGTTGGCGAATGATTAGCCGGCATTATTACACGCGCTCAATTAATTAGTGCAGGTAATATCGCCTGCTTTATTAAGAACCGTGGAACTGCTTTCCGATACGTTAACATAGTTTTAATTAAATTACGACCTAGTTGAATAGTTTCTGTGAAGTTCTAGAGCTCCGTCTGATGTTGGACTAGATTCACTGTTGGTTATTTTTTAACCAACTCCAAAAATGAGGTTCTGTCGAATTTACTATACTTAGTTAGTTTACTATGCTCTTTTTTACAGTTTGTATTTCCTGTGCGTGTCCCAAATAAAATATTTTTCTTTCTTTCTTATATTTAGGTTACAAAGAAATACTATCAACTAAACAATAAAATTCAAAACAAAATCTGGAATAAGCAGCCATTTAAAATATAGTGAATCCTGAAAATGTTAAAAGACTAACTGCTTTCTTCACAAACATATTATAAAAAAGCGAGAGGTCGTGAAAACAAAACAAATGAACTTTTGTTTAATCATCAAAACGACACGAAAATTACTCGACAAATTAAATTTTCATAATTGCTCAAAGTCAATTTAGACCAGAGGAGACATCAATAGAGCGTCCCTTGTGTTAAGTGGTCGTAATCTTAAGATATAATTAATGCTTGTATTATTTTGAGAGAAAATCAGGCTTTTGATGAAATTGCTAATTTGTAGAACTTCTAAAACACTTTTAAAACAAACGCCGTTCAATCTTTCAACTTGTGTTTATATCGGATTGTTTATAAAACTAATTATAAATTTGAAGTAGATTAGTTAGCCAGTAATTTTACAGGTGAATTGCTTGTTTTGCTTACCCTGATTTTTTAAATACATTACAAATAAACAAATTACCAATAATACAGTAACGCACGTGAAACGTGTTAGAACCAATAGACTAGTCGACAGTAAGAAAAATTGTAGAATTGGTTGTGACTTAATTTTGCTAATGAAGTTGATTTAATATTTTCGGGAAATAATTGAGCAAATTAAAAAAAAAACTTTTTTTTTACATTTCTCTGGACCCTGGAGTCCCGGATTTTTAGAAGGCGTGCGAGGAGCCGAAGCCAACTCGCAGAGGCCCCTTAGATAATTTTAAATGATGAGGAGGCACCAACCAACGAAGTTAATTTAATCATTATTATTATTTTTAATTGTTATTGATCACGTGACATTGAACGTGAATCAGAGCGCGGTAGGTTACAATTTTCAGACGAGAAAATTCAAATTGTAAATAGAAATAAACTTTATACGTCAGACATAAAGCTTATTTTTAAATACCAATAGACGTACGAAAAGAATGCTGTTGAAAGGAACAACACTGATTGATAGTGTGTCCCTTTCGCACAATGTGGCTGTCTTCATTATTCATCTACTAAAATAGTATTTAGTGTCTTATTTTGTGTTGGCACATTAAAATTAGGAATTGGAATTCGTCTCTCTACGACTTTCAAAGTAAATATTTACACAAATAATTATTTATCTGCTTTGAATTTTATTTATTTTTATTTATTTATTTAATACTTTAAGCACACAAAATGTACAGAGGCGGACTTAATGCCATAGGCATTTTCTACCAGTCGACCTTTGGGTGATGCAGAGACAAACAGTGGTAGGTGCAACAGCGAGAAATGAGGAATAAATTTTATTTTTTAAATATTTAAAAACGATGTTAAGACCTAATATTATAATAATCAGTCAGAAGTAACAAGTTAAGTTTGTGTGCGAGCAACACTTTTAAAACAAGTGTTTTATTTAAAAATATATATTTTTAAACATGCTTTCATTCACACACTGTATGGATATCATCTAGGACCAGAGTCCTTGTCAAGGCGAATCGAACGAGCCCAGACTCTCTCTAGGGTTGCGTCGTTTTATTACTGAGTTCCTGTGGCCACTTCCGGCTCCATCATCAGATCAGCTCGATGGCACCAAAATATTGCATTATCACCGAATTTACACAGCTCAATCGAACACCGGGAAATGGGTCAAATATAACTTGCAAATTTTGTAAAGGACAACTTACATACGAACAATCAGCTGATCCCTACATTTATGTTCGCATAACTCGTGAGTACAGCAGATTTTTTTTTCGTGATTTCAGGTTTGGTCCCATAGTAAAAGTTGTTTGTTATCGTGAGTACAACCATGTGTTTAAGTATCGGTCACTAATTACCAGTCACCCTTTATTTATAAGAGTACTTTGTGGGAGTTGCATAATGAAATTTAGTACAACATTATAACACTCGTTTGGATGATATTATGGTTACTATGACACTGGTTGTTTTAATGTTGGCAATAAGCTAACTGTTTCAGAAACTTTTATAGACGATTTATAGCAAGAGTGTCGATAAAATCAATTACAGGACAAGTCCGGATTTGTTCGCCAGCTCCTCAAGTATGATATTATTTAACTGGACACATCCACAAAACAAGTAACATTTCAGTTTTTATCACACTTCTTCAGTGTATTGCAAAGTATAGAAAACTGCACGTGAAGATGAGTGGTCCAAGCAATTGCAGGTCATCATTTACCTTGTACTGTAATAACTGTCGCATCTGCGGACCGGCGACGAGATGAGAAATTGAGAATAAATGTAATTTATTATCTCTGAATGATACTACGTTACGGTTTTTTTTAGAATGTGTACTGTCAAAGTTGGCAAATAGCAATTCATAATCTATATTATAGTGCAGTACAGAGCGATATTTCATATAACCGACTTCAAAAAAGGAGGAGGTTATAATTACAATGTGTTAAAAAATTAACTTTACAAACTTTAGAGGTGATTTCGATCATCAAAATGAATAACTTTTAGTATGGAACCAACTTTGAAATCGCAAAAAAACAGCTGTCCCATACAGCTTAAAACTGTAGGCTAATCTTTAGTATGGAACAAGCTGCCCATCGAGTATTTCGGGATATCACCAAGCGGTTGGTCGACTTTGCCGGGACCACAGGTCTGGCCTATTTTTAGGCCAAAGATGCATGCCCGATGAGATCTTCCCCTTTTTATTTTTATTTTTTATTATATACTTGTACGTATTACTTACCCTTTACAAGGCGTTTTTATTTCGGAATTCATCGGTACTTATTAATCGGAATTCGTATTTTTGATGTATCGAATTATCATTAAGTTGGACTTTTTGTTACTCGATCTGTTGAAATCGGTATTTTGAGATAAACGTTAGGAATATTGAAATTGTGGAATTATGAAAATAGGATGAGTGATAAATCGGAGTGGTTTTAATAGGAATTTTGAACCATTCGGAATTATGAAAATAGGATGAGTGATAAATCGGAGTGGTTTTAATAGGAATTTTGAGCCATTCGGAATTATGAAAATAGGATGAGTGATAAATCGGTGTGGTTTTAATAGAAATTTTAACCATTCAGAATTATGAAAATAGGATGAGTGATAAATCGGAGTGGTTTCAATAGGAATTTTGAACCATTCGAAATTATGAAAATCGGTATTTTGAAATTCGTATTTGTGACTGACGGAATAAAGTTTTTCGTATCTATGTAGTGCACCCAACACAAAGATGGTCAAAATAAGAACCTACTTCATATATTATCAAAATAAAGCGTTTTTCTCACCCAACGTTAATTAAAGTCCAATTCATAAACCGACTAACAAAGGAGCTTTCTCATTATTTTTTATTACGGCTCTTTATTCACTGGACTTGAAGTCTTATCACTCGTTTTATTATCTCATATTATGTCGCGGTCCCACGGTCCCCTTTCTCACAGGCCAGATCGCTCACTGTCAGGCTGGCAGGTCGTGCAAACAGTTGCATCCGTTGAGGCCTGCTGTGGCCTCTCGTCCCCCGTCCGATCGAATGTATGGGATGATCCTTGGGAACACTCGGCACGGGCCGCAACAGGCCTCGACAGGCCGTGGGATTGGGGCATTACTGTACTTCTGAGTAATGAAGCGTGAACACTCGTAGTACATAGTATGATTAAAATCTAGATGGCGTTAAGAGGGCCGATCGACCTACATACATGATGAAGATGCGTTTTCTAAAGGCATTCTTTAGTTTAAAAATCTGGTCAAGTACGAGTCGTTCTCGCGCACGAAGGGTTCCGCACCATTATCTATAAAAACGGCAAAAAATCAAGTTTGTTGTATGAGAGGCACCTCAAATATTTATTTTATTCTGTTTTTTAGTATTTTTTGTTATAGCGGCAACAGAAATACATCATCTGTGAAAATTTCAACTATCTAACTATCACGGTTCATGAGATACAGCCTGGTGACAGACGGACAGCGGAGACTTAGTAATAGCACAGTATAAAAATCATACAGTAGGACGACGCCTTTGATCTTGTGTAAAATGCCGACATCGTCTAGACAGTAACGCATCGGCCGGGGTTGTCACAAATAAACAATATTTACAAAATTATTTATTTATTGCAGATCAATATTGATAGTAGTATTTAATAAAACAATATTACACATTGATATAATAATGAAAACAATTTTTAACCCGCTTTTTACTGCATACTATTATTAAGGAGTTGAGTATGACAATAAAAAAGCAGATGAGGCGTATACAAAGAGATTAAAAACTGAACTAATGCAGACTTGATAATTACTGTGACACTTACTGTACTGTAATCTTGTTTAAGTGAAGTTTTTAAATAAATAAATAACTCATACTATAAAAAATTAGGTCTACCATCTCGAAATTCACCCTTAGTAAATAATAAAAAAGTCCACCATCTTGACACGGAACATACAAACAAACACTTTCACATTTATAATATTAGTAGGATTTCCAAATAGATGGAAGCCGTGTGCGATAACCTATTAACATTTT
The DNA here is from genome assembly GCA_948252095.1 of Dicycla oo. Classification (NCBI taxonomy): domain Eukaryota; kingdom Metazoa; phylum Arthropoda; class Insecta; order Lepidoptera; family Noctuidae; genus Dicycla; species Dicycla oo. Next base: position 28,893,456 of record OX411712.1, on the reverse strand, counting down.
TTTTACCGTGCGCCGGTCGACCATTTTATTAGCGTTATCAACGTGGCACGACATTACAAATAAAATTATTTATGTACTCTACAATAACAAAACAGATTTATTTACCTTACTTCTGTGCGTGGAAGCTGATGAAACCGCAGATCTTTGTTTATGTAAGATGAAGACTTGCAATCACTCACAGCACACTTTGCATGCACCATTTTAAATAAAAAATAAACACTTGTCGGCCCTGAATGACGTATCCCGAACTACTGACATCGTTTTGTTCGCAGTTCGGGATCGGCTTACCCGCGTCTCGCCCCTCACACCCCGCACGATTGCCCTGTCTATACGTCTTCGTTGGACGACTTTATGATTTTTAGACTGTGGTAATAGGGTTTTACCGTTTACCGTTTTACCCTTTGGGTACGGAACCCTAAAAAGTGGAGCAGTTTGGATTTGTGCCAGGTAAATGACAATAGGCTGGCTTACGAAGCATGAGAGAAATAAGTGACTGCCGAAATGTGGAAGCACTTCACACCTCAGTCTACGCTTCGCGGGAAGACGGCGTGTTGACATTCCAACAAATCTTATATTATGTCGTAGGATGATTTGATAATTCGAATTTTAACAAAACTCGGATAATTAGATAATGGTGAAAACATTTCTCAATCTTACTGGAAAAAGATTTTGAAAAGGGTTTTTGCAAAAACAAGAGTCACTCTAGTAACATTGAATATTCATAACTCTGATTGGCTAGATTTTTGCTTGCTGACCAAATCTTATTCTGATTGATTCCTAGTTTTACCATGTGAGCTTTGAAGCTGATCAGTTGATCGGGTTATTTGTAAAGAGGTTTGTATCTGTCATTTTGTACTTAAAGATCACACCTCCTCCACTGCATTTCAAGTCCAACCACACTTTTAACCACATTTAAAACAAAAGACTACTGAGTCACTCTTTAAAACACAAACATAAATAAAACATCGTGGGTAAATGATTGAGATTTGGAACGTCAACCAATCAGAAAAGGTCTCGTTTTGGGCGCTCCGACCGGCCAATCAGCGTTCTTATTTCATAATAGCTAACGTTTCGTTTTGCAATATTACTAGAGCGATTCGTGTTTTCGCAAAAACCCTATCTTTTTCCAGTAAGATTGAAAAGCTTTTCACCATTGTCTAATTATCAGTGTTTTCGCAATATCCCTAGGGTTTTCGCGAAAATTCGAATTATCAAATAATCCTACGACATATATAACATGACGTGCCACAGAACTTTAAGCCAACATGAAGAATAAATATGAACTACACGTACATTGTACAACTTTACCCGTGTTTATTCAACCTATTATTTATTCAGCTCATTCAATACCTACTCGAACTTTATTCGCGTCAAATGTGAGAGAAATTCTGTCGAAATATTCAACGTTATTTTGTAAGATTTAGTCACGATTTTGCTTGCTCTTGCAAGACGAATTTGGGTAAACATTGACGGAGGGGATGAAGCTGTGAATATGTAAAGTTAGTTAGGTTGAACACTGAGAGTTGTTGGCGATAGTTTATGCTGGTGCTTAGTAAAGTGTGTTTTGTTTTGCAAATAGCATTTTAAGTCACGTGTAAATCATTGTCTTGTGTACGTTGTGTGCGTCTACGCTAGTAAACGCACTGTTAAGAGGGCTGTTTCGTATTGTCACCTCTCTCGCTCACACGTGACATTTTTTTTTAGAACCAATGTTAAATGAAAAGATGCTTTTTTGAAAAAGTAATCATTTAGCGAACTAGTAAATAATATTAATTTAAAAGGTAATTATTAAAAACAAATTTTTATTGGGTCTTTTATTTCAAAAACATCACAAAACAGATCTTGATACTTTTTGAGCTGATTTCATTAGATAACACAATATAAATTTGTGTTTTTTAATAATTACCTATTAAATTAATATTATTTACAAGTTCGCTAATTGATTACATTTTTCAAAAAGGCATCCTTTCATTTAATAATCTTAAAAAAACTTTTTAGCAAAAAATAAAACCGACTTCCAAAACCAACCACTACAAAGTGGAAAATTTCGGTAGTCGGTGTCTTTGGTTTTGTATTTTCGTTTTTTGCCACCGACTTCCGAAATTAAAGTAATTTTTCACTTTGTAGTGTTTTGTTTTGGAAGTCGGTTTTATTTTTTGCTAAAAAGTTTTTATTTTTCACTTTTTAGTTGTGGAACCTACCCCACACAAATTCGAATACATAATTGACCACAATAATTGTAGATATAGCCATGTAAATAACAGTGATAGGAAGTTATTAAAACATCATCACATCATCCAAATAAAATAAGTGGGCAATATACGCATTATTGAAGCTAACTCAAAAACTCCCCAAGCAAAGTTAATAAAATTTATATGGGACCACCTCGGAAGTATACCCTTTCAAACAAAAAAAGAATTTTCCAAATCGGCCCATCCGTCTTTGAGTAATCGCGTAACAACATACAAAAAAAAAGCATACAGACGAATTGAGAACCTCCTCCTTTTTGAAGTCGGTTGAAAATTTGGTCCCGTGTGAGCGAAAGAGGTGACAAAATGAAACAGCCCTCTTAATAAACAGCCTACGCTGACCTAGTAGCAAGTAGGCTCGTGCGTAGACGCTCGGCTACGTGCGTAGGAGTTATGTACTTGAAGATCAGCGTAAATCCAGCGTAGCTCTTGTTCGTACGGTAATGCGATCAATAGAAAATTGAGGCACGGGTTTAAGAACTAACAAAGATACTTTTCTCATGGGATATAATATTTATTCAAGAAAATAGAATCTGGTTGAAACTTAGTATTTTTTTAATGTGCTACTTATTCTTAGTTTTATTCGACGAAGTAATGCAATCAACCGCCTTCTTAACCGACTTCAAAAAAGGTGGTTCTCTATTCGACCCGTATGTATGCATGTATGTTTGTATGTCAAAGAAAAATCGAACGGCGGGAAAACAAATATACAACAGATCTTTTTTAATGTCATGCTGTATTATAAAATTAATTTGAATTTGGAATTCTAAATAGAATGAAAGATCTTCACACTAGCCGATATCAAAAATCGGCAATTTCAAAGGTATAATTTTCATAGGTAGTTTCATAGGTACCTATTATTTTGGTATGTACGTGTATGGTATGCATGTTTATGTATGTTTGTGTGAGTTCTTTAGTCGTCATAAAAGGCACTTTTCTTTAGCGCGAGCGATGCCAACGTGCACAACGTTAAATTGAGCGCAGCAAAATGTAAATTGAGATGAAATGTTGAAACTGTATGTTTTCTTTTATTTGTAATTTTAGTTTCTGTTGGTAAAATGAGGTTTTGTTTATTACTGTATGTATTATGAGTTTTCTTTTTTTTTTTGGTTGGATTTTGCTGTGAATTTTTACTTGCCCAGCTTTCTTCCAACCGCCGGCTTCCAGTTTAAAAGGATGTAACTGAATACCAGTAAGGATCGAATTCTTATCTGACCTCCACAATCCAGTTTTTGGGGTAACACGAAAACCTCTTGCATGGTAAGACTGGTTGTCAGACTTCTGGGCTTCTGAATACCCGTAACGTCCTGTCAAAGATCTACGAATGACAGCCCCGACTTAAGGTACTTTCCGAGGCACGAAGGGGTCTCGATATGTAATGGATGATCACCCATCCACGAACCGACTGCGGCAAGCGTAGGTTAACTTCCGATCGACCCGTACAGTTGTTATCATATAGCCACGAGCGGTGAGGATTCAAGTTTGATTTTTTTTTTTTTTTGCTATTTAAATGTTGTACATCTGTATTAAATTCGTACTTGTCTGCTCAATTAATTGCCTGCATTCCTTCAGTTTACTTCAAATTTAGAACTCCACGACCTGATTCCACCGGCCCTCTTCTACCATCGGACATCTAGACGCACTGCCAGTTACCATCCCTACCTGGTTGATATTCCACCAATTCGCACTAAGCACTTCCAAATGTCTTTTATAATGCGCACAGCAAAAGAGTGGAACACACTACCTGCGTCTGTGTTTCCGAGCGCATACAACCCTAATCTCTTTAAAATGAGAGTGAACAGGCTTCTTCTGGGTAAGCTCACTCCATCGTCGACTTTGTCTCTGTCACCTCTGACCTAGACTAGAGTCAAGAGCAAACCCTTCTCAAATAAAAAAAAATACAAAAAAAAATAACACATAAAAAGCAGCTAAACTTCTCTTCAATTTTCTGTCACTATTTTTCATATTTTTCAACAATTTCGAGAGAGTTCGCTCTGACCCGACGTGGCGGCATTGTAAAGTAATCGTGTAAACCTATTTAAGGTCCACTGTGGGCTGAGCTTTTAAAATTATAAAAAAGTCATTTGAGACTCCCTTTCATTTGATATGTCACACGGTACAGTTTGCAAAACTTTATTTTTATTTACTTATTTGCCTCCCTAAATTGACCCCATATTCAAAATTCATTTATTTACGTTACACGTCCGTGTTTGGGTCACAGAAATCCATAAGTGTACCAAATTTCAACTTAATCGATCCATTAGATTCGGAGCAAATTGACTCAGGCGGATAGACAGACAGACACACGAGTGATCCTATAAGGATTCCGTTTTATCTTTTTGTGGTACGGAGCCCTAAAAAGGCATTAGCATAGAGTGGCGTCTACGCCTACCACTCGATGAGATTGGCAGTGCACTCGCTTCCGTGGCAATACTTTAATCGACTAATCGATTGAGGTCTTTGCACTCTGTAGGATGTGCCAGCTAAAGTGCTTATACTCGTATTGTCGTGCGTCATATTTCGTATCAGAAAAGTACTTTCGATTATTTACATTTTGATAGGTATCTAGATCAAAATTGCACTATTATCATTAAACTACTCGGGCAATGAATTGAAGATAAATATTCATCGCAGGCGCAGAAACAAATAACACATGAACTTGTTAGTTACATTTTTATCGCCATAAACCTTTTAACTGTCTTATTACAAAGTAAGATTTATTTTCAGACCCAGGGTGAACGAAAGAGCATTTTTTAACCGACTACAAAAGAGGAGGAGTTTCTCAGTTTGTCGGAATCTTTTTTTATGTATGTTCCCCGATTACTCGAAGACGGCTGGACCGATTTGGAAAATTATTTTTTCGTTTGAAAGGGTATACTTTCTAGTTAGTCGCATTGTCATCAGGTCAGGATCTGATGATGGGATCCTGGAGAAATCGACGGAACTCTTCAAATATTATTTGCACACCTATAACGATTTGGATATGTTTCATAGTAACTCGTGCATTTGTTCTTGGAAAGCACCATTTGATGAAATGGAACTGATGATGAAGATCACAGATGGCCACCGGAACTACTCAATAATAAGTATTTCAGGGGTTGCGATTCGATTAGGTACCTTCTTTAATAATGGCTGCTAAGTAATTTATGCTCGTCACAATGCTTATGGTGATAACAATTAACGTCCCTGTATCGGGAAAACAAATATTTTGTAAAAGGTGATGAGCAGTTGACATTAGGATATTGTAACTTAGATAAATTACAAACTGGCCCAGTAAAAAGTGAAAAATAAAAACTTTTTACAAAAAAATAATCAACCGACTTCCAAAAACAAACCCTACAAAGTGAAAAATAAATTTAAATTCGGAAGTCGGTGGCAAAAAAGTAAAATATAGATCCAAAGACACCGACTTCCGAAATTAAAGTTATTTTTATTTGTGGGGTTTTATGGAAAAAAGTTTTTTTTTTTCATTTTAAATTTTATTTCCTTCCTAGTCCTTAATACAAAACTGATAAAGAATTGTATTTCAAACACAGCTACGTTCTCTGAAACACTGGCTCCGATGGCTTAAACCATGTGAATCTCACAGACAAATGTAAAATCGTTTTTAATGAAAATATAAAATAAGTAAATAGTATTTTATTTGAGGCATAATACTCATATACAAAAAAAAATACATATATAATAAAAAGAAAAAAAAACCAGAAAAAAACATTAAATTAAAAAAAACTATGGGAAAACACAAAAGCAAAAAATACCTTGATACTTTTTTATTTTGTATTCATTCGTGTTGGATACCTCCGCTTGAGTGCGCCCACTTCAGTCCGTTTTATTACAGCTTGGAATTTCAACGGAAATATTTTCAGAGATAATATTTTCCATCATGCTGGGAGAAAATTCGTTTTAAACATTGATAAATCTTTTAGAAACAGTTTATATTACTTGCGTTTCAGTAATTTTTTATGTTTTAGAAGAATTACTGACAATTTTTAACCGACTTCAAAAAAGGAGGTTATCATAATTCGACACGTATGTATCTAATATTATTGGTACTGAAATATATTCACATATTATGATGTTTCTATTAGGGCTTCCAAACAAATATACAACATTATATAGATGTTTGTATATCCACGCATTTCTCCTAAACGATTAATCGAATCGTTACCATTTTATTTTTATTGGCTTACATTTACTTCAACTTAGGGAACAGTGCAAGTTTCATCAAAATCGGTTCAGTAGTTTTCAAGATAATAGACTAATACTTCTAAGTGTGACGGCCTTTTTTTGGATGGGAAATTATCAAATAACTTCTCCCGCTATGGGTGGAGCGGGAGGGCGTATCAGACTTCTACTGACTAAAACCCACCCGTGTTCATTCAGTTGCCTGTGCCAGGAGCACGGTAACTCTTTCGAACAACCCGCAACCCTGGCGGGCATTGGCCCTACCCGGCCCCATCAGCTAGTGCTGACATTTCCTTGAGGCGCGCGTAGAACACAACGCGCCGTCGACCTGGGCCTGGTCCTTACCGGACGGCGAGCTACCCATTGCTCGCCATCCGCAACCCGCGCCCTCGGTGGCCGTGAATGGGCTCTCGATTCACGACGCCCAGGGCGTCTCCTGCGGCGACTAAAATTGCCTCTCCCTCACAAGAGGGCGCAAAGATTGCCTCTCCCTCACGCGTTCAGCCTCCTCCTTCGCGAGCATTACTGCTTCGCAGAAGGAGGTAACGGCTTCCCATGCACTCTTGCTCCGTACCCTGGCCTGTACCAGGGCCGGACGCGAAAGATCGCCGCCGCCGATCGCCTCCGCGAGGACGCGGCGGTGCTCTGCCCAAGCCGGCCAGACCTCCACCGTATGCTCTACCGTGTCCTCCGGGCGATCCACACAATAGGCGTTTCCTCCCGCCTTATACGGAATAGGAACATCTGGGCGTTTCCTCCCGCCTTATCCGGAACAGGAACATCTGGGCGTTTCCTCCCGCCTTATCCGGAACAGGAACCTCCCGAAGCAACCGTGTCCGGTGAGCACCTGCGTCAGGCGGAAGGTGAGGATGCCGTGACGCCTCTCCAACCACTCCTCAAAGAGGGGACTTATCACCGCAATTGTGGCGTGCCCAAGTGTGACGGCCTGGCTTATTGATACGAGGCTTACGAGCTACGGGTCAGAGGGAAAACATCAAAAATCTTGGTCAAATTTTAGTGCAATATTTATAACAAATCTATTTACTACTTATTACAAACAAATATTCCAGTTTTTACTAAAAGCTTAAAATTACGAAATAAAAAATAATAAATCAACTTCAAAAAAAAAAAAAAACTCAAAATTATGAAATAACTTTAATTTCGGAAGTCGCTGGCACAAAACTAAAATACAATACACCGACTTCCAAAATTAAAGTTATTTAAAGTTTTGGTAGTACGGTAGGTACTACCAAAACTTTAAATAACTTTAATTACGGAACCCTCAACGCGCAAGTCTAACTTGCGCTTTTGTTTTAATAGACAGGAATAAAGTTCCCCAGAAAAAACGCAACCATTTTTATTTTTTTAATTATTATTTTTTTAATTTTATGACTTAGGTACTTAAACCATTTTACAGAAATATCTGATTCCTACGTCAAAACACGATTTCGATCCTGTTTAAAAAAAAACCTTACAAAAATATAACGGATGTAATCATAACAGTCATTTAATTTCCCATAGCGCATCGATACGTGCCTCAATATTTGAAGTTTAAATTGCCTCACTGAAACTTGCAGTCCAATTTATGTTTTGAAATTACTTCAGTAAATTCGTCAATAATAATTGATCGGTACTATCTCATGAATAACGTGTCTGCGGGATCGTATGCTGTCTGTCACGTTTATGTAATTTTAAAATCACGTGCTTGTTTAGTGAGTTTCATGTTATAATGAATGAGAAGAAAAGTAGGCACAGAGGTACTATTAGCAAATAGTAGTTTATGAAACTGTTGCATAATGAGGGGTATTAAAACACGAGTGTTTAATACCTAGTTATGTGTAGTTTCATACACCACTTTATCTACACTCATGCAATAGGTTGTTTGTTACCTATTTAAATAAAAAACCTAAGTTATCAAAAGTACACAAACACAATAATGATTCTGAAACTATAGTAACGTAGATTATGTTGACCGATGACAGCTCCGCAACCATAAGGTTGCGGAGCTGTCATCGGTCAACCGCGCATGCGCCCTACCGCGGTCCTAATATACAATGATAAAAATCGAATTGAAAACTCCTGGGTGGATCCAAATTGTACTTTAATAGAAAAAAAAGTAATTTTGCTAAGAAATCTGTATCATAATAACACATTTTAATTTTGTTTGATTTGTACATGCATAAAGTATGTCATTGTGATAATATTTTTCAATTCATAATTCGAGCTTTACGATATGAGTCTAGGAAAATTGCACTAGTTACTTATCGAAAAATCCCCAGATATAGCCTAAATGTGCTGCTCGTTTTTAAAAGATTTTAATAAAACCGATACATCCAAAGGACCACATGCTTTATATTTTTACCACCAAAAATAACAAATATCAGTTTGCCTAGCCTTCTCCCACCTATGTTGAGATCGGCTTCCAGTCTAACCGGATGGAGCTGAATACGAATACCGTACATGGAGCAACTGCCTATCTGACACCCACAACCCAGTTACTGGGTAACACGATACTCTTTGGTAAGACTGGTTATCAGACTTTTAGGCGTCTGACTACCAGTAACGACAATCAAGTATCTACGAATGACAGCAGGGACCAACGGCTTAACGTGCTTTCCGAGGCACGGAGAAGTCTTGGTATGTTATGGATGGTCAACCATCCACGGACCGACCTCGGCAAGCGCTGTTTACCTTGAAGAGCGACCCGAGTGGCTGTTATCATTTAGCCCTCCACTCCAACCCCCAACTCCCTAACTAAAAATACCGAAAAAGAAATCAAGTCACATAATATACTATAGTTTTTATTGAGCAAACATCAAGGTTCTGAAGTACCATCCCTTTAATTCAGCACACCGACCCTTATTAACCCGCAGAGTCCCTCAAGAACACTTTATGTGAGAAACGTGCCCAAACTCCGACTCAGTGCCACGAAAGGTAACGTCAGAATATCGTACTTATTAAGGTCAGTGAATCTATCACTACTTATTAAAAGGATTGTGAAGCTGTAAATTTTCATACAAAAAGCGAATATATTTTACTCCTCGTAAACATTTTTGGAAATGTTGTAGGTATAATGAAAAACTAGGTCCGTACGTTTTTATTATAAAGAAATATTTCATACTATGATATATTATAAGTTATTAGCATCTAAATATCTATATTTTAGACATAAAAGCATCCTCGAGTTTTTTAATTTTTTTATTATTAAATTAAAATGAATTACTAAAAAAGAAACAAGTACAGACCTAGATTAAAGTTTACTGAATGTAATGAGACCAAAATTGTCTAAATTCGTAAAGGTTTAGAGGGGTGAAAACGTTATCGCCCGAAACAATAATAATGATAATAATTAATTGTATTGAAATGTAGGTGCCTCCAAGACTCGCGCCACGTATCGGCACTTCACAATGCTCTTAACAACTTGTTTCTTATTGTATGAAACGGCGTTTAGGAATGATTGCAGCCGCATAAGTGTATCTGTATGGTGAAAAACAAAGGCTTGATTAAACAGAAGTGCTTTATGTTCGCAATTGTGATTATTGGACAAAAAATATCAGCGATTCAGCATCATTAAATATAACAAAAACATATTATTAAATTGTACCCATGGAAAAAAAGCATGCGTAAAACATATTATTATAACAACAGAGCTATACTGCAGTGCTATTCTGTACAAATCTCACCGTGAAAACTAAGGTGAGGTGAGCGTGGAGTGAGCCGTCAATAGTGTCAATCCCTAGCATCAGGTGGAATGACAGCTGACTTCAAGCTCACTTCCTTCTCCTAAGTTTTCAGTGAGATTTTTAAAGAATAGACAGGCAGATCCGAGACTTTAATAAATTTTTGCAGATTTTTGGAGATTAATAACATTTTTAAAAGAACCAGAGTTCATAAAAAGCACACTTTATTTTACGTTTTCAAAGGAAAGTTTTTTTTGTCACCACAAAGCTTTTATGTCATCGCGTCTCTTTAAGGAATTGTTCAAAATATTAAAAAAAAAAAAACTCCGCTTTTCGGCAACGAGACTCGAATCATAAAAAGTAGGGATCTTTTCTTTGTATAAACGTTGACGTTATGTTAACTGATATACGAGTAGCGGTCATGCTGAGAACCATTAATTGACTACCGGATGGATTCAATTTGATATGTTTGCGCTAGCAGACTCGTATTACCCTAGGAATTCATTTTCTTTTCAACCGACTTCAACAAGGAGGAGGTTCTCAATTTGTCTGTATGTTTTTTTTTTGTATGTTTGTAACGCGATTACTCAAAGACGGATGGACCGATTTGGGAAATTCTTTTTTTGTTTGAAAGGGTATACTTCCGAGGTAGTCCCATATAAGTGTGAGAGCTTGCCCCTACACACGTGCTTATAACTTGAGGTACTTCTCTTTTTACAAGCTTTTATTTAACTTGCAATGTTTGTATGTATGTATGTTCATCTCAAATCTTGCAACTAAGTTTTTAAGCAGTTATTCTCAACCGATTGAAATGAAATTTTGCATACACGTTTAGTTTGGATGACAATGCATGGTAAGCTAAGTGACGTCATTCTAAATCCAATATGGCGGACGGCTCAAGACCGCGGACTTATTATTTTTTGTGCACTCCCATGATATGGGTATCAAATGAAAGGGTTTGCTGAAAAGAATACGGAAAAAACAAAATAAGCGAAAAATCTTTTTAAAAACAAGCTTTTATTGAACTAAAGGTACCAAATAAAACTTACGTAAACATAGAACTTTAATATTTTCGTGTAAGCTTGAGGCTTATCTTTAAGTGAAAGAAGGACGTTCACGCTACAAGCTTTTAAGAGAATATTAAAGTTCTGTTTACATAATTTTATTTTGTACTTTTAGTTCATTAAAAACTTGTTATTAAAAAGATTTTTACTTATATTTTCTGGTTTCTAGCCAATATGAAAATATTTAGTTCAATTTAGAATCGACAATTCTAGGAGTCGGTCGGCGAAAAATTGTCACGAAATTAGTAAAATAATGCTTTTTAGAGTTCCTTACCTCAATAGGAAAAACGGAACTCTTATAGGATCACTCATGTGTCAGTCTGTCTGTCCGTCTGTCACAGCCAATTTGCTCCGAATCTAATGGACCGATTAAGTTGAAATTTGATACACTTATGTATTTCTGTGACCCAAACACGGACGAGTAATGTAAATTAATAAATTTTGAATATGGAAGTCAATTTTGGGGGCAAATAAGAAAATAAAAATAAAAGTTTTGCAAACTGTACCGTGCGATATATCAAATGAAAGGAAGTTACAGTGGACTTACAGTGAGGGTCTCAAATATATATATATATTTTTTTATAATTTTCAAAGAAACTGTTTTAAAGTTTAAGAAAATACACGAAAATTGACCATTCCAATTTTAAGCTCAGTAGTTTCGGAGACAAAGCCCCCCCCCCCCCCCCCCCTTTGTCTCCGAAACTACTCCTTACTTACTTACCTTACTTACTTACCTACTCCTTCCTACTTCGAAACTACTGAGCTTAAATTTTTGAAAAAGTAAAGAAAATACTTCTATAATCAAGATTACAGGAAAACCCATAAGAAGTCCATGGTCTTAAAATGGTAAATCTCTCAATATTGTGCGTACAAACTTATATTTGCAGTTGGAAAGTATGGGAGAACATGTTTTTCAACTACAATGATAAGTTTGTTCTTGTGATAAATTCATCCCAACTACGGAACCCTTCATTGTGCGTGGTCCGACACGCACTTGACCGGTTTTTCATATAATTATTTCCCTGCATGTAATAAAATAATAGTTCACAACAATAGACCACGTAAACCTGGCCTACAACTATCATCTACACATGGTTGTAACAGGAAAAGGCCAAGGAGAGTATTAAATTCACATGCATGACAGATTCCAGCACAAAAATTACACAATGAAGACCTTCGAAGCGGCACATTAACTTGTCATGGCTGTATATTAGGAAGACAGGTCCGCACGATGATTTTCCTTTGCATGTTTAATGATTGTTTATAGCCCGTAATAGCCAGTTAGCCTTTGTAATAACTTTGTAATATATTATTCTGGAAAATAATTGAGGTTAATGCTAATTCATGAGATAAGAGGCAATCCGACATTGGTTGAGGTGAAATGTTTGTGGTATAATTTATTTACTTACTTTACGCGTTTAAAGTCTAGTAAAGTCAATTGTATAAGCTGCAAGCGAAAGAGAAATTGATGGGCAGTGGCTGAATAAAAGGGGCGTTTCCTATCAAAAACTTAACATTGCGAGTTGTTTCGTAATTGATTTAATAGGAACAAAGCCTGTAAAAAGGGACTGTAAGTCCAATTTTGAATATTAAAAAAACCGGTCAAGTGCGTGTCGGAGCACTCACAATGAAGGGTTCCTTAGTTGAGATGAATTTATACCAAGGACAAACTTAACATTGTAGTTAAAAAACATGTTCTCCCATACATTCCATTGAGAGATTTACCATGTTATTTTAAAACCATAGATTTCTTATAGGTTTTCCTGTAATCTATGGCTAGGTATACTATTTTGTGTATTTTTTTATTTTAGGCTCAGAAGTTTCGGAGATAAGGGTGGAATAGTCAATTTTCTATTTACCTGATTGCCCCAGAAGGAGGGTAATGTTTTTTCTTAAATAACTTAAAGCAATTTAATTTAAACTTATAAAAAAATATATATTGAAACCCCCACAGCAAGCCCTTTCATTTGATACGTCACACTATTTTTTGACACTTTTTTATTTTCTTATTTGCCCCCCAAAATTGACTCCCATAATTATGCTAAATTCATTTATTTACGTTACACGCCCGTGTTTGAATCACGGAAATTCATAATTGTACCAAATTTCAACTTAATCGGTCTATTCGTTTCGGAGCAAATTGGCTGTGGCAGACGGACAGACAGACAGACACACGAGTGATCCTATAGTAGGGGTTCCGTTTTTTATTCCTTTTGAGGTACGGAAGGAACTATATAAATCTCGAAAATGACGTATCCTAAGTATTATATATTTTTCATCCTACAAATCCTTCACAGCCCAATACCAAGTACCAGGACATCAGAACATACACGTAAAATAACATAACATCACGACTGTATTCCGTGAAGGATTAGACAGAGGAGCACCTATTAAGTACACTTTTATATATTTCTATGAGTACACCCATACGCCAGTTATGTTTAAGTCCAAAGTAACAGGGGACGAGCCTATTGCCAGCAACTGGGTACAAATCTAGACTCGGGGTTGCTACAGAAACCAATCAAACTCAGGACCTGCTTAGCAGCAGCGCTTGCGATCACTAGACCAACGTAGCGGACTTCTACGAGTATTACTCGTATCACGGAAAAAATGCTAAGCCAAAACATAATCCAGTTGATACCGCAACGGCTTAGACAATAGTACGAGTACATAGCATGTTCTCTTTGAGCGGTATTGTTATGTAATCCGACGCCATTGTTTGGCACAGACGTTCTAGATTAGATAGATAAGCCCTTTTAGGTATGTTTATATTTTTTTGCCGGTCTTTCAAAACCCTTTTTTTTTTTATTCGTGACTACCGTGATGACGACTAATAGAGAAGTATATTATCATCTGCCCAGACTTTTCCCAACTATGTTGGGTTCTGATGCAGCTGAATACCATCATGTTAATCCGTGATCATGGCACTTCCAACAGAGCCGAAGTATCGGAAACTCGAAATCATTAATATACATGGAAGATATCCCGTTTTAAGTTCTAATAATAATAGCTGAATACCAGTATTTTACAGACGCCAGCACATCAAGCTACTACAATCTGTCAAATTTCTTTAATAGATTTTCAACTTTATCACTAACGCAATAGGTTCAAGGTTGATTGGGAAAATTTGACAGTTTCGGGTAGCTTGACCTGCTGGCGTCTGTACATGGAGTGACTGCCTATCTGATCTCCACAACCCAGTTAGTGGGTAATACGACACCCCTTGGTAAGACTGGTTGTCAGACTTTCGGGCTTCTGACCACCCGTAACGACTGTCAAAGATCCACGTATGACAGCCGGGACCAATGGCTTAACGTGCATTCCAAGGCATGCATGGAGGGGTCTTGGTATATAAAGATGAACAACCATCCACGGACCAACCCCGGCAAGCGTAGCTTAACCTGATCGATCGACCCTTGCGGCTGTTATTACTTAGCCACAAGCTCCTCCGAAGTAGGTGTGTATGAAAAAGACATGTTGCACCGAGCCCAAATAAATTGGGATAAGGGCAGGAGAATGAATGATGACGATGTACACATACCGAGTCTCCTTCATGCCTTGGAAAGCACGTTAAGCCGTTTGACCCGGCTAACATTCGTGGATCTTTAACTGTCGTTACGGGTCGTCAGAAGTCCAAAAGTCTGACAACCAGTCTTTCCAAGGGGTATCGCATTACCCAATAACTGGGTTGTGGAGGTCAGATACGCAGTCGCTCCATGTAAAATACTGGTATTCAGCTGCATCCGGTTAGACTGGAAGCCGACCCTAGCATAGTTGGGAAAAGGCTAGGCAGATTGATTTTTAATATTTATACGTAAGATTCTTGAGTAAATTGTCATCCGTTTGTAGGGTATAATAATATCGAGAGCATAAGGTTGTTTATTGACAAACGTTTGAATAACAACAAGCAAGTATTGGAAAATGAACGTTTTATTGCAATAACCGTCGGAGACGTTTACCGTTTATTGACTATTTTTATTTATATTATTATTACTTTTGTTTAATAAAAAGAGATACTGAGATTTTAATTTATTCTGTCTTATAAAGATATTAAAACAATAACGAAGTGAAAAAGGCAATAGGTCTTGTTAAATTTAAGAAGATGCCTCCGACTGCATGAGATGTTTGGAGACAAAATACATAGTTCATCTTGTTTCCTTCTTTTTTAAAGTTTACTTTTTACGCAGTCGGGTTTTTTGATTTTTTATTTTTTTATTTTTATTTAGGAACTTTTTGGTTAGGAAGGATTATTTTTCTCTCATTGTATTAAGTAACGCTTTAGGTAACGGTCGTCAAAATTATCTTTCAAAGCAATAAAATTTTGAGTTTGTCACACGTTTTTTTTTTAATTCATATCTGAGAAGGAACTTCGTTCCTGATGACTCCCGGCCGCTCACGTTTTTTTTTATTTCTCATTCCAAATTACATTTAAACATATAATTTGTATATACATATTTTTGTAATCAACTTTTAGAGCCCTTAATTTTAATACCCCACTCGATAAGCTTGGGAGTTTTATTTTTTGAATACGTATATTTTGGCGCTAAAAATCCGCCATTTTGATTTTTTTTTTTATAATTTTAATATACCCAGTGAAAATCGCGCAATAAAGACGAATCTAAGGACATATATAAAAATCGGTCAAGCCGTTAAGGTTACAGGTTACGATGGAACGGACATACATACATACAGGTCAAAAACATAACCCTCCGAAGTTTTCTCCGTTTGTTTGTCTGGTGTTTTTGTACGTTCCGGATTGGCGCAAAAACGGCTGAACGGATTTGGATGAAATTTCGCACACAGATAGTTTATAAACTGGATTGACACAATAACATAGGTCACTTTTAATCCCGGTAGTACGTGCCCGTGGGATATTTTCGGGCGAAACCGCAATCAAAGGCTAGTTCTATCTTAAAGAAAATAATGACGATTATTGAACACTTTCTAAAACCGACGATCGTCATATAAACGTCTAGTAGCTTCAATATCAGGATCTGCGTGGAGCGCATTTTATTTTATGAGACCCTTGAAAAAACATTGTGAGGTTATTGAACATTTTTTTAGTTCGTATATGAACTTAGCTTCGAGGTTTTGGGGAAAGTTATCGAATGCTAAGAAAGATAGGATGGGAATAAGGTAGAGGTTTTAATGTTTATTTAAAACAACTATAAGGTTTTTAAAAAGTTGTTTTAATTATAGAAATATATTTCAAGAACTTACAGGTCTATATTTAATCAACATACTAAAGAGTTGAGCTGCGCGATTACTGACAAATGCGTGAACTCACTGGACAGGTCCTCTCAATCTGTGTGGTTCTTTCCTCAAAAGACCATTTCAGACACCAATCTACATGGTCTTCACATGAAGTGACCAACATTATGTCTGGACTTTATAAGAGACTGTGACCTCTGAGTTTGTTTCGGCCTTTTTTCTCAGAGTAGTCAGATAGGAAACGCCGACCTCATCTAGTTTTAAAAAAAAACATGATTGACTTGTAAAAGCGTTTGTACAACCCTACTTACAGAAATAAAATCATTTATAAACTAAATAACTCAGTTAATATAGCCTTAAGTCACCCTTTTGACATGTTGCTAACAGGTAAGTTATTTTTTCTGGTCCTTAGAGTTAATGACTTTAAATCAAATCCACCAAAAACAAACGCAATTTAACACTGTCTATAAAATAATTTGCCATATTTCATCAACAGCCACCTCGAAACAAACGAGAGTGCTTTGTCAACACTTGGACTTGACAATGGACCGTGGGGTACTTTGTCCAATTAATTAAAACACAATCAAGTCACATTCAACCAACACTGATTTTCGAAACCTGTTTGTTTAATAAAACATTGAATGTATTGTTCCTAGGTGAATGGAAGTACAATGGAGTGATTGAACGGTTTCTGATACATTGTTAATTTATTTTGTGTGGAAATTGTGTTCAGTTCATACGTGTGTAACGTGCCTAGCGCTGGCAATATTTTAGGTTTCGTGCGAAATATCTTGTTGTTTTTCGAGTTCATTTGAAATCGCAACTTTTCTAGGAGTCTGTGAAAACTACTAGGCTCTAAGCAATAAGTAGAAAGTATCTCACTAGTGTTTAAATATTAAAGACTGCTTCGTTGGTCGGAAGCACTTCTGCTGCTGTCCTGGGTCCGATTCCCGGGTCAGGATAAGTGCTATTGGGTTTTGCTTAAGTAAGTTAAGTGCTATTGGCCACCTGGACTTTCTCAGTAGCAGCCTGGAGTCTGGATTTGTGCCCGGGTGATGGCACTAGGCTCGCCCCCTGTTACATGAGACTTTAACATGTTGGTGCACCATAGTTTTAAGTACAAGAATTCTGTATAGCTAAATATATCCTACTATAATATTATAAATGCTAAAGTTTGTGAGGATGGATGGATGTTTTGTTACTCTTTCACGCAAAAACTACTATACGGATTTTGATGAAATTTGGCACACAGACAGTGTATAACCTGGATTAACACATGGGATAATTTTTGTCCACATATTTCTACGGGTTCCAGACTTACACGGGTGAAACCGCGGGGCGTAAGTAAATACTATAAATAAATAACAATAAACCTTCGTGCAATAATAACAGGCGTGATAAGATAAAGATTTATTTCTCACCACATTATTCTGTTTTAGGGTTCCGTACCTCAAAAGAAAAAAAACTGAATCCTTATAGGATCACTCGTGTGTATGTCTGTCTGTCTGACTGTTTGTCACAGTCAATTAGCTCCGAATGAATGTACCGTGTGACATCAAATGAAAAGGCTTACTGTGAGGGTCTCAAATATAATATATACAGTATGTTAACCAACAGAGGGCGTTCCCGTTAACCCGCAATAGTATAGCATCCATACATGCTAAAAAAAATATTACCATTCAAAAACAAAATGGTTTTTATTTTTTTTAATATTAAAATATTCACTAAAATATTAAAAAAAATATAAAAATATTCACTAAAAATAAAAACTAAATTGCGATGTTTCCGTCCTTCAAGTACGCGTGTACAGAGTGTTTCTTTTACGTATCAATTTAACATTTTTAGTGAATATTTTATTATTAAAAAAAATAAAAACCATTTTGTTTTCGAATGGTAATATTTTTTTTAGCATGTATGGATGCTATACTATTGCGGGTTAACGGGAACGCCCTCTGTTGGTTAACATACTGTATATATATATAAGTTTCTTCGCATTTTTTAAGAAAATTCAAAACATTTTTTAATATACTTTATTTTTACGAAACGGGTGGAAATCTGAAGGTGCAAGGTCAGGACTATACGGCGGATGCATTAACACCTCCCAGCCAAACTCTCTTAATTTTTGCTGAGTGGCTAAAGATGTGTGAGGTCTAGCGTTATCATGATGAAAAACCACACCCCTTCTGTTGATTAATTCCGGCCGCTTTCTCTCAACTTCTTGCTTTAATCTCATCAGTTGTTCGCAGTAGAGTTCAGAATCGATGGTCCTGCCTGGTGGTAACAGCTCATAATGAATAATGCCCTTCCAATCCCACCACACACACAGCATCACCTTGTTGCGAGTTAACCCGGGTTTCGCCACAGTCTGTGAAGCCTGACCGGCCTTTGACCACGACCTTTTTCGCACGTTCTTGTCATACGTGATCCACTTTTCATCACCAGTTATCAGCTTCTTCAAAAATGTTTCGGTTTCATTACACGGTTCATTAGGTTTCTTTCAGTGAGCTCGTGAGGTACCCAAATGTCGAGCTTTTTTGTGTACCCAGTTTTTTCAAATGCGCCAAAACTGTTTTGTGGTCAATTTCCAGTTCTTCAGCTACGTCGTAACTACTGATATGCCGATCTTGCTCCACTTTTTCAAAAATGGCGTCCATTTTATCCGTAATAGGGCGACCAGAGCGACGTGCATCTTTGACATCAATATTTCCGGATTGAAAACGCTTAAACCAAATTTGTGCTACTCGCACAGACACTACACTAGGTCCATAAACATCGCAAAAATTTTTCGCGGCTTGCGTTGCATTTTTACTTTTTTTGTAGTAAAATTTTAAAATGTATCGAATTTCTTCATTAGATTCACTCATCTTGACGGTACGAAAAACAAATGAAAATCATACATTTTCCTAATTTGAATTTGGAATTATGTTCTTTAAAATTTAAACTTTCAATGATACCAAAACCAGCCAGATACAAATAGTATAGCCAAAGATATAGAAATATAAATAAATATAATATTCTGGGACATTTCACACACGGTCATCTGATCCCAAACTAAGCAGAGCTTGTACTATGGAAACCAGATAACTGATACACTACATATATTTCTTTTTTTTTTTTGTAAATACATACTTATATAGATAATTACACCCAGATAATTACAAACAGACCTGTTCATGCACACAAAAATGTGTCCTGGATGGGAATCGAACCCACGACCTGCGACATGATAGGCCAACCACGCCAGCTAGCCTGTCAATTAATTGTTTTAAAGTTATTTAAGAGAATAGACGAAAATTTACAATGAACCCTTATCTCCGAAAGGCTGAGCCTAAAATTTTGAAAAAAAAATACAGAAAATAGTTCTACACCTATAGATTACAGGAAAATCTAAAAGAAGTCTATGGTCTTAAAATAACTTGGTAAATCTCTAAATATTGTACGTACAAATTACATATGCAATTGGAATCTATGGGAGAACATGTTTTGCAACTACAATGTAAAGTTTGTTCTTGGGATAAATTCATCCCAACTACGGAACACTTCATTGTGCGTGGTCCGACACGCACTTGGCCGGTTTTTTTTTTTTGTTATGTTTATAACTGAGTGTTTTATATTCTATGGTTAAACTAACCACAAAGACATTGTCACCTAAACTTTAGGCAGAAGTGTCTAGTACCTATGATCTGACACATTTTCTAGGATAAAATAACATATCGGTATAATAATGAAATGTTTTAATAATTATGCTATTGATAGTTGACTACTCAGTCATCCAACATAATTAATTGCCGGCAGCATCGATTGGAGGTGTCACTCGGCGCTGGGTTCCGTACGGCTCGACGCGTCCCGCATCGAACATCAAACAACACACGGTTGATTGGGCACAGTATTTTTTATTGAAATAATATTTTCATTCCTGAAGCTGATAGGTTGCAGACGTCTTTTAAATATATTACACAAAATGTAGCTACGTGGCTGTTTTAACTGAAGGGCCAGGGGTAGGCAAGATTTACATATGTTTGTTTGGAGGTCCAAAATCAAAATCAATCAAAAGTCATTTATTCAAACTAGGCTGAGAATCAGCACTTTTCGAACGTCAAAATTACATAAGACAGTCCCCCAAAACGCCCGCCCTTCACCACTTCCTAGTGCTTTAGCTGAGGAGAAGAAGTGGCGCAACAAACTCCTCAGCAGCACAGCTGTCTGTTCAGTTAAATAAAAAAAATAAAAATATATATAATATTCTATACAACACTGTGCAAAATACATGCAAGTACATTACGCAACACAAACATTAAATTAAATTTAATTATTTGCTATAAGTCAGCTAGCACACGCCAATATACTTAAAAAAAGAAGAAAAAATCGAAAATTCGAAAACTATACTCAAGCAGAATCAAAATACAAACTAAAAACGTAAGCAGAACTTTATACCTATATTGAAAGCCTCCAGTAATAAAGGGCGTGCCCACTTACATATAGCCGTAACTCGAAGTCACAGATGATAAACTAGGACCATCGAAGTAAAATAAATGAGTTAAATTATTAATAACAAAACAAAACCAAGGTCAGCAAGACGACCAGTCACCACAAGCAGCACCCGTTCACGAGCATAACGCAAAGATCAGCCATTACCCCCCTCGCCATATTTGAGGGAAGGAGGCAACCCGACCCCCGACGCTACCGCAAGCAGTGACATCTAAGGGAGCATGACGAACCTGCTGCCGGTTGCTCAGACAAGAATAATTATGATCAATTGTCGAGGTCACTAGCTAACCACATATTGCAATACCACTCATAAAAAAAAAACATTGTAATGAGTAGATTATGTCAATGATAAATAAAAATAAATTGATCTTTACAGTCAAAGAAAATAAATAATTATATGAACTCATATAACCTGTCAGTAGGTAAGCTAATTCTGGAGAAAGAACATAAACATTGTCTTAAGTTAAACACAGCGACCAACTATTCTTATCGTTTAAGTAGTCGTTGATAGAATAGTATGCCTTTGAACAAAGGTTAGATTTTACTTTGGCTTTAAATGCATTGTAAGGTAAATCTAGCAAAGAAGAGGGTAGCTTGTTATAAAAGGATATATCTTCAATCGGTCATTGGCGTAATGTTTAGAATCACAATAATTGTGATTCTAAAAATTACGCTATTAGGAGGACCTACTACCGTGATATCTACTGTCAGCTAAGAAGTTTCCTATTTTATTTTTTTATTTGTGATGGGTTTGCTCTTGATTCTAGTCTAGGTCAGAGGTGACAGAAACAAAATCGACGATGGAGTGAGCTTACCCAGAAAAAGCCTGTTCACTCTCACTTTGAAGAGATTAGGGTTGTATGCGCTCGGAAACACAGACGCAGGAAGTGAGTTCCACTCTTTTGCTGTGCGCATTATAAAAGACATTTGGAAACGCTTAGTGCGAATTGGTGGAATATCAACCAGGTAGGGATGGTAAGTGGCAGTTGGTCTAGATATCGTATAAGTTTTTGGCATCCACCAGATCTACGTCCCCAATGAGCCTGTTAGCTCTGCGTTCCACCGAGTCAAGCGCGGCTAGTTGGTACTTAGCTGATCCATCCCAAAATAAATAAATTGCGCGGTCCAGACATCTCTGTAACCTGTCCAAAGAAACCTTCAGTAAACTATGACAAAGAAAATAAATAAAATACATAGCATCTCAGGAAGTGTTGCCCCCTTGTTGCTATGTCACTATGTGCTAGCGACCGTTTTCGGGGGCCCATTATTGAGTGTGCAAGTCACCCCCTGTCTTTTTATCCATGTATTACATAACATTGATCAGACAGGGGGCATAGTCCATCCATCCGTCTAGATAACCAATTCACTAGAGCTACCCAAACCGATAGCCCATTATGTTTTGTTTCCATGTTCTTCAATAGTCCTGCACCAACCGGGGGTTATCCTTGGTGTGCACTTGCATAGTGCTTAAAGGGATATTGGTCGGTTGGTGCCTCCCCATCCTTTAAAATTGTCTACGGGGCCTCTGCGAGTTCGCATCGACCCCTCATACGTCTTCCAAAGGTCCGGGACGCCAGGGTCCCGAGAAATCTGAAAAAAATAATAATAATAACGAAGTCAAAACTGTACATTGCATATTTTTGAAAAAAAAAGAAACTGCTACTAGGTGTGGGAACGAGTCATAATCCCTAGGCTGGGATACAGGCCTCCTCTCGGTGAGAGGGCGTGGGCCGTAATCCACCAGGCGGGCTCAGTGTGGCTTGGTAGATGTCACATGTCTTCAAATTTAAATTTTGGTTCAAGGACATGCCGGTTTCCTCACGATGTTTTCCTAAAACGGGAACGAGTCTCATGTAGAAAATAAAGTTTGTTTCAATTTTTGTCCGTTTGTCTGGATGTATGTTCCGGATTGGAGAAAGAACGAAAAAACACACAGATAGTTTATAATCAGGATTAACACATCCTGGTGGAGCATTCCTGTGGGATATTTCCCGAGATCAACACAAGCTAAGCTAAAACAATAAAAATAGTGATAAGTACCTCACGGCTCACGACCATCAAAAGTATTATTAAGGTATTTAGCCGTCACCATTTCGGATAAACACATCGATATGATAAAGGGTCTTCCGATTTATTGCCACATTTCGGTCCTTGGAGGAAATATAAATCTGTTCTATAATTTCGTACTTCGGCGCCCATTTTGTATCGTTTCCTTCTACACAATCTGACAGCGGCGATACTTTACTTCTTTTAACAAGTTGTAGGAATACTAGGAAACGATGAACATAGATTTTAAGAAACTTGTGATGACTTGTTGTGATGTATTTACCTAATAAAAGTCTTATAAACACGGCCCATGTCCCTCCGTTCTGAATGCACGTAGCAAATTGTCACTTAGGTGCAAATTGCGAATTTATACAGCGTTCATTCACCGCATCATGACCTATGCGGGTTCAGTGTTTGCACACGCAAAACCCCACCTCATTCATAGGATGCAGAATCTCCAAAACCGTTTCCTCCAAAAGGAAACGAAATCCTCCATTTAGATTTTGACATTCCCACCATCTCTCAGTTTTTGAAACGCAACTCCAAGCGTTTCTTCGACTCAGCCACCAACCATCGCAACCTTCTGGTTGTCGAGGCGGCTAGTTATGTCCCCGTATCAGTAAGATCCGCCGCCCCAGGCTTGTCCTCTCAGATCCCGATGACCCCATAACTCTTCTCCAGGAGAGCAGTAGAGACCGTAGGAACAAAAACAATCGACATTCCGACCTCGCTGCCGAGGTCCCCGGCGACGATCCCGAAGTAATTGTCCTCCCCTCCGTCCCTTGCTAAGTAATGAAGTGCCAGCTGGAGGATAATAATAATAATGACCATAATTTGATCCAGCCTGCCCTTGATCTTGCTGTCCTCCCCCCAGCGACGCCTTAAGCTGAGGTTCCTTCCCACAGGGGGAGCGCTTAGCATGTAGTCTTGTAAGTTCTATGCCCTGGCTGGAGGCTTTGAGTTCGCCACAAGATTGACCGGTTAGGTTAAGTAGTCACGGCCTCTCTAAGCCAACTACGAAATGCCATTAAAAAAAAGGCCCATGTCAAATGCTTGAACATACTGACGGTCCCCAAATTACTAGCAGATTTGACAATAATTTCAGCAGACAATTATTTAGTGTCCAGTACCGATGAGTATTGATTTAAATACCCTCCTCTATTATTCCTTTGACAATAATTGAAAATACGTAGTTATGGTTGCATTTAAAATAAATGCTTTTAAAATTACTCTAAGGGCCAGTATTTTTTCCAATCAAACCTTTACAGTTAGTCGATCGTATTGCATTATCAAATCTGCTTTGAAACCTTGGTAGGCTAAAAAACGGCTATATCCATCCTTATTTTGTTGACTGGCCTTAAAGTGCACGGGGACTGTAAAAGGCCCAGTAAATCCATCAATCCACTAACACCAACATCGTCGGCCATTTTGTCATGACGGTTTATCGAAGCCGCCATTTGCACTATTTTTTCAGGTGACATGATTGAAATGTTTTACAAATTCACAATTCAAGTGAAAATTAAAGATAAATAAAGTTACGTCCTGTGTTTATTTTAGCTTGGCTTGGGATCGTGTTGTGAGGTTATTTTGTACGGACGGAACTAAATATGCAGTTTGGGAAGTTTTTTTAACAAAAGAACGTTGTTGTCCTTTTTTAACTGACTTTCAAAAAAAGGAGGAGGTTATATATAGGTATATATATATTTTTTATATTTATATTTTTTTTGTATGTACACCGATTTCTACGTCATTTATGGACCGATTTCGAAAATTCTTTTTTTGTTTGAAAGGGTATGCTCTCGAGGTGGTCCTATTGTCATCGAGTCAGAATCTGATATGGGGATCCCATGGAAATCGAGGGCAACCCTCAAATTTTCACCTCACCTATAGCAATTTGGATATTTTTTATAGTAACTCGTGCATTTACTCTCGGAAAGCACCATTTGGTGAAGTGGAACTGATGATGAAGACCACAGATGGCCATCGGAACTACTCAACAATACGGGTTGCGATTCGATTAAGTACCTACTTTAATAGGAGCTAATGGTGACGTCACCATCAGCTCCAGTTTTCCTGGTTCTTGCTAGGAGAAGTCCTCAACAATTAACGTCCCTACATCGGGAAAAGCAATATTTTGCAAAAGGTGATGAGCAGTTGACATTAGGCTATTGTTACTTAGATAAATTCCAAACTCACCTACTAAAAAGTGAAAAAAAACCACCAACTTCCAAAAACAACACTACAAAGTGAAAATAACTTTAATTTCAGAAGTCGGTGACAAAAACTAAATAGCAGATCCAAAGACACCGACTTCTGAAATTAAAGTTAATAGGTTGGGGAAAAAGTTTCTTCGCATTTTTAAGAAAATTCAAAACATTTTTTAATATAGTTTATTTACATTTAACTAAAGTATGTAGGTACCATTTTGTTCGATAACTTTTTGCCATCTTGTAGGTAGGGACATGATCCCATTGCTATAGAAATTTTGGGACTTCTGGTCAAAATACCGCGACAAGTGGTTTTGGCAGTCCTCTCGTGATGTTAACCTGACACTGCCTAAAGAATTCTGAAGAGACCGAAACAGGTGGAAATCTGAAGGTGCAAGGTCAGGACTATACGGCGGATGCATTAACACCTCCCAGCCAAACTCTCTTAATTTTTGCTGAGTGGTTAAAGATTTGTGAAGTCTAGCGTTATTATGATGAAAAACCACACCCCTTCTGTTGATTAATTCCGGCCGCTTTCTCTCAACTTCTTGCTTTAATCTCATCAGTTGTTCGCAGTAGAGTTCAGAATCGATGGTCCTGCCTGGTGGTAACAGCTCATAATGAATAATACCCTTCCAATCCCACCACACACACAGTATCACCTTGTTGCGAGTTAACCCGGGTTTCGCCACAGTCTGTGAAGCCTGACCGGCCTTTGACCACGACCTTTTTCGCACGTTCTTGTCATACGTGATCCACTTTTCATCACCAGTTATCAGCTTCTTCAAAAATGGTTCGGTTTCATTACGTCGTAATAAAGAATCACAAATGAGTACACGGTTCATTAGGTTTCTTTCAGTGAGCTCGTGAGGTACCCAAATGTCGAGCTTTTTTGTGTACCCAGTTTTTTTCAAATGCGCCAAAACTATTTTGTGGTCAATTTCCAGTTCTTCAGCTACGTCGTAACTACTGATATCTTGCTCCACTTTTTCAAAAATGGCATCCATTTTATCCGTAATAGGGCGACCAGAGCGACGTGCATCTTTGACATCAAAATTTCCGGATTGAAAACGCTTAAACCAAATGTGTGCTACTCTCACAGACACTACACTAGGTCCATAAACATCGCAAATTTTTTTCGCGGCTTGCGTTGCATTTTTACCTTTTTTGTAGTAAAATTTTAAAATGTATCGAATTTCTTCATTAGATGAGTGAATCTAATGAAGAAATTCGATACATTTTACATCTTGACGGTACGAAAAACAAATGAAAATCACACATTTTCCTAATTTGAATTTGGAATTCTTTCAGTGATACCAAAACCAGCCAGATACAAATAGTATAGCCAATGAGATTTTATTACAAGTTCATACACACTATAATGCGAAAAGACTTTTTCCCCAACCTAATATTTTTCACCTTTTTTGAAGTTTTCTTTTTTTTGTAAAAAGTTTTTAAACACACTACAGATGATAAGACGCCACAGAGAACTATTAACATTATATGGTTTTGCAGTAACTTATTCATCAGCTCGTAGACGCTAACTGAACGATCAACCCTCCTTATTGTCGGCTATAGCCTATACGTGAAAGTATGTGATGTTGTCATTCATAATTGGCACTATCGCTTATCAGCGAATGGATTCGTTACCTATCTTTTTAGGTAAGTTCGGCTCAGAAATCAAAGCGGATGAGCAGCAAAATTTCAGGAATCGTTTTTCTTCACATAACTATCTTTAGCTATTAAATTTTAATAGAAAAGTGTACTACCGGTTTTCTATGACGTTCAAAGATATCAAAACCGGCGATAAAAATTGACAACCGCTAATCGTTTTAGAGTCATTAATGTTTTACGGTTTAATGGATATTTCTGGGATGGTAGCTGCAATTAACCCGTTAGTACAAATCATTAACGAATTGCACTATTTTTTCTCGCGATTAAATTTTTATTTTAAAACGTTAAAAATGATAAATGATAAATGATTTTTATTTCTGTAAGTAGGTTTGTACAAACACTTTTACAAGATCAAACATGTTTTTTTTTTTAAACTAGATGACTGACTACTCTGAGAAGAAAGGCCGAAACAAACTCAGAGGTCACAGTCTCTTATAAAGTCCAGACATAATGTTGGTCACTTCATGTGAAGACCATGTAGATTGGTGTCTGAAATGGTCTTTTGAGGAAAGAACCACACAGATTGAGAGGACCTGTCCAGTCAGTGCACGCATTTGTCAGTAATCGCGCAGCTCATCTCAGAACTTAAGGAGCCCAACGATTCGACGATCAATACCAAAGAAAGGACATTGGGGTAGGCCGCATAAATTAGTCAAACTGCCAGACCATGATTAAAAATAACTGTGAGAAAAAATAAAACAAACAAAAAAAGCAATGACCTACATAGTCTTCACATTCACAATAAATTAAAATAATATAATACTTTACAAAGTAAATATTCATGTCAACATTCAGTATGCAAAAATAAAAAGAGAAAAAAGAAAATTTGGAGCAGTTCAAACCCAAGCCTTTTTGTCCTCAATATTATCTTTATCGAAATGAAAAGCTTTCTGACACTTAATTTGTTATCCCGGTCGAATAAATAATTAAGTTGTTGCATTGTAAAACACAACTTATATTTATGCTACATAATATCATCACTACATGTTATAAAACATCGTCTGTCTGTATGTTCGCGATGATCTCAAAAAGTACTGAACGGATTTTAATGCGTTTTTAATTTTCATCAATAGATAGAGTGATTCAAGAGGAACGTTTATACGTATAGTATTCCGTCATCCACGCGGGCCAAGCCGCGGGCAAAAGCTAGTTATAACGCATCATCATAGTCAACGCACCAAATGTGCAGATGCTTAAATTTTGGTCCTTTGAGCCAACGAGACTACATTCGGAAATATGTGACAAAATCTCGTGAAAAGGTAGACATAGGTTATCAAACTGAAAATAACTTAAACCTGATTCAAAAACTGCATAAAACAAAACCAAAGTTATATATAAACGGTCCATGACATCAAACAGTTTCATGTAGGTAATATATTTCATAAAGTTATCTCGTCTGAATTTCAGTGTTTCTGGCAGTTGACTTTAAGACTGCAGTTTTACTTGTGATATTACAATTGCATTTTAGTTCTGTTGAAGGACGATGAGGTCGCTGAGCTCTCCCCGGACTTCACTGTCACTTTCTTTTAAAGCTCGTGTTTACTGCTACACTGTTTCATGTTCTACTAGTCTAGTAGTAGTAATCAGGTCCTACATATGTCAGTGTGTGTTTTTGCGAATCTTTGCGAATCTGTAGTTATTTTATGGCCGATCCTTATATTTTACGGACCGTTATTGGTTATAATTATTAAGACTCAACTTGTATCTTTACATTGTAGACCCACCTATATATCGAAGTAGCTATCACAAGTAAAATTAGCTTACTTATATGCCCAGTTTGGTAATAAAAAACTACCATTTGTAAGTAAAACGATTCGATTTTGTTTATAGGAACCGAGCACAAATAGCTAACGAAACTAAGATTAACACTGACTGAAAGATCGTGAAAAGGTTAAGATGAAATGAGAAGATTTCTCTTCCTATCTATTTATCCTAGGAATTTTATCAACTGACTTGTATTTGGTCGACAACGACCGCCGATGGCTTACCTTACTTTACGCTGACAAGGGTTGCATTGTGTACGTACTCGTATGGCCAGTCACGAATCAACTGTGTTATGAATACTTTATTGCCGATAGATTGATCGGTCAGTGATGGTATTTAACCACGTGTACCTACGATCATTGTTTTTGACATTCAAATCTGCTTTTAGTGTGCCTTAATTGAAATAATTAATGCTTTCACTTGACTTTTGTTTTAAACCAAAAACCTAATTACCGTAAGATCTTCACGAAAACTTTCGCCTACACCTTGTTCTTCATAATTATTATAAAAGTGGTAGAATAAACCAATTGGTACGTAAATTACAACGGTCAATCCCTCAGGGGATCATAAAAGTTGATCTATCCGCATTGTTGCCCAAAGCTATCCACCAAATTAAACTTATGCGTTATTTTTCCGTTTATAATTTGCTGCTCGGGCCAAGTAATTGTATTCTTTCTTTTTTAGAGTTCCGTGCCTCAACGGAACCCTTATAGGATCACTCGTGTGTCTGTCTGTCTGTCTGTCTGTCCGTCTGTCACAGCCAATTTGCTCCGAATCTAATGGACCGATTAAGTTGAAATTTGGTACACGTATGTATTTCTGTGACCAAAATACGGAGGTGTAACGCAAATAAATTAATTTTGAATATGGGTCAATTTTCGGGGCAAATAAGAAAATTAAAAAATAAAGTTTTGCAAACTATACCGTGTATCAAATGAAGGGGCTTAATGTGAGGGTCTCAAATATTTTTTTTTTATAATGTTAAAATAAATTGTTTTAAAGTTATTTAAGAAAATAGACGATAATTTACCTTTTCCTTCCCCCCCCCCCCCCCCTCTTACCTCCGAAACTACTGAGCCAAAAAATTTGAAAAAAATACAGGGCTATAAGAAGTCTATGGTCTTAAAATAACATGGTAAATCTCTCAATATTGTGCGTACAAAATTACTACGAAACCCTTCACTGTGCGTAGTCCGACACGCACTTGGCCGGTTTTTTGCCTTATTTTTTACGTGGATTATATTTAGATTGGGTATTTTAAGAACTTTAAGAATAAAATGGCTGTAGTTCTCTTGTACTATAGAAGAGCTGCTTTCTGAGTGCATATTTCTTGTAGTAGCTCTTCTCATCTTTATTTACGTGTGGCAGTCTGTTGCAGACATAAACCACATGCTGCAATTCTTAGGGTCTCATGACACCCACACAATCGACGTTTCACCGATGGTTTTATCTGTTGATCACCCTATGAGATACACCTTACGATCAAAACGTCGATCGAATTTGATCGTGTGGGTCAGAAAAAGGAGTTCTTATTGTTTTATACTAGGTGATGCACCTAGTATAAAACAATAAGAACTCCTTTTTCTATGTTCACATAATATCTTTACATGTTGTCTGTACAGCTTTTCATTTGTTTTATTATCTCCTTCATTAATAGCGATACCGTGTGTAGAAATACACACCAACATTATCTAGATGCCCTTTAGGGAGTCTGTACATGAACCTGTATTAATATTTATATTTGGAACGAAAGTTAATAAATAACATTTCAGTTTCATTGAGATATACCACTCTGATGAGCATGTTTACAAGAGATCCTCTAGGGATATTTGTCGGTATCGGCGTACGAGTGTTTTTACCAAATCGTGTAGGTATTATCTTTCTCTTCAAGGAGCTGGTGGCTAAGTAATAACAGCCGCACGGGTCGATCGGGTTAAGCTACGCTTGCCGGGGTTGGTCTGTGGATGGGTGACCATCTTTTCATACCGAGACTCCTCCGTGCCTCGGAAAGCACGTTAAGCCGTTGGTCCCGGCTGTCATTCGTGGATCTTTGACAGACGGTGCGGGTTGTCAGAAGCTTGGAAGTCTGACTACCAGTCTTACCAAGGGGTATCGTATTACCCAGTAACTGGGTTGTGGAGGTCAGATAGGCAGTCGCTCCATGTAAAATACTGGTATTCAGCTGCATCCAGTTAGACTGGAAGCCGACCCCAACATAGTTGGGAAAAGGCTAGGCAGATTGATTGATATTGTGTAGGTATTATCTTTTCTAACATAAAAATTGGTTTCCTTGTATATATACCTAAGGCGTAGCTAAACCACATTATATAAATGTCGCGATTTTCTTTCTATTCTTTTTCTTCTTAAAAATACTGTCCAACTGGCCCGAGTGCGCCAGACTTATGGATTTACTGTCACTTGTTGAGGCTATATACATACATACGTACATACAACTCTTTCCCTGCAACATAATTTTAACCTTATGTCTAAGCTGTGGAATGAAGAGTCTTCGGTATTGAAGTGTAGTTTCTGATCCCCGTCTTTCAACCTTTCCTTCCTAAATACTTTTCGATTAAACCCTTTTTCAACCACCCATGTCACTCCAACACCAACCCCACATTGTCACCATAACGACCTAATATCAAGACGTATAGCACACCACATATATACATCGTTTGTACCCACATCACGTTCTACAAGCGTCGGACGTGAGGCGCCCTCTGTACATATTAGATTTGCCTCCATTATGTTTTGGTTGTTATAGACTGTTTGTAGAATTAAATCATGCGGCCCGCTTTTTCTCCATTTGATTTTTGGGTGACGAATACAGGACGGTACTTGGGTTGAAGGTTGTCGATCCCTCTTGTGTTGGGTGATAGGTAATTAAAATTGGATATAATACGACGGTTGTTGAAAGAAAGAAAGAAAAATATTTTAATTGGGACACGCACAGGAAATACAAACAGTAAAAAAGGAGCATATAAAACTTACAAAATTAATATTAAAAAACAAAAAAAAAATACAAAATTACAAATTAAAAAATGAGTGATGTGAGGCCAAACAGGCTCATATCTCAGCATAAAACTGCAATATTAAAAAAAAATACCGCGGCGCTAGTATTTTAATAGGACCCATGTACTCTTATGTATATTTTTTCGAGCTAGCTCTTTTGTAGGAGAGTCTAAAGTAAGATTTAGTTAAACAAATTAAATTAGTAGATAAAGACGTGTACGAGTACATAAATTAGGAAACATCCATTATTTTACAGACATCGCCTTATAACTTTGTAACAAATTCACAAGTATATGAAAACACAAAATTTTGAGCGATGCACATTATTCCCTCTCAAAATGATTTATGTACAGACGCCAGCACATCAAGCTACTAGAATCTGTCAGATTTCTTTAATAGATTTCGACTTTATTGCTAAAGCATTAGGTTCAAGGTTGATTGGGAAAATCGGACAGTTTCGGGTAGGTTGACCTGCTGGCGTCTGTACAAAAAGTAAAACCCACAAATTTATGACACAGTCTGTATACTGGAACTATGTGTATTGTCGCCAACAGCGCCCAATTTAGGAAAAGCGACAGTATGGTAAACGGTACTGTAAATTCTGAAAATCCTGCCTTATATTTTACGCGACTAAACTGTGCGAAAGCAAAATAGCTTTCTATTACAACAAAACACAGGCATTTAAAAAACACATTATTTTCTGGCGGAGCCATTAAAAATTACCGAGGAAAAGGGTACTACATTGAACAAAAGGGTAGAACGGAAACACTTACCTAACATTATGTACCATTATGTACCTACTAGCTTTTGCCAGCGGCTTCGCTCGCGTGGATGTTGGAAATTATCCCACGGGAACCGTACATTTTTCCGCAATAAAAAAGTATCCTATTTGCTATTCCAGACTATAATCTATCTCTTTGCTTAATTTCATCCAGATACGTTTAGCCGTTCTGGCGTGATTGAGTAACAAACATCTTCACAAACGTTCACATTTATAATATTAGTAGGATTAGTTACATGAGCATTTTTGTCAATTACATATCAATTCCGGTTACAATTGATATGATGAGTTACCTGTATTGTATTTATGAACTTGGACGATTAGGTACAACTATGTAGTGCAGTATCAGACTTATGAAGAAACGCAGGCATACAGAGTGACTTGTAATTGGACGTATTCCTTCCAGAGTGTGATAGTATGACCCAATCAATCTGCCTAGCCTTTTCCCAACTATGTTGGGGTCGGCTTCCAGTCTAACCGGATGCAGCTGAATACCAGTATTTTACATGGAGCGACTGCCTATCTAACCTCCACAACCCAGTTACTGGGTAATACGATACCCCTTGGTAAGACTGATGATCAGACTTTCGGGCTTCTGACGACCCGTAACGACTGTCAAAGATCCTCAAATGACAGCCGGTACCAACGGCTTACCGTGCTTTCCGAGGCACGGAGGAGTCTCGGTATGAAAAGATGGTCACCCATCCACAGACCAATCCCGGCAAGCCTAGCTTAACCTGATGGATCGACCCGAGCGGCAGTTATTACATAGCCACGATATGACCCCTGTGCAACAATTCAACACCCCATATAGCCTAAGATAAAAATCTATTGATTTTGAGAATTTTTTTGTAGTTTTTTCTTGATCTCATAAGCAGTCTGGCTATGCAACGGGCAAGCGTTTAGTTAGTTTTTGATAACTATAGCATTTGTTACATTTAAAGGCCATCAAAAATGAATAGGTACGAGTAACTGAGCATTTTGATAGATGTTTAGATACTCTTTCAACGTTCCTAATGAACAAACCACAATATACGTCCCACAAACACGCTAATATAGGTAACTGACATAAACGTCAGTTTTAATTTAAACTTTAAATGAATTTCTACGGTGTCTTTTGTTCTATCGCAGTAGGTAATTAAAAGTTGTCGCGAAGAGATGGCGTTATCTCAACAATGTGACGTCACTCAAGCCTTTGCACTTTGTATGCAAGATAAATGAAGAGTGCTGGAAAGCGATTCAGCGCTGCAGAGTGTAGATTTTTTGTATGACTTGGCAATTTCTTTGAGGCGCTTTATGGAATTCTAAGTAGTTTTATCTTGACATGCTACTCCATGTAGTACTTTCTGTCGCTTTGCTCGCACGAGTGTTATTGACAGCTGTTGATAAGAAAAAAAGTAAGTTCAAAAACTAAAACCTCACTACTGAAAAATCACGATCTAAAAAGAAAATACAAGAAAATATTCCCATATGAAATTTGTTAAAGACGTACCTAATCTGTTCGATGCTCTAACGTGACCCGGGATTTTGAATTCGTCTATCTTTTTCAAATTTCAGATGAGAATATTTTCTTGTTTCATTCATTCATTAAAAAACTGAAAAGTAAAAAGCACTAGTGCGAAAAAGTGGCACTTTCCGCACAGTTTGGCTGCTTGGCAAGCTCATGCATTATAAAATATGTTTGGCTCACATCTGAGGCGTGATTTTAGAAATTATTACTAATTATCGGGTGCATGTAAGCAAAGCCGCGACCAATATCTAACAATATTATATTTGAAATAGGCTAATTAAGCCCTTTCATTTGATACCCAAACAACACGGAATCATTAAAAAAAAATAAGTTTATGACTCTTAAGTCCTCTAGAGGGCGCCATTTTCAATTTGATGTGACGTCACATTGCCTATAACCAGAGGAAGATAAGACGCTTCCAACGATACCTCATAATTTATCAAATTATGATAAGTAGTTTAGAAGTTATGAGGGAACAGATGAACATTATACATACCCACATACATACGTCATATACATAAATACCGCTCAAAATCATAACCCTCCTTTTTCTTTCGCCGTAGTCGAGTAATAAGATCATAATTCAGATAAATGGCTTCCATTCTCAGCAGTCAACGTCTATAACTGAAAACAGATCCACAAATGTGGTCAGAAAACTTATTTTATCGACAAAAAATTATCGATTGACCACCTGGTCATCACTGTGATTTTATTTATTCTCACAGGTCGATGGGGAACTCACGCCAAAAATATGACCAACTATGTCAATTACTAGCTACGCTAGCCGGGGTTGGTCCGTGGATGGGTGACCATCTTTACATACCGAGACTCCTCCGTGCCTCGGAAAGCACGTTAAACCGTTGGTCCCGGCTGTCATTCGTGGATCTTTGACAGTCCGAAAGAAGCCTGAAAGTCTGACAGCCAGTCATACCAAGGATTATCGTATTACCCAGTAACTGAGTTGTGGAGGTCAGAAAGGCAGTCGCTCCGTGTGAAATACTGGTACTCAGCTGCACCCGGTTAGACTGGAAGCCGACCCCAACATAGTTGGGAAAGTGAAACGCCTCCATGAAAAAGTTGTTGCTTACAACATAAATTTTCATACATCTCGGTGTTATGCAGAGTTGTCAGTGTGGCTGCCTATTAGCTGGCTCATCTTCATTCCCAATAAAACCTTCACCTACACTTTGATCTCACTATCCTTGCTAAATCAATGTAAGTATTATCATAATATCGCAATTCATATAACATTGTTGCAAATAAGTATCATTAGAAGCCTTGCATCTTGAATTTTATGACAATATCACCGTAATATAGTGAGAATTACTAGTAATCCTTGACCCTCCAAATAAAGATAAGTATTTTTGTGTTTGGAAAAGTGTTTATTACACTACAATACACCCATTAGTAGGGTGTAAACTCACGGTGTTCATTTTCCAATAAGATGAAATAAACCTTGGGTTTTTGCCACACCAGTTTCTACATGGTCGAATAAATTAGCTAGCGAAACTCCGCAGTTGTGATGGATATAGATTTATAAACACGACAAAATAAAAGTAAAAAATATTTGATGATTTTTTGAAAGACCGCTGCTTGTGTTGTTACTTGAAGTGTGAGTTGATAAAATTTGTTATATCGTATTGAGATATCGATACCAAGCACGTCTATGAAGTTTACAAAAAAAAGCTGATTTGGAAACTGATATTTTAAGTTACTACACTACCGGCTGCGGTAGATGACCTCAAAAAAAACATCATCAAATTAATTTCTTTTTGTTTTATCATGTACGTATACAGGGTTATTGGTAAAACACCAACAACCTCTTAAGGGGTCATTGTACTCATCATTATGAACATCTTTTACTATGGGACCAAATATGAACCCGCGAAAAAAAAATCAGCCGTTCAGTACATTTATGTTCGCATAATTCGTCAAAATGTACTGAACAGCTGATTTATTTTTCACGATTTCAGGTTTGGTCTCATAGTAAAATGATGAGTACAATGACCCCTTAAGAGGTTGTTGGTGTTTTACCAATAACCCTGTATATATCGATACCCATTACATCTGCGGAGTTTCGCTAGCTAGTTTAATTTGACCCTGTATACTAATAGACCTAGAACCGCTCTTGAACCCGCTTAAGGGGAAGCGTCAAGGTAGCCCGCGAAATTCAAATTTTCGTACGTTTTTTGTTATTTGCAAATCGGTATCAGGTTATATTAGGCTGGGGAAAAAGTCTTTTCGCATTATACATAGTATGTATGAACTTGTAATAAAATCTCTTTGGCTATACTATTTGTATCTGGCTGGTTTTGGTATCATTGAAAGTTTAAATTTTAAAGAACATAATTCCAAATTCAAATTAGGAAAATGTGTGATTTTCATTTGTTTTTCGTACCGTCAAGATGAGTGAATCTAATGAAGAAATTCGATACATTTTAAAATTTTACTACAAAAAAGGTAAAAATGCAACGCAAGCCGCGAAAAAAAATTGCGATGTTTATGGACCTAGTGCAGTGTCTGTGAGAGTAGCACAAATTTGGTTTAAGCGTTTTCAATCCGGAAATTTTGATGTCAAAGATGCACGTCGCTCTGGTCGCCCTATTACGGATAAAATGGAGTTACGACGTAGCTGAAGAACTGGAAATTGACCACAAAACAGTTTTGGCGCATTTGAAAAAAACTGGGTACACAAAAAAGCTCGACATTTGGGTACCTCACGAGCTCACTGAAAGAAACCTAATGAACCGTGTACTCATTTGTGATTCTTTATTACGACGTAATGAAACCGAACCATTTTTGAAGAAGCTGATAACTGGTGATGAAAAGTGGATCACGTATGACAAGAACGTGCGAAAAAGGTCGTGGTCAAAGGCCGGTCAGGCTTCACAGACTGTGGCGCAACCCGGGTTAACTCGCAACAAGGTGATGCTGTGTGTGTGGTGGAATTGGAAGGGCATTATTCATTATGAGCTGTTACCACCTGGCAGGACCATCGATTCTGAACTCTACTGCGATCAACTGATGAGATTAAAGCAAGAAGTTGAGAGAAAGCGGCCGGAATTAATCAACAGAAGGGGTGTGGTTTTTCATCATGATAACGCTAGACCTCACACATCTTTAGCCACTCAGCAAAAATTAAGAGAGTTTGGCTGGGACGTGTTAATGCATCCGCCCTATAGTCCTGACCTTGCACCTTCAGATTTCTACCTGTTTCGGTCTGTTCAGAATTCTTTAGGCAGTGTCAGGTTAACATCACGAGAGGACTGCCAAAACCACTTGTCGCGGTATTTTGACCAGAAGTCCCAAAATTTCTATAGCAATGGGATCATGTCCCTACCTACAAGATGGCAAAAAGTTATCGAACAAAATGGTACCTACATACTTTAGTTAAATGTAAATAAACTATATTAAAAAATGTTTTGAATTTTTTTTTTAAATGCGAAGAAACTTTTTCCCCAACCTATTATGTTGAATGAAGTATTCTCGACCGTACCAAATATGTATTAATAGATTTATAATTAATAGAATCAGTAATGCAACTCCTTAAGTTAGTAGAATCCTCAAATGTTTCATGAAATTGTCATTTCTTTTGGATTACCGGGTCTAAAAGTGATGTATTGACTTTAATGATTATAATTCTGTTAACACATACTTGTTATGGTCGCGAATCACATTTTGATCAACGTACAACCTAATACTCACTTATAAATTGCAAAAAACGTAAGAAAATTTGAATTTCGCGGGATACCGTGGCGCTTCCGCCTTAAGTCCTTCAGAAATCATCGATGTTTATGAAAACAAATTAAAAATAAATTACTTGAACGATCCATTGTTTGAAAATCAACCGAACGTTTATTATTTTAATGGTGATTGACAAACAATGAGGGAGAAATGTCAACAAAATATTGATTTATTCAGTTCGCTGATTGATTGGATAATAAACGGATAATGATCGTTAATAAGCATGTATACATTATGTGAAAGTAATTTGTTTGCCTCCACAAATAGCGAAGAACGCATGACGTAATCACTAGTACCTTGCTAAACTATTCTCATCATTAAAGATAGATTAATACTTTTTATGGTTCTGTACCTCAAAAGGTAAAAAACCGGTCAAGAGCGTGTCGGACCACATACAATGAAGGGTTCCGTAGTTGGGATTAATTTATCCCAAGAACAAACTTAACATTGTAGTTGAAAAACATGTTCTCCCATACATTCCAACTACAAAATTGTCCATAGTTAAACGAAAAGGATTCAACCCACATTACACCTAATGTGGGTTGGACAAGTATGTTTGTACGCACAATATTAAGAGATTTACCATGTTAAGACCATCGATTTGTTGATTACAGGAAAACTTATAAGAAGTCGATGGTCTTACAATAACATGGTAAATTTTTCAATATTGTGCGTACAAACTTACATTTGCAGTTGGATTGTATGGAAAAACATGTTTTTCAACTACAATGTTAAGTTTGTTCTTGGGATAAAAACCCAACTACGGAACCCTTCATTGTGCGTGGTCTGACACGTACTTGGGCGGTTATTTTCTTTAAGCATAATAAAAACAAAAAAAAAAGAATAAACAAGGTGACGAGATATGGGCAAATCTGAAACCATTTTGGAGTTAATAAAAAATCGCGAGAAAATGAGAACTTCGTGAAAAGTCCGTAATCGTGATCATACGCTGTGAAGGTGCGGTAATCAATGCAATCGGCATTGATTACCACTTTTCTCTATTTGAGAAGGCCTTTGCCCTACAGTGGGGAAATTACAGACAATATTAGTACGTGGCTATATCATCAAATATCAGCCGACTGCGCTCCATGCTGCTCCATGGAGCTTGTGGCTAAGTAATAACAGCCGCACAGATCAATCCATCAGGTTAAGCTACGCTTGACGAGGTTGGTCTGTGGATCTCTTCATAACGACACTCCTCCGTGCCTCGGAAAGCACGTTAAGCCGTTGGTCCCGGCTGTCATTCGTGGATCTTTGACAGTCGTTACGGGTCGTCAGAAGCCCGAAAGTCTGACAACCAGTCTTACCAAGGGGTATCGTATTACGCAGTAACTTGGTTGTGGAGGTCAGATAGGCAGTCGCTCCGTGTAAAATAGTGGTATTCAGCTGCATCTGGTTAGACTAGAAGCCGACCCCAACAT
The DNA here is from genome assembly GCA_948252095.1 of Dicycla oo. NCBI lineage: Eukaryota > Metazoa > Arthropoda > Insecta > Lepidoptera > Noctuidae > Dicycla > Dicycla oo. The sequence continues at coordinate 28,854,420 of OX411712.1, read as the reverse complement.
AGTTGGGAAAAGGCTAGGCAGATTGATTTTGATGCTCCATGCCTCGTAAACAATATTCATGTATAATACCTATTCAATTTGTTTTCAATTACTTTCTGCCGAATCACTCAAGCCCAGATGGAAGCTTAATAGGAATTTCACTCATGCAAAAGGAGTGTTGAGAAAAATATTCTCTTTATTATCGTTGTATATGAACAGGATCTCCAAGGTTAAGTGTCAATTGCAAGGGTCTATTGAGGTTAAATTCCTTACAAAAGGTTAAATCCGATACTTTGATAGATTTCCTCAAATAAAACGAAAAACTCTTGTGCATTGTTTTATGTTATTTTGATAGTCTTCCTTTTTCTACGTGGTATAATATATTTTATTTATTGTTTCGGTGTGATTTTTTCGTTTTATTTCCAATTTTCGCCTTGAGGACAAGCCATTTAGTATCGATTGTTTTTCATTACTTTTCTTATTTTAAGAGCCTCCACTTGCAGTAAAGGTGCTTAATTACCACCCTTCTGCAGTAAGCTTCCCTACAAGCTTGCTGTATGGGCAATCTTTTTCGCACGGCTCGACCATGAGATAGATAGATTGATAGAATACTCTTGCTCGCGCCTTATCTTGTATACTGACACAGAGAAGAAAACAAATGAATGCACACCAATACCTCTGACAGAATTTCCTGTAAAGATAACAATATGAGCAGTACGACCTGGGGCTGCAGTCATGACATAGATAGCGATCGCTTTACGACTGAATTCGGTCACAAAGTCCTAATGGCGTCACTAGACGTTCAAAATTGCTGGACAAGCATGAAATTATCACGTGCTTGTCAATCAATTTTGACCGTCTAGGGACCCTATAGGACTTTGCAACCGAATTCGATCGTAAATCGATCGCTATCTATGTCGAGACTGCGGCCCCTGCTGCTAAAGCTGGCCGGGTTTTGTATGCCACGTCGTATAATAAATACACACTACTACTCCTGAACTAAACTGCATCTGTGCAAAGCGATAATATACCATAACATCAGCACGCATATACCTAATCCCCGAAGGGTTAGGCAGAAGTGTACCCATAGAACACCCACATTTCGACAGACTCGCCCCCTATTACATTCCCATGTAATAGGGGGCGAGTCTATTGCCATCATCCTAACACAAATCCATACTCATGGCTACAACTGAGAAATTCCTGATACAAAAACCCAATAACACTTTGCCTGACCTGGGAATCGAACCCAGGATTTCATGCTCTTGCTACCACTAGACCAACGGGGCAGTCCAAAGCGATAAGTATCTACAAATATAAAACCACAACTTCGTATAAAAGTTCTCATCTAAACCATCTACTATAGGTAACTAGGCAACTACAAACGAAGGTAAGAGTCCCGTAATGAGTTTAGACGAAGCAATTAAACCTGGCAAAGTGGGTCGACGGATCCAATTTGTACTACTAAGTTATAGCCAACTGAATTAGATTAGTAACGTGAGCCCTTACTAACTACTGATAAATACAGTTTTATAGGATGTTCTTTTGGTTTTATGGACCAGCAAAAGTTAAAAGCCCTCTGTTGAATAAAGCAGTGGTCACTCGTGTATCTGTCTGTCCGTCTGTCACATCCAATTTCCTCCCAATCTACTGGAATGATTAAGTTGAAATTTGGTAGACATATGAATTTCTGCGACCCAAACGCAGATGTGTAACGTAAATAAATGAATTTTGAATAAGGGTTCGCTTTTGGGGGAAAATGACAAAATTTAATAAAAAAAAGTTTTGCAAACTTTTTTTTGTGAGAATCTCAAAAAAAAATTATTTTATAATTTTTAAATAAATATTTTTAAACTCATTTTTAAGAAAATAGATGAAAATAGACCATCCTCTGCCCTTATCTCAGAAACTACTGAGCTTAAAATTTTATTTTAAAAAAATACAGACAATACTTTTTTTATTAAAGAGGTAAAGGAAATCTATAAGAAGTCTATGGTCTTAAAATAACATGGTACGAGTAAACCTCTCAATATAGTGTGTAAATACTTACTTGTGCAGCTGGCATGTTTTTAACTACAACGTTAAGTTTCTTCAAAACCATCGTACTGAACCCTCTCCACGTGAGTTCAATTCGCACTTGCCTGGTTTTTTTTTTTTACTTTAGACTTCTGTCAAGTAAATACTCGCAATATGTTTTACTATTTTTACATTTCAACATCAATATTTAATTACCTACCCATCTTCCACAGATAGTTGAAAGTGTTGGTCTAGTTTTATGAATTATTTGATGCGATTTTAAGATTACTGACCCCAGTATAATAAATTAATCATAGTACCTAGATGTTGACAGGCCAGATGGCGTGGTTGGTTAAGATACTACCTATCATGCCGCAGGTCGTGGGTTCGATTCCCATCCAGGACAAACATTTGTGTGCATGAACATGTCTGTTCGTTCTGAGTCTGGGTGTAATTATCTATATAAGTATGTATTTACAGAAAAAAAGTAGTATAAGTAGTATATCAGTTATCTGGTTTCCATAGTAGAAGCTCTGCTTAGTTTGGGATCAGATGACCGTGTGTAATTATTATTATTATTATTTTGAGGAAATGAAAAATAAATAATCTTTGAATAGAAACTCTTGTTCCGAGCGCATTCAATATTGCGCTAATAACCTTTACGAAAAAAATATTGCTTCCTAACTTTTCTATTGACAAGAATTCTTCTTGCTGCTAACTATCATAATATTCAACATTAACTTATCCTTACAACATAATATAAAAAGATCTAAGCGTCGCCGTTTTCATAAACATAATGATTACAACCACAATGCCAGCTTAGCAGGGTACAGTCGTGTAGAAAAACGAATGGCCTGTTACGTTGTAATATTGCTGACACTCCCTATAATATCGTCACATCACTTACGAGAGGGCGCGCCGCGTACTGTCGCGTAGAAACGTGAATGTGTTCAACTTGTGAAGATTGTTATTAAAACGTCGACTAGTAGCGAAATATTTCGTATTGATGCCATGTTATTTATGTTTACGTAGACGAACTCGTGATTTAAGGTTTTATCACGTACGGTGACTGTTTGCTAAACTATCTTGTGTATTTTTGACAAAATTGGCGTTGGTGTAACTACTTTTTTGTCGAAATTCATCGAAATCTGTAGTGGTAGTTTTTTTTTTTATCTTGGTAAAACGAGCGTATCTGCAGACACGTCTTGTATTTAGTTAAAACTGATTTTAACTAATAAGTCACTTCGAAGTCATCAAAGTTTAATTTTTTCTGTAAAATGGTTTGATACTGCCTTGGATCGTTGATATCTAATGTGCCTATATCAATTCTATATTTTCATTTTTACAAAACTGAATATTTCCAACTTACCGTGAATATAAGCAATAGGCGTTATTTTTTGAGAGCTCAGTGGGTGTGACGTCTGTTATTTACGCATACAACTTAGGAACCTAGTAAAGATGATAAACAAGTAAATAGTTACCCTTTTAACTTGATAAAACAGTTTTGTTTACATCAGCTTTCTCAAGCGCTGTTAGCTAAAGTAACAACTTGTGGGCTCCAACTAATTGATTAAACGTTCTGTAATCGACTGTACATTTAACATCAATATGTGGGCTCAATTCTATCTTGACACATTCATTATAATATTATTTACTTTTCTTAGTATAAATAACTTTTTGTTATGACATTGTAGGTATATGTAGCTTAGGTACCATTTTTGAGTGAGGTTTTGTCAATACTTGAGATGATGATTTCCACTTTAGAAAAGCCCAATTCAACTGCTTTTATACTTTTTGATGTGTAACATGTTTCCCGCAATCTGTGGGAGTGATTTCGTGAAAAGGGACGGAAGTGTGTAACAGGAAGCCGGGGCACGCGATATTTCATTTGACCAATTAGCGTGCGCGGTGCTAGAGTTGACCGTCAGATGCCATTTTCCGAGAGGTTGGTTTTTTTTTTTATTATAATTATTACTGATGGCTGACTATACCAACCAAAAAAAATATATTGGAAAAATAAAATTAAAATATATAAAAAAAATTAAAAAAAAAATTAAATTAAAAGTAAAATAAAAAATAAAAAAGGCGTGGCAGTAGAATTAACAATAAAATTGATGGATATGATGACACGTGTCACAAATGACCTTGGTCATGACGACTTTAATTTGTTTTCTTAAAATTCTTGCGTATTAATTTACTTACTCTTTCCAAAATATCCTTTACAAATCCTGACATGACAAACAACTCACAGATAAGAAAAAATCTTTTTTAAGTGTTGGCTCTTTGGACTGAAGTGTTGCCGTACCTTAAAGTGCATTGTACAGACACCAGCAGGTCAAGCTACCCGAAACTATCAAATTTTCCTAATCAACCTTGAACCTAATGCTTTAGCAATAAAGTTGAAAATCTATTAAAGAAATTTGACAGATTGTATGGAACTAGATAGTACTTTTGCCATAGATACTTAACTATTCGAATACCTGAATCATTTTTTTCGGGATATAATTTTAACGTTGCTTATTACTAAGGTGACACGTCAGATGTTACATAAGGCTCGCTCGTTTTTTTTTTTTTTTATCGTCAAAGTACGATAAAATCTTTAACAAATAGGTCAGGTTATTTCAGAATCCTGCATTATTCACGAGCGTAAATTAATTTTAATGTGACTTTTTCGTGCCACGAATGGTTATATATATAATTATTGTTTTGTTTCTGTGAGATGTTTGTAATGATAAGCAAAATAATATCTTTCAACAATAAAAACTTTTTCCATTGCAGGGTAAATGCTTGTTTTCATACATAGAAGGATCAAGCAACAATAAGCTTACGCTTGCTTCTTGCAGGTTTGGTGACTATTCAGGGTTCCTCACAATGTTTTCCTTTGCCTTACACACACCCAGACACACAGACAGTATAATGATTTATACCTACTTCGAAAATATAAGTTATATGTTTGTAGTTCCCAGTTTCGAAACCATAACCTCGAGCTTGAAAATCGTATACTTTTCGGTCTATAGTAGATTCAAACTGCCCAGCCTTATGCCAACCATGTTGGGGTCGGCTTCCAGTCTAACCGGCTGCAGCTGAATACTAGTATTATACATAGAGCGTCTGCCTATCTGACCTCCACAATCCAGTTACTGGTAATACGACACCCCTTGGTAAGACTTTCAGACTTTTGGGCTTAGAGAAGATCTACGAATGACGGCCGAGACCAACGGCTTACCGTGGTTTCCGAGGCACGGAGGAGTCACGATATGTTGGGTCACTAGCTAGAGTTTTCGAAAAAACAAAATTCATATTCGTCTGAAAAATACAATCATACACATATAATACTTGTTTTATACTGTGTATTTTTTATATTTAACAATCAAAGGGAAATATCTTGCTTATTAATATTAATTTATTAAAAATTGATTAAACAGTAATGTACTTTACGTCATCGAATTAATATCTCGGTTTACACAAAATAAACAGAGTATAGTAGCCGGCACGAGTAGTGAGCACAAATTCCAAATGAAATATTGTTGCCATCGTCAACGGGCTCTTGTATTCTGTTTTCTACATGTGTATAATTAAGCTTCATCTTATATTAACCTCATTGCCCCTGCTCCTGTACGAATCGCCGTAGTAGGAAAAAGATTTGTAAGGTTTAAAACTAGAATTTGTGCTCACGACTTGTGCCGGCTACTATACCTAGATGTAAGTTAATGGAAAAAGAAACAAATAGTCTACAATTCAATGCCACTATTTGTTTCTTGAAATGTATGTAGGTTCGTTTACATTTGAACAGACAATTTTCAGATTAGAGTTTACAAATATTACTTTGTTCAATCGATTTATCGTCAATCCGTCACGATCTTTAGTGTGTATTATAAGATTAATATTTTGTACACGCCACTATATCATAATAAAGTACAGACGCCAGCAGGTCAACCTACCCGAAACTGTCAGAACCTAATACTTTAGCAATAAAGTCGAAAATCTATTAAAGAAATCTGACAGATTGTAGTAGCTTGATGTGCTGGCGTCTGTACATAGGTACCTTCCACTCCGCACTTAAAAATCTCAAAACCACACCGAATATTTAATTTCGCAATTAGAATGTAGTATATACGTATATCCAGCCAGCCCAGACAGTACCCGTATATTTTTTTTGGCTTTTCCCTTCCATACCTTTCTGTCGTGTGCAATCTCTGGCCATGTTGGTCCTGCAAACATGATCAGATCGTCACACCACCTTCGCCGCAGTCTATCTCGACGGCGTTGTCCTCCCTGAGGCGTCCAGTGGGTGACAATCTTTGCCCATCTCTCCGGGTGCATTCGTGCGACGTGGCCAGCCCACTCCCACTTCAGCCTGGTGGCTTTTCCCCAACATCCGCTACTCGAGTTAAGGAGCGCAGGGTGGTGTTTCTAACGCAATCTGTACGCTTGACACCTATTATGCTGCGCTCCATTGCTCATAATACGAACGATTAAATGTTATAAGTTTTATACTATACTCAACATCATTATAAGTTTACCCTCAAAATATCATCTTATTATAATATCGAGGGTTTACTGCGAAAACCTGCTAAATAACATTTTTGGCAAAAATTTGTTAAATACATAAAAAAATCTTATCTTGTTGAGCTTTTTATACTGGTATAACCGACTAGGCGCTACGTCAAACAGTTATAAGTCAGAAGATATTTCAGGGCAAAAACTTTTTGTAAAAAATATTATAGCATTTTAATGAGGTATAAAATTTTAAAACGCAATAACTCAAAACTGACTTGACACCACATAGATAGTTTTCGCAGTAAACCCTCGATATATTAATGCGAAAAAATATACAGTAAAATATATGTAAAAAACTTAAACTTGCGAAGATTCAACCGAAGATCCGTAAGGGAAGTATTTCTATTTGATTTAAAAATACAGGAACGTTTGAAAGATACATGTATTTTACATGTTATTTTTAACACGACACGACCGCGGTGAGCGTAGCTTGACTTTCGATCGACCAATGCGGCTGTTATTATTTAACCACGACCCCTCCATATAAGCTTAAAGGTTGATTGAACTGGATAAATTTGTGCTCTAGTGTCCATTTGAAACACAATAAAATGCTATATTTACAAACTCAAGGGAAGGACAACATTGTATCTTCGTCTAACCCAAGGCTGCTTCTATGTACCTACTTGAATTATGGAAATGGCACGAACGGATATTATCTTATATTGTTCCAACAGAACGTAGGAAGCATCCAATGTATTGTGGTTTGGTCGCAATAAATGTATACAAGTACTGCAGTTGAGTCAAGCTATTTCCAACTTAAATGTGGGGTGTTAACGTTTATTTTTATTGTAGGGTACCTAACTAAGAATAGCCTACCGCAGCGCTTCCGTGGGTGTTGTAGGTGGCACAGAAATTGTAACAAATGAATAAACAGTAGTACCTGTTTGACTGGAAAATGATACGAATACTTTAAAAAATAAGTAGCTACCAGCTAGCAAATGCTGCACGAGGAGCAACAAAGTCCGATCCAGCATGCAGTATTGCAGTCACATTTGGGATGGATCAGCTAAGTACCAACTAGCCGCGCTTGACTCGCTGGAACGCAGAGCTAAGAGGCTCATTGGCGACGTAAAACTGGTGGATGCCAAGCTTCATAGCTTGGCTCATCGCCGCAAGGTTGCCTGCTTGTCGGTCTTCTACAGATTGTACTTCGGAGAGTGTGCCCGAGAACTCCACGACCTCATTCCACCGGCCCCCTTCTACCACCGGACATCTAGACGCACTGCCAGTTACCATCCCTACCTGGTTGCTATTCCACCAATTCGCACTAAGCGCTTCCAAATGTCTTTTATAATGCGCACAGCAAAAGAGTGGAACTCACTACCTGCGTCTGTGTTTTCGAGCGCATACAACCCTAATCTCTTCAAAGTGAGAGTGAACAGGCTTCTTCTGGGTAAGCTCACTCCATCGTCGACTTTGTCTCTGTCACCTCTGACCTAGACTAGAGTCAAGAGCAAACCCATCACAAATAAAAAAAAAATTAAAAAAAAATTACCTCTCAAATGACACCGTTCGAATTTCAAAGTGATGTTCAAAGAAAAATAATCAGAAACTTTTGCCAGTGCCACTGCATTTAGTAATCAGGCTATGATTTCTCAGTGGTATATAGACAGCTACCTTTTTTTTTTTTTTTGACGTGAAAACGTCTTTTCGCTCGGCGTACTGGTGGTAAGTTCAATATTTCTGACAGAGAAAAACATGTAAGATTTCAACCGCTAACAACTATGAAACTTTTAATGCCAGAGAAATGGTTGAGCATTCATAAGATAGGTCATATTTATAACAATTTTAAGGCTGGATATAATTTGCCTATGAAGTCACACTGCGAGCGCAGGCGCATGCGCGCGACCTGCTGCTTTTCACTCTGTCGAAATATCAATTTGTTTAGCGCAAAAACGACAAAACACTACCAGGACCTAAAAAGAAACAACAGAAATATTAGCAAAAATAGGGTTAAAAATTAATATGAAGTTGACCTTAGCAAAATAATACCAGATGTCGTCTCATATCGGCTGTATATCTGTTCAGAAATGTCAAAAATCGCTATCGAAGAGAGCTTGCATCAAAAGGAGCACGCAATGAGCTAAAAAAATCTAGTGCCGAGCAAATACAACAGCTACGGCAGTGTCAGAAGAGCAAAAAAGTTTGGTATGTCCTTTCATATCGGCCGTAAATCTGAAAAAATATTATAATCGGTTAAAGCTTACTTTATAAGGAATGCAATATGCCTACTAAGTCTAGTGTCGAGTAAATATAATGGCTACGGCAGTATCGGAAACCGTCGTAAAATTCAGTCAGCTTTCACGAAAACAAACGGCGCGGATTCGAACTGCGCCTACTAATATTGTTTTTTTCGTGAAGAAATGCTCATGCCTCATACTGCACTACCACGGGGAGATAGAGTAGTTTGTATGGAAATATTAGTTCCAAGTAAATTTGACAGCTTTAATTTACGTCCGTCTCTTTCTTGTTTTATTAGAGAGAAAAAGTTAGCAATAGCCTAAATTAAGTTTAGTTTGTGTACAACAGAATCGGCACCAATGTCTCAATAATCGACTAAAACTATTACGGTTAAATAACGATTTAGTAATATTATTTCAAAATTTAACATACCCTAATTGGTTTAGAGTACAATAGTGCAGCCACAATCCAGTAACTATAGAAACTTTAACTAACATTGTGTTTGATAGGTAAATAAAAAAAAAAAACATCGATGTAGGTACAAATTTACTAAGGGCGACAGGCCAGATGCCGCCTATCATGCCGCAGGCCGTGGGTAGATTCCCATCCAGGACAAACATTTGTGTGCATAACCATGTCTGTTTGTCCTGAGTCTGGGTGTAATTATCTATATAAGTATGTATTTACAAAATAAAAAAATAAATGTGTATGTCATTTATCTGGTTTCCATACTACAAGCTCTACTTAGTTTGGGATTAGATGACCGTGTGTGAATAATGTCCCAGGATATTATTATTATTATTTTACCAATGAAACTGAATGCAAGAAGCTGAAGATATTTATTTGCTGTTTTTTTTTTCCTTTTATTGGACTTACTTCTTGTGTAAAAAAAAGGTTTATTTAAATTACATAAAGCAATTTGGAGATCACCTTTTAAGCAAGATAAAGCTTGTTTAAGGTGGTGTACATGAAACTAAAAATTTGAAACCTTGTCATTAAAACTTCAACATACAAAAAACGTACAAGAGTGCAGTTTTCAACAGCCAAAAAGAAACTTTAATTTACACGAAAACTATCAAGTTAACAACCTCATCTGGTTTGAAACAGTAACATCAACCCGTTTAATCAACCGAGCTTGGACTCAGGGTTATTATTTTTTATTACGAATCTCCGAGGCCAAAATCCGAGGGTAGTTTAAAAATTACGTCACTGCATCGTTTTTAGCGGCACCGTTTTTTGTTTTTTTAGCCGACCATAAAATTCGGTATGAAATTGGTTTTCGTTGATACATGCATAAAATCACGTTTTCGATCCCTGGCGGATGCGAGGAAATTCAATGCAATTATTGAAAGACCTGATGGATGGGAATTCATTGGGCTAGTGATTTTGGTCACACTATTTTATCGTACTATTGGTTATATTCATGTTTATTTTCGCATTTGGTCTCATAAAGGACAATGAGCAAATTGGTAAAAGCAATGTAATGGAGGCACCTACTTTGATCATTGTATTTTAAATTAAACACGGTGCAACTACAGGTTACACAGATATCAAATTTATTGGTTTCTCTTTTCTCTGAATTATGGACCTATACAAAAATATCATGAAGACGTTTCATTCAAGACAATATTTCATTTTCAGATGTACAGACGCCAGCAGGTCAAGCTACCCGAAACTGTCAAACTTTCCCAATCAACCTTGAACCTAATGCTTTAGCGATAAAGTAGAAAATCTATTAAAGATATTTGACAGATTGTAGTAGCTTGATGTGCTGGCGTCTGTACATATCGACCGTAACAATGTCGGATATACATTTTTACCAACATTCACTTTTTTACATAAATCGAATTACAATTTAAAAAAAATTCTTCACTGTCAAAACAAACTTTGAACTGCGGGCAGTTCAAAGTTTGCCCTAACGATAAAAAAGAATCTTTATGATATTAACAATGTCAGTTCTGCGAAAAAGGTACCACTGTTCAGTAGGGACTAAACAGTAGTCTCCCTGCAGAACCGACATTGTTAATAGAGACGGTCAATATCTCTTTTAAATTACCAATACGACTAGCCAATCCGACAGATATTGTCCTGTCAAAATTTCAATAATTCATACAAAAATCCCAATGAAAACAGGACGTTCAGTTATTCCCAAATTTATAATTTACCGAGAAACTTTGCCAATTTTTCTTTCCATAAAAACCTAATTCGGACAATTATGAACATTTAAAAACAATAAACAGCCAAATCAGATCAAGAATCCGTTCTCAAGTGGTGCGCATACCAACGAACAGCATTTAATTTTTATTTACACATGGTGAAATTGAATTCATGGGCAACCTTTCAAGGGGTCATTGTACTCATCATTAGGAACAACTTTTACTATGGGACCAAATCTGGAATCGCGAAAAAAAAGCAGCTGGTCCCTAGATTTTGACGAGATATGCGAACATAAATGTAGCTGATTTTTTTTCGCGATTGCGGGTTTAGTCCCATAGTGAATGTTGTTCATAATGATGAGTAGTATAATGACCCCTTAAAAGGATGCCCATGAATTCAATTTCACCCTATATAGAAGATTCCTCCGTATGTATCGGTATAACCTTCACCTACTTATTACTATGTCAGAAACATCATAAATGTATATAAACGCCTATATCCATAGACTTTCCGTTAACAGCTTAGGAGCCATTACCGCCTAATCACCTTTGATGTGCAATGTGTCATTAATTAAACTGATAGTGGACGTCAATTAGCAAGGAAATAGATCTTGTATGATGTTATAGAGGACTTTGATGGACTGTAGTGGAGTGTAAAGTGTTTTGTGTTAAGTAGAAGTTTGTTGTTAGTTTTATTGATGTTTTTACTGTAGTGTAGTGTAGTTTTTTTTTTTATTTAAGATGGGTTTGCTTTTGACTCTAGTTTAGGTCAGAGGCGACAGAGACAAAGTCGACGATGGAATGAGCTTTCCCAGAAGATGCCTGTTCTCACTTTGAAGAAGGTTTGTATGCGTTCGAAAACACAGACGCAGGTAGTGAGTTCCACTCTTTTGCTGTGCGCATTATAAATGACATTTGGAAACGCTTAGTTCGCACTAAGCGTTCCTGGGATAGCAACTAGGTAAGAATGGTAACTTGCAGTGCGTCTAAATGTCCGATGGTAGAAGGGGGCCGGTGGAATGAGGTCGTGGAGTTCTTGAGCACACTCACCGAAGTACAATCTGTAGAAGACCGACAAGCAGGCAACCTTGCGGCGATGAGCCAAGCTATGAAGCTTGGCGTACACCAATTTACAAGTTAGTTTACGATATTACAAGCAATTCAACAAAATGGGTATTTACAGTCCGTTCCGAAAGTATCTGATGATCATGTAAACAAATAGATCAGAAATCTTATCTCTAAATGTTCAGATTGAACTATTTGAATACTTAAAACCAGAAATTCTAATTTTAAATCACCTTAAATTTTATTTTTTTTTTCATTTGGCAATTGATTTTATATAGCTTCAGATTTTGCCGTTGCATTTTTAATTACAATTTAATAATGTTATTCAAACTTGGAAAAGTGGTGACATATTAATTTGAAAGGTTCTAAATACAGATGAATGTGGTACTTTTTCTTTTTAGTGAGTGATTGTGTAAGAATTTAACTAGAACTGTCGATCTATTCTGTAAAAAGTCCACCGTGAGAACTCGGGTGAAGTGATCTTAAAGTTAGCTGTCAATAGTGAGCGTGGAGCGAGCTGTCAATAGTGTGAAACTCTAGCATCAGGTGGAATGACAGCTCACTTCAAGCTCACTTCACTTAGGTTTTCACGGTGAGATTTTTACAGAATAGACCGGATGTGTTGGTTTACACATTCAACAAATGCTTTTCGAACAGACCATAATTCAAAACTTTTTTGACGAATACAAAGAGTGCAATCATTGCAATAAAATTGTGTATTAACACCACTCCGTTGCGAGACGTTGACTTCCCGTTCTCTCTTTGTTCTGCTACGCACTGTGCTACGGCGTAGCAGTTACTGTGCTACACTCGCGTAGTCTCCACACATTCGCATAATTATTTTGAAGAAGTTTTTAGTGTGTCGGAAATTATTATCCCACGGGAACGTACTACCGGGATAAAAAGTACCCTATATGTTAATCCAGGTTACAAAACTATCTAGATAGATAGTTTTGTAACCTGGATTAACACATCCAGACAAACGGACAAAAATTCTTAAAACTGTATTTTCGGCATCGGACTCGTTCTCACACCTCATAGCAATTACTTTTATTTAAAAATATACAAATGTGCAGTTTTGACTTCGTTACTATTTTATTAGGTAATATGTTTATATAGATAAATTCAAGCTTCACAATTTGTTTTGTTGTTTTTGGTCTATAAAATCTGAACATCAGCTACTTACTATGTATGAATATGCAAATATTAATTTCGCTCATTATTACAGACATTAATACGCGTTCAATGCTTGCATTAATATGCGCAGATGCTTAATTAACATGCAGAAAGTAAATTGTACAACATTCAAATGAAATGCTTTTTGAAACATTTCAGTGGTTTAATTTATCAAAAATATATAATAACCTTATCGCTAACTATATTTTCGAGCCGTTTGGGGTTGAAACCCTCGGGCTGTAGCGTCCGAGTGCTCATGGTTTGTTCAACGAAATTTCGAAAGAACAATGTCAGGTTTCGGCCTACACAACACAAAAACCTGTTCTGCCATTGTAATCGATTATTCTAAATATTTAAAGTGATTTACTTTTTACTTTTTATTTACCACCTGATAATTGTCTTTTATTATTATTATTATTTACCTAAATAACACGTTCATCGTGTTTATTATAAACATATTTAGTATTTTTTAAAGAATATAAAAACGAAAATCAAGAAATCGATTTCCTGATCTGTGTTTGATAACTTAATCGCCTTGTAATGGCAACCCTTTTAGGGTACTGTTAGGTCCCCCCCGGGGGGTTCCCGCATTGTCGAGGCGGGGGGGCTCAGTAGCCGTGGCTTGGTCACCCACGGTGAAGCGAAGAGGAACCCAAGGAGGGGCCGCTCGTCAGGGCTTTTTCCAGGAAGTCGACGACGTAGCGGCCAACAGGTAGGTTGCGGTGCCGCTTGGGCGACATCGCAACTGAGGCGGGCCGCGATGTCGTATGGGAGGCATCGCGGCTGAGGGTTGGAGGCCGCGGCGGGAGAGGAGTGCCGGTATTGCGGTGCGCCGTTCTCCCTACCTTCCGCGGCCTTGACGGGGTCGCCACCGTCTGATGGCGGACGCGGTGGGGCCGCAGGGGAGGAGGAGTGTCGGTATTTCGTTGGCCGCTCTCCCTATCCTCTGCGGCCGAAAAGTGGTAGGCGGCCGGGCCACTGACCTGACCGGTCGCAGGGGGACCAAGGGTGACTAGACACGGGGTCGTCTGGCGCCCATGTGCTGGTTTGGTCCATGGGGTGGTCACGGTGCACAATGTGTTCTTGTGCGCCGGTGATGGGGGGTGCTCCCCAGAGGAGGGTCCGGTGACGGACAGTCGCGGCGGGTTCGCGGTGAGTGCTAACGCGTGCCCGTGTTCCCGCCAAAAGCGGCAGAGGAGGACACCGTGGAGTTTTAGTGGGTTGGAGTCCCACATAACTGCACTATCTCCCCGTGGTAGTGCAGTATGCATGAGCATTTCTCCACGGAAAAAAAAAAAAAAAAAAAAAAAAAAAAAAAAAAAAAAAAAAAAAAAAAAGGGTACTGTTAGGTCTTCTGCAGTTCTGTCAAGATCGCGCGCGCTTATTGGCTTAAACTGACAGTGAGTTGACGATGACAAGATGTCAAACATCTTGTAATGATGTGTTGTTGTCGGTGTTTTTCTATGAGTACGTTTGTTTCATTCTGTTGACAGGCCAGTTGGCGTGGTTGGTTAAGATACCACCAATCATGCCGCAGGTCGTGGGTTCGATTCCCATCCAGGACAAACATTTGTGTGCATGAACATGTCTGTTTGTTCTGAGTCGGGGTGTAATTATCTATATAAGTATGTATTTACAAAAAAAGTAGTATATGTAGTATATCAGTTATCTGGTTTCCATAGTACAAGCTCTGCTTAGTTTGGGATCAGATGACCGTGTGTGAATAATGCCCTAGGTTATTATTATTATTATTCTCGAATCGCTCTGCGTTTGCGTTATAGAATTATTGTGTTATATCCATACCACTCATTTTTTGACAATGTCTCATCAACTACGTTGGCAATGGACTTCACTTTCTGAGGTAAAGTACGATTTAATTGAATTTGATAACGAAAATGACGATAATGAATAATAATGGTGATATAGAATAAAACTTATCAATTACTATATATTTTTTATCTAATTTACTCTCTGTAAAAATACATAATCTCCATTTTAAAAAGTCTGAATAACTTCTTTTTTAGAAGTTCAGTTTAAAAGTGGAAATCACAGAAAAGCTTTTGACATTAATCTACACTACAAAACGTAAGAATGTTCACTGTCCGTGACAAATTAATATTGAGCCAAAATTAATAGGAACATCTGACATTGTTCTTTGGTTGACACTTCGCATGACCCAAGAACGGGCTTTTACCTTATCCAGAGGCTAAACATTGCCATACAACGTGGCAATGCCGCCAGTCTCTTGGGTACATTACCAGTCTACAGCGATGCTGAGGAATTTTTCGACGCCATATTTTAGTTTTTTGATAGTTTTAGTTAGGCTAGGATATTATATTTTTACCTTAATTATTTATAGTTGATATTATTAAAATCACTTATTTTCTCAAAAATATTAAAAACATTGTTAGGTACATTTACTAACTATAAACGTAAATATGAGACTACATAATTATTATTGAAAAAATCCTGCATACAAACCAACATTACTACTTATAATAATACTACCTTTTTTCCACGGCTTCGCCCGCGTGGTTGTAGGAAATTATCCCACGGGAACGCACTACCGGGAACAAAAGTATCCTATGTCCTCTCTCTCTCTGCAGTCGGTCCCTCATATCTGAGGATCGTGGTCAGCTTCGGAGTTGCATCTGGAGCGGATGATCCGCCTCCACCGGTTTCTGTCCAGCGCATCCCTTACCACCGTGTAGAATTTTGAGGACGATGATTCCTTCACCTGATCGCTCCATCGTGTTGGTGAACGACCGCGCGATCTTTTACCTTCGGTGTTCCCAACCACAATCAGTTTTTCCAAACTTTCATCGCCTCTGCGTACTATGTGGCCGAAATAGGAGAGAATGCGTTGTTGGCATATGGTCGACAAGCGGGTTTTTGTTCGAAGCTGAGTTAAGATCGATGCATTGGTGCGTTTGGCAGTCCACGGTATTCTCAACATTCGTCTTCAGCACCACATCTCGAATGCATCAATCCTTTGCCTTTCTCGGGCTAAAATGGTCCACGTTTCCACTCCATATAAGAAGATCGGGAATACTAGGGCTCGTATCAATCTCATCTTGGTGTTGATACCAATTCCTTTCTTCTTCCAAATGCTATTTAAGCGGGTCATAGCATCTTTGGCCATCCCAATACGCCTTTTCATTTCGGGGACACAGCTACCATCATTGCAGATTTGCGAGCCAAGGTAGGTGTTGTAGTTGACGATGTTGATGCCAGGAATGTTGCAGGTGACATTTGATAGCTTCCCGGCTCGATCCACAATCATTACCTATGTCCTAATCCAGGTCATAATCTACCCATGTGTCAAATTTCATCCAAATCCGTTTAGCGGTTTTAGGGGGAAAGCGTAACAAACAAACAAACTTACTTTCGCATTTATAGTCTATCGATAATCTAGACTCACAAAATGTATTAGGTACTTAAATAAAAATAAAAAAACTCCACACTACTTAAGTTTCTCTAATAATATAATTCAATAATGATCCGAAAGACACGTGGCGCTATCTATTATCTTAAGGACGTAATTGTTGTTATCCTCGGGAACAGTACTTTTTTTCGGCATGAAAGGTACCCTATGTCCGTTTCTGTACACGTGACAACGTATATGCAAAATTTCAGGATGATCGGTTCAGTGGTTTAGGCATGAAAAGGTAACAAACAAACAAACAAACTTACTTTCGCATTTATAATATTATTAAAAGTTAGGATTGTTAGGATGCGGTAGGCAGGTAGTTCATTACAAGTTTTCGGCTGTTACCAGATTCCGTAACAACTTGGGAACTATAATGGCTAAATAACATGTAATACTACCACAATAAAGAGATATCCTTCGTCACGCAAACATATTTACAGTGACACTTAACTTAATTCAGCCGGACATGTTAAATTAAAACAATATGTTTATTTTACATTGTAACAAGTTCAAACCACAAAGGTCTCAATGATTGGCATTTAGTTAAACTCTGCTCATCCATGAAATATGGGATCGGATTATGAATACAATAACTTCTTTGACAAATAATTTCTCGCTCAACATTTGCCTAAGGGTAACTCCCAAAAGGGTAGACGATGAACCTTTATAAACCACATTTCAGTACTGAACGAGCTTTTAAGTTTCGTGTACTTAATACAAAGGATACTGGGCAAAATCAGAATCATAAATGGACCTAGTTATGCAGAAAGCAGCCATATGGCACTTTTCCAAAAATGAGTTATAAGCACAGTCATACTAATTTCGACATATCGTCGGCCTAATTTGTTAACCTGCCAAGTCCATTTTCTCATAGTTTACAAGACGAAGAAAAAACCGACTAATAGGTATATTTATTGCTTTAGCAATCAATTCTGAAAATGCTGTTGGTTCTAATAAGTTTCCTTGATATTTTAAAAGCTTAACTAATAGGCTTATCTTACACACATTTTAGGAAAATTATGAAAACACAGATATAGTCAGCTTTATTTGGCAGGTTAACAAATTAGGCCGACGATATTAGATTTTTAGCAAAAACAGCCATCTCGATATCTCTATTTATCACGGAGATATGAGCCGTCAAATGCAGCCTTGTCCATACATCCATAATGCAACCATCGACAGAAAAATGCTTATAACTCTGTTTGTACTTTTCCCGACATGGCTGCTTTCTGCATAACACGGTCCCAATATTCTTGAAATAAGGAATCATTTTCATAAGCACAACATGTAACAAATAACATTGCTGTCGTTATCACTTATATTCTTTCCAAACATAAAGTTTGCTCTAGTCGGCGACTCGAACTCGTTAGTGGCGGCGCTAATATGCATGCTATTTAGTTTATTTATCTATTTATGTACTTTTTTTACAAAATATTTATTTATTTACATAGTTTTTATTTATTTAGTCAAATAGACGTACGAGCTATAAAGTAAACGAGCGCTTAATATTTCATGAACAGACGCATATTATGAAAATAGTAGGCACTGGATGTATTTATTCAAAATTATTATTAATTATTATTATTATTTATTAAAGTTATTTGAATTTTTGAATAAATTATCTAGTACGGTAACAATTTTGCCATTTTCATACTCCGGGAGCTATTTATTTACACCCAAAGATGTATTCAAATTAGTGTTGAAATATGGAAGTGTCGACGCTCATAACTTGCAAACCAATATCTTTTTCAGATTCTGCTTCCATAAAGGACTAGATAATGACGAGACAAATTGATATAATTTTTAGTTTTGAAAGTACACCGTCAAATAGATGAGTAATCACCATACTATACGTTTGGAAAAATGACCGATTAACCTTAAAGATCTAGTCAGATAATTGGCATTCCATGACTGAAAAGAAAGAAAAAGTATTTGTTGAGACTCGCACAGGAAGATCACAAATAACACTTATAAAAAAAATAAAAACAAAAATTAAAATTTAAAAAAAAATCTTTAACAAAAATACTAAAATATAAAAACATTCCCGTACGAGGTCAACAGGCTACTATCTCAGCATGATGCTGCAACATTTCAAAGTAAGTGTCGCAGCGCTATAGTTCGTTCGCGTTAAGAATGCAGTGAGTCATCAGTGCAACTGCAAGATAAAGGTGTATTCACAGTGGTGTTAAATTCAAACAAATTATATTTTAAAAGATTAAGTTTAATGAATTTATAAAAATACACTTAAAAGTTTAAAATCAAAATTAAATCATTAATATCATATTTTAATCACTATCACTAGTCTCCTCGTTAGTATTTATAACAATGCCTTCAACTGTCATTGTGAACTAGACTTTGTAATTTGAAAAGATTTGATTGGTTAGGGGGCGGGGCTAGGCCGACGGACGATGATGACTCACTGCATTCTTAACGCGAATGTACTATATAGTATTCTGATAGGGCTCGCTGTGATGTCACGGACAATTACAGAAATAAATAAAACAAAACGTGCATCCAAAGTATCCTGAAAAAAAACCGGACAAGTGTGAGTACGACTCGCGCCCTGAGTGACTCAAAGTTGTGCCCGGCTTCCCGCGGCTTCATTCAAGTGATACAGCCTAAAAAATTACAACTTCTGACTGTAAAACTAACTTAACATTGTAGTTTAAAAACAATATTGTAGTGGGAGAATATTTGTTTAGTTTGATATTATGGGCATTCCAACTGCAAATATAAAATTGTATGTACGATATTGAGAGATTTACCATGTTATTTTAAGACCATAGACTTCTGGTTTTCCTGCAGTCTTTAAGTAAAAAACTATTTTTTTTTTAATTTTACGTTCAGTAGTTTCGAAGATAATGTTCATCTATTTTCTTTAATAATTTTAATACTGTTTATACTAAAATTAATTTGAAAAAAAAGAAACATGTTTGAGACCCACACAACAAGATATTTCATTTGATATGTTTTTTTAATTTTCTATTTTGCTCCCCAAAAGTGACCCTCATGTGCATAATTCATTTATTTACTTTACACATGTATATGTACCAAATTTCAACATAATTTGGAGCAAATTGGCTGTGACAGACGGACACGAGTGATCCTATAAGGGTTCCATTTTTTTATTCAGACGTACGGAACCCCAGAAATATACGTTAATCGTTTGAACATGAGCTATTTCTCTTTACTTTTCGCTATCCTTTGATGTTTTTTATCGGGTTGGCTAATAAGTAATGAGCGTTTTAGTTTATAATTTCTGGAATTTTCGGAAAGGTTCGAGAACGTTCTGTAGCAGGGGGTATATAAAGAGCGAGTCGCGCTCATGCGCGTTATTGATAGTTTGGCTGTTAGTGCGTTAAAGTTCACAAAGAAATAAGTGATATTAAAACCCACGTACGACATTGTTTATTATATGAGTTTCAATCTGGGCATTCTGCTGCAGAAGCTACACGTAATATATGTCAAAGGATAGCTCACGATGCAGTCTCCGAAGCAACAGCAAAGCGCTGGTTCCAACGGTTCCGCAATAACGATTTTTCCTTAACCGATCAACCAAGGTCTGGGCGCCCCGTGGAAATAGATATCGATAAATTAAAACTATTAATCGAAGAAGATCGTCGAAAAACTACATGCGATTTGGCTGTTCAGCTCGAGTGCTCTCATGGCACCATAGAAAATCATTTACATGGTTTGGGAAAGAATATAGTGTTTGGGTACCCCATCAATTAAGTAAAGATTAGCTGACCTACCGAGCTGAGATTTGTGTACAACTTTTATCTTTCCGCCGCACATTTAATTGGTTAGATCATCTTTTCACTGGAGATGAAAAGTTGGTTCTCTATGTTAATCACACACGCAAGCGCCAGTGGCTGGGATGTAAAGAACAGAGAAAACCAACGTCAAAAGGTGATCTTCATCCTCGCAAGGTAATGCTTTCTGCCTAGTGGGATATACATGGAGTAATAAGCTGGGAATTCCTTCCTACTAATACTATGATTACAGCAACAGTATATTGTGATCAACTCGAAAAGCTGAAGCAAACGCAAACGTCCACAACACGACAAAATATTTTTCCTGCACGACAATGCCCGGCCGCATATTCCTAAGAGTACCAGGCTAAAACTATTGGAACTTAATTGGGAAATAATACCCCACACTCCATATTCGCCGGACTGAACTGATTTCAGCTTGTTCCGATCACTTAGTAATAATTTACGGGAAAAAAGCTTTGACGATGAATCACACTTGAAACAATACATAGATGACTTCTTCAATTCAAAACCAACGAAGTTCTATGCGGACGCCATTCACTCTTTGGCAGATCGATGGAGAATGGTAGTTGAAAACGACGGTGAATATATTATTAATGATTAACAATTATTCATTTAATAAATAAATACAAATAAAATAGTTGTATGTCGCTCATTACTTATTAGCCAACCCAATAATTACACACGAATCATTTAGTTCCAGAAAATCACTACCATATTTTTATCATGAAATAACACAAAAATAGGAAAAACAAATTACATTTTCAATTGATATTCCGAATAACTCATGTACGTGAACAGAACAGCAAATTGTAAAAATATTGTGTTACCTTTCAGTTCATATTTTCAGTAGTAGTAGATAAATTTATTATTCATTTTTATGGCAAATTTTTTATATTAATTTACACGTCAGCGAGTACAAGTGTAACTTAACGTGTCTTTAATCTAGTTAATATAGTATTGTTAAGTGATTGTGTAATATTTACTGGTGTTTTGTTTATTGTATATTGTATATTATTGTACTGAGACAGCGACACGCTGGCTTACACTGAAAACCAGCGCCGTGGATTCGTGCCTTCGTGCACGGACCACGGTATTATGCTGAGTCAGCCGATTTCCGTCTAGTATATTATTTTTTAAATAGATACCCATTCATTTCTGTTTTTAACCGACAAAAAAGAAGGAGTTTCTCAATTCGACACGCTCATAACTTTTTATAGAGTAGTCCGATTTGAAAGATTTTTATTTTATCCGGGAGGGTATTTCTCGAAGTTGGTCCTATGTAAAATGTATTAACTTTGCTTTGGTAGTTTTTGACTTAGCTTCAATAATATGTATTTTTCCCACTTTTACTTTCTAATTTATTTTGCAGGTATTCGAATTTGTGTGGGGTAGGTACCACAACTAAAATGTGAAAAATAAAAAAGTTTTACAAAAAAAAAAAAAAAACAACCGACTTCCAAAATTAATTTCGGAAGTCGGTGGCCAAGAACGAAAATACGAAACCAAAGGCACCGTATTCCGAAATTAAAGTCATATTTCACTTAGTAATGTTTTTTTTGGAAGTCGTTTGTATTTTATTTTTTTTTTGTAAAAAGTTTTTAGGTTACTGTTTATCAACAATTATGTATGTATGTGCGTCACTTACACGTGAATAAACAGTTTTTATATCATTCTAATAGACATGGTCTAACAGACGTTGATGCGCAAACAGTTGCCATGAATTCAATACATGATTCTAGAACACCCCGTGTAGAAATTTTAGTTGCACGAAGGCTGCGCTGACATTCAAATTCAGGGGCACCAGTACAGAGGTATGAGGAACAGGGTGTACAGTTCACTCATCCTCCATAGAAAAGGGAGCATCCTCCGACTAGACGGGTGTTGTGTCTAGTGGGAAACTGCTCAATGATTGATGTCGGGACGTTATACAGGGTGCTCGGAAATTCGACATATTCCTAGAAAGGGATTACACTAGAGGTCATGTCCAACAAATAAAGCCCTGCCATATATTTTTTTTCAACAGTATTTTCAAGTGTAAATTTCAAAAATTATAAAATAAAGTCGGTTTTCTTTCCACTCGAGACCTTTTATTTTTGAAATTATTGGAATTTCGGGCATGTATTTATTTAATAAATTATCACTCATTTGTCAGAAAAATAACAAATACGTGCCGAGAGAGAAGTAGTTATTTTTAAATTATTTGTTTTTGGTGGCCTGCAGTTTGAAAATTGGAACAATAATCTAAAAACCTCCGTAACTCGGAAACCATTAACTGTCGACCCCTAGTTGGCAGGCTTAATTTGTTGGAAATGACCTCTAGTATGACCTCTTTCAAGGAATAGGTCGAATTTCCGAGCAACCTGTATATAGCTAGTCGCGCGGTAAATTCTACTTACGCGATGCAGGATTTGTGTGACGTCAGCTCTTTGATGCGTAGTTCGCATGAAGCGTTGTCAACTCTGATGAGTCTAGAATCATGTACTGAGTTCATGGTAACACAATGAATGCACGTCGATGTATAATAATAATTTGTCCAACATAAATATCTATATAAATCAAAATGAAATGGTATACGTTGCTATGCGCATCACTTGAGAACGGCTGGACCGATTTAGTTATATTTTTTTAATGTTCTGAAACATCCGAATAAGGTTTTTAGAGAAAGAAAAATAGGAAACGTTACCAAGAATTTTGAAAACATCGGGAAAATTGTACATAGTTAGTTATACGAAAAGAATCCAACCCCCATTAGATGTAATGTGGGTTGGATCTTTTTCGTTTAACTATGGACAATTGAAAGTGCTTTTTTGTATGGGATTTTTGCATTTGTTGAAATTCGGATAGAACAACTTCTATCGGTCTAATTTTAAATAAACATGGGTTCTAACTGCTATCAATAATTTATTATATAACCATCGCGTAATAAAAACCATCAAGTGGAGGAGTGAAAGCTAGACGTTGGACCGACTGACGTCGACGACGCTGATAGACGTTCAAGAAGTGAGGAAATTGCCTCAGCGAGGTTCGTAAGTGATAAGTGGGCACGATGGGATCAAGCTCGACAGGGTTAGAAAATCTAGTGTAAATGCGGTAGTATTGAAGTGCTTCTTAGGGTTCCGTACCTGTAAAGGAAAAAAACAAAACCCTATAGGATCACTCGTGTGTCTGTCTGTCTGTCCGTCTGTCACAGCCAATTTGCTCCGAATCCGGACCGATTAAGTTGAAACTTTGTACACGTATGTATTTCTGTGACCCAAACACGGACGTGTAACGTCAATAAATGAATTTTGAATATGGGAGTCAATTTTTTTGCAAATAAGAAAATAAAAAAATAAAAATTGCAAACTGTAGGTATCGTGTAACATATTAAATAATGAATGTACCGTGTGACATATTAAATGAAAGGGCTTACTGTGAGGGTCTCAAATATATATATTTCTTATATTTTTTTAAATAAAACATTTTATAGTTTTTGAAAAAAATACAGAAAATAGTTTTTATATAAATTACTGGAAAACAAGTCGATGGTCTTAAAACAACATTGTAAATCTCTCAATATTGTGCGTACAAAGTTATATTTGCAGTTGGAACGTATGGGAGAACATGTTTTTCAACTACAATGTTAAGTTTGTTCTTGAGATTCATCCCAACTACGGAACCCTTCATTGTGCGTAGCCCGACACGCACTTGGCCAGTTTTTATATGTCAGATGAAGATGTTAGGAAAAGATTTTGGGAATTGATTAATATCCTGTTTTCGAATGGCCTATCACGCTTCTTTTTAACGTTACGAGGCATGTTTTACTCTAGCCTCGTCCTCGAGATTAGCATTGTACACTTGTAGTAACATAATGCCGCCTTCTTCTGCACTTTAGTTTAAACCTCTTTTAGATTTTTGCAAGTCGGATGTCTTACTCTCGCTGTCAGTTTGCCGTCAATACTTAATTCATATTTTAGTGCTCCGCTTTTAGGCATTGCTTTAATTATTATTCTAACCAAATGACAGTTCATCTTGTGACATGGCAAAAAAGTAAAACAAACAGTCAATCATTTATCTCTTTCCTACGTCCTTTTTCGGGAATAAATGTAGTTACATAACTCTGTTTTTAGCCTTGCTACTATGTTTTAGTTATTATTCTAAGGGCATATTTTATAGACGGTTAGCTGTTGGTTGGGAAAAATAGCCATTTACTACTCATTGGCCAATCATTTTGCACTAACATTTGTAACAGACGCAAAGCATTTCCTATAAGTATTCGCTTCAAATCGTTAAAATATAATTTGCAATAGTTTGTAATTACTTTCGCGTACTTTGGAACCAATATCCCAAACTTGTCGGCGGCCACTTAACTATTAAATAATCTCATCCAGTTTTAAGCCTTAAATCCGATTAAGATTGAGGACAGTTAGTTTACGTATAAACTTTAGAAATTCTAGTTAGTCTGACCGTAACTAGAGATTTGATTAAACAATACAAGGGAACAATTGTCTAGATATTATTATTCGAAACGCAAAATTATTTGTCTTAATAAGGACTAATTACATTTTTATAACATCTGGAAACTTTCAAACGAATCAAGAGGTTATATAGAACTTATTTTTTTCGATACGTCATAATAACATTAATTGAGGACCTTATATCTAAGCTCTAAGATTAAGTATAATCTGCACCGTTCTTACCGCATACCATGCATATGTCTCCTCCACACTGCGATTCGGTGTAATATTCTGGGGTAATTCTACGGATAGAGAATTGGCCTTTAAAGCCCAAAAAAGTGTCTTCGTGCAGTATGCATGATCAGAAACACAGATAGTTGCAAACCATTTTTTATTAATTTAAAATTATTACCACTCCCGTCCCTATACATTTATGAAGTTGTCATGTTCATTAAAAATAACCTGAACCAATTTGAAACCCTATCCACTAAACGTCATCAAGGTGCAATTAAATCTAAAACCCACCAAACCGACCTGTTCTCAAAAAGTTTTCTAGGAATTGCTCCAAAAATATTCAACAAACTACCTAAAGCTATAAAATCCTCGAAAGATTTAAATACCTTCAAAAATCAAGTTCCAAATACATAAAGCATACTACAACATAAATGAATATTTAGAAGAAAAATAAAAACCGTTGTCTCATTCTCAGATGTATTTGTTACCTATATAATAATAATAATAATTTACAAAATTGAATAATGACAATATACACATAATAATGGCTTAGTTTGTAATATACAAATTTGGGACTATCTGCATCCGAACTAGGTGGTAAACCTGTATCTCGGATTACATTTGATCCCCATAATTAAGTTGTGAACATTTGGTTGTCATGTTTAATATACTTTAGTTAATTTAATAAGTTTAGCTAGCTATTAATTGTTACCTTAATTTGTATGGTTCTGTTTATGTTTATTTTATTGCTAAATATTCAACACAACTACTTAGCAGTATCTTTAACAACTTTATAGTCTATTACTGTGTAAACAAATTTGTACGCCTTGCAGGGCAGCGCATAGTGATACAATATTTTATTTTTATTTTATAACATCATGTACAATATACCTATGTGTCACAAATAAATAAATTTGAATTTGAATTTGTGTTTCGATTTACCGGTTCACTTTTGGTTCGTATTAATTTACAACCTGTATGTTCATTTATTACAATCATAGGTCATGAGTTGTCCGATGGAGGGTAAGCCTGGTGATCTGAAATACAGGTTTTACCTACAACAGACACCAGTATCTATTAAATGCTACCTTGACTCCGAACTGTGTTTGTGATGGTGAGAGAATAATAAAGGATCCTACATAGAATTTTAAATTATAATCATATCTGAACATATCGTATCGCGTTATGGGTACGGTTGTCATGGTATGGGCATGTGAGTAAGGGAAGACCAAAGAAACGATGGATGGACTGCGTGAAAGATGATAATGGCTAGAAAGGGAGTGACTACCGAGATGACGACTAATAGAGAAGTATGGAAGAAAAAGACATGTTGCGCCGACCCCCAATAAATTGAGACAAGGGCAGGAGAATGATGATCGTATCGCAAGTTACCAACCACTTTAACAATCCCAGTCTTACCCAATACTCAGTACTCCTAATAAACACTTCACAGCTTACTGAAATCGCACTCACTTGAGTGGAACATTTCCGAGATACGACTAATCAGTTCGTCTTCAGACACGTCGATAAACTCCATGAGAGTATTAATTATGCAATGTTTGTATTTAGAGCCACGTATTGCAGCAGACGGCTCGAGCCAAAGAGCTCGTTGCCTTGGCAACTACTAATTAGATGGCTCTTGCTCTTGTTTGGTATTTGGTGCTCGAGTTCTGCAATTTCGAAATGCAGTACATATTAGGGTATGATGTATGATGATTGATGATAGATGGGGAGTTCAGTTAAGCTCCTGGAATTATATTCCATTTTGAGACATCTCTTCTATACATATACAAAATGTAACTTAAATAACGCACAACCTGTTATGTTATGGGGTCATTGTACTCACCATTATGAACAACTTTTACTATAGGACCAAACCTGAAATCGCGAAAAAAAAAATCAGCTGTTCTGTACATTTATGTTCACATAATTCGTCTAAATGTACTGAACAGCTGATTTTTTTTTTTGCGATTTTAGGTTTGGTCTCATAGTAAAAGTTGTTCATGATGATTAGTACAATATCCCCTTAAGATGATGTGCGTTATTTAAGATACACCTTGTATATCCAAATAAAACTGAAGTGTTTGTATTGTCAAAATAACGCTTTTTACTAAATGCATACTGTACTTATAACAAAACAAAAACAAAATTAACAATTTTTGTCTGTCTGTCGGTCTTCTGTCTGTCTGTTTGTTCCGGCTTATATCCGAAATGACTGGACCGATTTTGACGCGATTTTCACTGGCAGATTGCTGATGTTATAAGAAGTAACTTAGGCTACTTTTATTTTAGAAAAATAATTAGGGTTCTGCGCAAAAAAATGAAAACCCATGAAATTGTGAACAAATAGCGCGGGCAGACGATGCAATGCGGTGGTTCGGAGGACGAGGGAGGTTTATTAAAATGTGGCTGTTTTAGTATATTGTGTATCTTGCGACTTCCACGCGAACGCAGTCGCGGGGCACACTAAAAAAATTATCACATATAATAATGTGGTATTTCCCGAAGTATTAATCATTATCAAATTAAATACTTTAGTTACCTGAAGCATTTCATACACATTATAGCTCTTACACCTTACAATTTAAGAGGCTACCGAGCGCACAGTGGCGCCCTCATCGTTTGTTTGGTTATTTCTTTTAATTTAAAAAGAAAATGCAGAAAATAAGCACGTTAAGTTGTACTCCACAAGACTATACGTTATTATTATTACAAACAGTAGTTTTTATTTTTTTTTATCTTTATTGATTTAATTGGGGTTTTTATCCCAATGGATACGCCAACCCCATCATGCCTTATACAGATTACTAGGATACAATGTTTTCTTTTTAAATTAAAAGGAGAATCCTAATCAATATAGTACACCAACTCGCTAAATCTTTTAGCCACATCTGACTTCGGTTGTGCTAAAATTGATTGAATTAAACCTACCTGTGATATATTTAAATTAAACTCATTGATTAAATTTCTCCTTTCCTCTTGGTTCTTGACGCAATCAGCAGATGATGTACATCCTCGAGCACATTGCATGTGTTGCAGTTGGGAGAACTTACTTTCTTCATGAGAAATGCAAACTTTGCTGATGGATAGTGTCCAGACCGTAACCTTAGAGCTAACTTCACATAACTTCTACTTAACCTGCTACTGTCAAACCAGGGCACTTGAGGGAGCTCATTTTGAACTGTTTTGTACCATATTCCTTTGTCTACTGACTTACTGTTAAAATGTTGTTTCCAGTTATTAAAACTTTTTATTTTGAATTTTGAAACATATTCTACGTAATCTGGTACAAAATTCAGCTCGACTCCTTCCTTCGCTGCCAACTTAGATGAAGAATCAGCCTCCTCATTACCCCGTAAACCAACATGCGCTGGAACCCATTGCAACTTCAACTCTTTGCTATTTGCAATTAACTTTAAAATATGTTTTAAAATGTCGTAAGCTATCGATGTACCTCTGAAGCCAGAGGCGCATCGAGCTACGTGGTGCAATGCACTTTTGCTGTCCGTAAATATAACAACCTTATCATTATTTTTCTCTATTGCATAGGACAAGGCTTGCAAAATTGCAATGAGCTCCAACGTCATGACGGATACATCTGACATTATTTTAAAACCTGCTCTATAATTACAACTTGGATCGTAAAACGCTGCCCCTAATCCATGAGCACCCTTAGACCCATCAGAATATAATTTCTGCCACCCACGATAATTGATATCCAATTCTCTCACAACTTCATTAACTAAGGTATTAGTCTCATATCTTGATTTAGCTAGTGATATACATTCCAAATCCATAACTAAGCATTTATGAAAATCTACAGCCGATAACCAAATTTCAAAAGTAAACATTGTAAGAATATCCACAGACACACCTTTAGTTTGTTTTACATCCTCGATTGTTTGTGTGCGTAAGAGCTCTCATTTCACAAATTAAATTAGTAGTTCTATTATTTGACCAAGCACTGATTTTTAATAAATACTTATAGGCTAGATATTGTCTTCTAATAACTAAAGGGGGCAATGTGCAACTCACTCTCCATGACATGAATCGGAGTACTTTTGATAAATCCGCCTACTACTCTCAAGGCTTGAAAAAGCCTTAGAAAAGCCATTAGTTTATTCCGAAAATATAAAGTATTTAGGCATATGGCTGGACAGGAGTCTAAACTGGGGAAAACACATTAACGAAACGGTCAACAAATGCTCAAAATTCTTAAATATATTAAAGTTATTAGCGGGAAGGTCTTGGGGGGTGCACATGATACATTTGCGAAGATTGTACATGTCCTTAATTAGAAGCCGTATTGATTACGCATCGATTTTATACGATAGTAGTGCTAAAAGTCATATTAGTAAACTTGATAAAAAAAAAACAGTAGTTTTATATTGTTAAGTTTTATTGTAATTATTAAAACGGAAAAAGTGGCCACCATTTCCCGTTTTAAGGATTAAAATAAAACTTAACAATTATATTCATTCTAAAATAAAATAAATAACCAAACAAACGATGAGGGAGCCACTGCGCGCTCGGTAGCGTCTTAAATGAATATCTTAGGAGTCGTCGTAAATTAAAAACTACGCGCGAGAAAATAAATTCAAGCGGTCTTGCCTTGCACCAACGCGATGCGATGACGCGACGGGACTCGCTTGATGCAGCCACCCCCGCCCGCGCTCCACCCCCCGCTGTCACCTACTGTTGTTATTTATAAGCCGAAGAATAAAGCGCGCGATTCCCTTTAATTAAAATACTCCAAGTGGTGTGGTAATATGTTACATTTAAAACTAGTTCACACTCAACGCAACAAGATGATGTAAAAATGTAGGCAGAAATGTAGGCGAAACTGGGGCGGGTCGCTAGTTATAAATAAAGGAAGGTTTCAGGAAGGTTTCCTAAGTTTATCGTGGATGCTCGAAGGACGAGTTTCTTTTATCAACGTGACTTGTTGATTGGGATTTTGTTAGAAACTTTGGACACTACTATTTTTTGGTTAACGATTATTGTGAAAAAACCGTTCGTTACAGTGATAAATGAGTGTGAAAAATGCGTTCTTCAGTTTGGCTCAAAAACATATAAAACACTAACTAGTATTTTTTTTTTTTCCCGTAGTACAGACAGTGTTGCCATCTAAGAAGAAAATTCTAAATTCTAAACACTACAATGTTATAACAGACAGATATTATTTTGAAAACAGCAATGAGGTGTTTTCAAAAATAAAACACCAACTAGTATCAAATTCTTTTTTCCGTAGCACAGACGATGTTGCCGTCTAAGAAGAGGTCAAAATCCTAAACTCTACAATGTTACAACAGACAGATATTATTTTGAAAATAGTAATGAGCTGTTTCAAAAACAAAACATCAACTAGTATCAAATTCTTTTTTCAAAATCATAAAAACCCTAGTGTTACAACAGACAGATATTATTTAGAAAATAATAATGAGCTGTTTCAATGGGTCCATAATATTGAATTTAGTTCTTAAATAACACGCAAAACTTGATTTCTTCATATAAGTGCTCCTGGCTTAAATATGTTTGTAGTTACGTAACGAGATAACTTCAATAAACTCTTATAAGTACTACAGGTATCTTGGAAGCTTTTACGTACCGTAGATATATTTAATCGTATAATTTATTTTATCTCGTATGTATTTTGCAGTTATGTAAACATTTCTCACGTAAGGAACTTTTACCTTTTTCGTGGAAAGTGCTACTAGTGCCTAAATTATGTAGGTAGGTAGAGATTTAGTGGATTTACCTTAGGATAAAGAGAATAGAGAGAACAAATTGGGGCGCTAATGGAAGAAAATGGCGCCTGAAGCGATATCTGTTTTTAGGTTCAAGAAAAAAAAAAACTTTTGCTAAACCCTTTTTGTAACGGTCTTAGGGTACAAAAAGTAGATTTTGTCGCGATTGTCTTGACGTAAGCAGGTGTCTTTTAAAAAGGTCGTTTGCTGATTTCTTTTAACGTTTTGTAATACTTAATTTTTATGAACTATTAAAATGGGCCTTAGAGGAAGGAGTAAAGCTTACAATTAATTACATTTTGGAGCACACCTACATTTCAAATCAGGTTCCCATTTCAATCCATCTGAACTGCAGCAGCAGTGACTAGCATCACCCATCACTATACAAGACAACACAAACATTACCACTAAATCATTTTGCAGTACACGTCACTCCAATAAAGAGAAGGTAACAAACTACAAATCAAGTACACAGCTTCTAAAAGTATCTCTCCCATCGATCAGTGTTATATATTATCACATCACTGAAGTCTCCGGTGTCGATAACAAGGCGTCGAAATAAATTTACGAGGGGTCCACCGGACTCCCCGCTCCTTTTATAACCTGATGCAGCCGCGATCTGTGCTATCACGATCGCTGCTAAAGCAGTCTTTATGGTGGGTACTTCCTAGTTTGTAGGACGGTGAAGTTGTTTTCATAGGATTTTTGGATTTTTTAGTGTGAATGGTGGCTAAAAAATCTGTTGAAATAAATGCATGCCTTTAACGTTGATCAGTAATGATGGCAGTTTTTTTTTTTTTTTTGTATCTATACTTGTCCATGCGAAGTTTTTACGACTTGACAAAGCATGAACATTTCTTTATTATATATGTAAGTTAAATAATAGGTTATGAAGTTGCCGTTTCACTACTGGCCATTTGAAACGTAATTTATGAATGGCTGGCAATAAATTCTAAATTCAAATGAATTTTATTTTAAAAATATGGAAATCTATTTTCAAATTCATTCATCTGTTTATTAGTTAGTGTTTTGTCTTCACTACATTTGTATTTTTTTTCATCAATATGGACACGATAAAAATACGAGTATTTATGGAATACGAGTTCCGTCGCGGTAGCAATGCCGCACAAACGGCTCGCAACATTAATTACGTGTACGTAGTGAACACGTCTACAAACGAACGCACTACTCGTTATTGGTTTGAACGCTTCCGACATGGAAATTTTGATCGAAAAAATGAACCCCGTCGTCATCCGAAAACTACAGTCAGCATCGACGAATTAGAGGCGATAGTGGAAGCTGATGATACTCAATCTACGACTGAGTTAGCAGCAGCTTTCAACGTTGGTCCATTTGCTTCAAATTGGCATGGTAAAAAAACATGATAAGTGGGTGCCGCACGAACTGAACGATTGCCAACGTGACGAACGCGTGGAGGTTTGCCTTGCGTTGCTTAACAGACACAGAAACGAAGGGATTTTGAACCGCATTATCACTTGCCGTGAAAATTTTTTTGATAATCGTAAGCGGTCATCTTGTTGGTTAGATCCCGATTCAGCGCCTTGGCAATGTCCCAAACGAAAACTTAACCCTGAAAAAGTCATGGTCACTGTTTGATGGTCTAGTGCTGGTGTAATACAGCACAGCTACTTACCAAATGGCACCAGCATTACTGCGGATGTGTACTGTGAGGAACTGGACACAATGATGGAGAAACTCGCAAAACTCCGGCCAGCCTTGGTTAATCGCTCGTCCCCGCTGCTCAACCTCATATGGCACAACAGACGGTCTCCAAGCTACAAGAGCTGGAAGTTTTGCGTCTTCCACCGTACTCACCAGACCTTGCGCCGACAGACTTCTACTTTTCCAAAATTTGGAAAACTCCTTGGCAGGGAAAAAATTCAATACCCGAGAGGCAGTACAAAATGCTTTTGAAGAGTTTGTTGGCTCCCGTATACCTGACTTCTTCAAGAAGGGCATTGAAAAATTACCACTGCGCTGGCAGAGATGCATCGATAGCATGGGTGCATATTTTGATTGATAGAAATAAAAAATATTTATATAAAAATGACTTTAACTTTCTGCATACTAAACGGCAATTTCATAGGTAAAGACCTAATATACACAGTGTAAACAATCTAAATGATGGTGAAAACTACATCAAAATTCGTTGCGGAGTTCAGACGAACAAAAGGGTAACACAGACATACATAAAAAGCGACTTTAATTTTATGTATAGATACAGAATTAGGCATTTTGTAACTTTACTGGATGTACCTACACTTGCTACGGCAACAACACCGTCTCCTTGTCTAAAACCGGCTGGAGAACGGTAACTTACGAGTGACAAAAAAAAAAGAAAAAAAAGCAACATCATGATGAAACAAAAAAAAATATAAGTATTAAAAAAACAAGCTTTTATTGAACTAAAAGTACTAAATAAAACTGACGTAAACATAGAACTTTAGATATTCTCTTAAAAGCTTGAAGCGTGAATGTCCTTTTTACACTTAAAGATAAGCTGTTAAGAAAATATCAAAGTTCTATGTTTACGTAAGTTTTATTTAGTACTTTTAGTTCAATAAAAACTTGTTTTTAAAAAAGATTTTTACTTATTTTCTTTTTTTTTTCTTTCATTTGATACCCATATCATGGGAGTGCATTAAAAATAATTAGTCTGCTGTCTTGGGCCGTCCGCTATATTGGATTAAGAATGACGTCACTTAGCTTACCATGCATTATCGTCCAAACTAAACCGTGTATGCAAAATTTCATCTCAATCGGTTGAGGATAACTGCTTTAAAATTTAATTGCAAGATTTGATCCGAACATACATACATAAAAACATTGCAAGTTAAATGAAAACCAGAACTATTTGTAAAGTTTTGGTAGTTCTGAAAAATAAATAAATTCTCAAAAATCTATCTTTCCTTTAATTAACATCTACGAAACCTTTGAACATCTAAGAACCAGTCTGCCTAGAAAATGAAACTTTCATAAGCTCGTAGATGAGAAATAACACAAATGTTTTCAAGTGTAAGGAAGGCATCTCGGGTTTGCCGCTAACGTAAATGTTATTGGTACAACGCGGCCGCGAGTAGCAACTCGTAAAGCTTAGTTCAAAACTCAAGGGAATGGCTCGCAAACCGAGAAGCAAGAAATATGAGGGCCAAGGTGTAAGGGATGAGCGATTTGTTTTGGAATAAAAACTTTTTAGCAAAAAATAAAGCCGTCTTCCAAAACAAAACACTACAAAGTGAAAAATAACTTTAATTTCAGTAGTCGGTGTCTTTGGTTTTGTATTTTCGTTTTTTGCCACCGACTTCCGAAATTAAAGTTATTTTTACTTTGTAGTGTTTTGTTTTGGAAGTCGGTTTTATTTTTTGCTAAACAGTTTTTATTTTTAACTTTTTAGTTGTGGAACCTACCCTACACAAATTCGAATACATAATTGAGCACAATAATTGCAAATATAGCCATGTACATAAATAACAGTGATAGGATGTTATTAAAACATCATCACATCATCCACATAAAATAAGTGGGAAATATACGCATTATTGAAGCTAACTCAAAAACTACCCAAGCAAAGTTAATAAAATTTATAAGGGTGGACCACCCATATAAATTTTCCGCTCGGAAGTATACTCTTTCAAACAAAAAAAAGAATTTTCCAAATCGGTCCATCCGTCTTTGAGTAATCGCGTAACAAACATACAAAAAAAAATCATACAGACGAATTGAGAACCTCTTCCTTTTTGAAGACGGTTAAAAATTAAAGTTAGTACGAAGAGTGGAGTAAAATACAGTTACTATTGATTAATCAAAGTGCAAATTGGTCTCAGACTTCTCCTGAAAGTACTTACAAGCCAAAATGTCTTAAACTATGATGCCGGGGATTTCAACCGCATCCCTCCGTTCTCAAGCGGGAATACAGCTGTGTTGCTTGGCGGAGAAACAAGAACTTGCACCATAAGCTCTGCGAGAAAAATATAAGTTTTCGTATTTAATTCTAATTCAATAAATTTTACATTTTTACAACACAACACTGAACACAGCGATGTTGCTTGGCGGAGAAACAAGAACTTGCACCATAAGCTCTGCGAGAAAAATATAAGTTTTAATATTTAATTCTTATTCACTAAATTTGATACGTCACATAAAAATGTAAAATAAATGCTTTCATGTGATTAGGTTGATCAATATAATGTTTGGAATGTGTGATTAGTGACGTGATGCGATGACGCGACGGGACTCGCTTGATGCAGCCACCCCCGCCCGCGCTCCACCACCCGCTGTCACCTACTGTTGTTATTTATAAGCCGAGCCATAAAGCGCGCGATTCTATTTAATTAAAAATACTCCAAGTGGTTTGGTAATATGTTACATTTAAATCTAGTTCACACTCGGCGCAACAATCCAAAAAATGTAGGCATATATTATGCTCTTGCGAAGCTGGGGTGGGTCGCTAGTTATAAATAAAGGAAGGTTTCAGGAAGGTTTCCTTAGTTTATCGTTTACCACCATAAGCTCTGCGAGAAAAATATAAGTTTTAATATTTAATTCTTATTCACTAAATTTGATACGTCACATAAAAATGTAAAATAAATGCTTTCATGTGATTAGGTTGATCAATATAATGTTTGGAATGTGTGATTAGTGACGTATCCACAATGAATCATAGTCGTAAGGTGTCACAATAAACAGGTTGTATCAGAGAGGAGTGATTAAACTTAAGGGTGTGGTACAGGCCATCCAACTAAACAACTTTTTCCCGGGGACCAACATCTTAACGTGAAAAAAGAATCAGTCGTCCCATTCATTTGGTCAAGTAGGTATTGAAGTTTTGTATGAGACAACTGTTTTTTTTTACGATTAAAATGTTGGTCCCCGGTAAAAATTTGTTCAGTTTGATGGTCAGTTTGTAGTAGTTTTCAATTTTGTTTAGTCAGTTTTCAGTTTGTAGTCTGTATGTACAGACGCCAGCAGGTCAACCTACCCGAAACTGTCAGATTTTCCCAATCAACCTTGAACCTAATACCTTAGCAATAAAGTCGAAAATCTATTAAAGAAATCTGACAGATTGTAGTAGCTTGATGTGCTGGCGTCTGTACCACACCCTTATAATACACACCTGTATAAATAATAGGCTTCACAATATAACATTCGGAGCTAATATCTTTGTCTAACGATGTTCCATATACGTAACGTACATAAAACACAACCCAATGTCTTTCTTTTTTCTTTAAATGTTATGTACACCTATAATTTGTGTATACATTAGCAGTAATACCTCTCCTAAATATGCTAAACTAATGTTGAATGTATATGCTGTTGGTGTTCTTTAATAAATAAATAAATAAATAAACCCGCTCCCTTCCATAACTTGAGCGCATTACAAAACTTTTATTGACATTTTTATAGTGGCAGAGAAATCAAGTCTCAGCCACGTAAACCAGGATTTGGTTTTCTATCTGGACTTGTTTAAATTGTGTTTTGTATTTCTTGTGCTCGTCCCAACAGTGGAATTGCTTGTGAGAAAACTACTGAGAAACTATGTTTTGGATTAGGTAGTCATGTTCAATTGTATTCTCCAAACTTTTCTGAACTTCGTATTGATTTTTTTGCCTGAATTAAAGATAATAAGGTACCAGGGCGAGATAATCTTATCCTACTTGATATTCTAGGAATTTATTACCCATTTCCGTACCTCACACCGAACATTATGACAGGCTATTCAGTGTCTTCTGATGTTTACACAAAATCAAAAAGCTTAGGTACGTTAATTTACTGAGCGATGGAACACAGCAGCCTGGGCGTAAAAAGACAGGATAAATTAGGATCACCACGTTCAACTGCGTTCCAAAACAGGTATAAAACGTAAGCAAGAAGGTTGCCAGGCTCAAGTGGCATGTCACATCAGCCGCATGCACGATAACCGCTCTGGGCAAGTCTCCACACAATGTGTGCCTGAAGATGGACGGCGCTGTTGAGGCCAGTCCAGAAATAGATGGCGAGATGACCTGGACGCGTACTGGCTGGTTGGAAGTGGCGCGGAAAGACTTGGGGAGGCCTTTGCCTAGCAATGGGACAGTATATGATAAGAAAAAAAAAAAAAGAAAAAGCTTTTCGTCTATTTTCTTAAATAACTTTAAAACAGTTTATTTTAAAATTATAAAAAAAAATATATTTGAGACCCTCACAGTAAGCCCTTTTTTTTTGATATATCGCACGGTACAGTTAGCAAATTTTTTTTTTTAATTTTCTTATTTGCCCCCCAAAATTGACCCCCATATTCAAAATTCATTAAGTTTTTACACGTCCGTGTTTGGGTCACAGAAATACATACATGTACCAAATTTCAACTTAATCGGTCCATTAGATTTGGAGCAAATTGGCTGTGACAGACGGACAGACAGACAGACAGACGCATGAGTCATCCTATAAGGGTTCCGTTTTTTCCTTTTGAGGTTCGGAACCCTAAAAAGTATTTATTGAGACACGCACAGGAAGATTAGCTTAGGATTAGATTAGGATTCAGCTTTAGCACTAGAGCACAGGTATTCATATTACAATCATGTACATTTATTACCAAGCAGAATACCTCACCCTTTCCATACCACTGCATATTATTACCTCGTCACAAGCAGTAAAGCAAAGTAAATAGGTTTATTGTGGTACTCACAGTTTATTTAGAGGTAGCTTGTGACGTAGTTACATAATTACACGATGAACTATGAACGACTCACGCTCTCCTAACACGTGATCCGACACAGGGTTGTTCGACTTTGGCTTCATTAAGAACCTTGATCGCCGATTGATTAAATGGAAAGTTAGAGCTTTCCATTAATTTCGTCAACGTATCTATATATATATACAGGGTTATTTGTAAAACACCAGCAACCTCTTAAGGGGTCATTGTACTCATCATTATGAACAACTTTTACTATGGGACCAAACCGGAAATCGCGAAAAAAAAATCAGCTGTTCAGTACATTCATGTTCGCATAATTCGTCAAACCGCTGATTTTTTTGTCGCGATTTCAGGTTTGGTCCCATAGTAAAAGATGTTCATAATGATGAGTACAATGACCCCTTAAGAGGTTGCCCCTTGAACCCTGTATATATATTTATATAAAAATTAATCCCTGTTTTCCTTGGTCACGCCATAACTTGAGAACGGCTGGACCGATTTGACTATTTTTGGCTTTAAATTATTTGTAATAGTTCGAATTAGATTCTTATGGGAAGAAAAATTGGAAAAGTTTCCCGGATAATTAAAAACATCAGGAAAACTGAACGTCTTTTTTGTATGAATTACTGAAACTTGGACAAGACAACGTCTGTAAGATCAGCTAGTTTATTAATAAATCTATAATTATAAATCTCAGATGCTGGAAAAGATGCAGAATAAATTTACCCGATACCTTTACTTAAAACAGTTTGGTGTCTACCCTTTCTACCCACTTATGTACCCAACTCTCTTTGTTATAGGCATGGTTGGGTACTATAAGTTGGAAGTAAGGCGCAACCTCGCTCTAGCAAAATATGTGTTCATGGTTTTTCGTGGGATACTGAATAATCCACAAATTTTGGAATCGTTGGGATTGCTCGTTCCAGACAGGAGGTTACGGTTGGGACCGAGGGAGGCACTTTTTAGGGTTCCGGCAACCCGTACAAACTTATTAAAGTTTGCACCGGTGATTCGTGCAATAAGAATCCTTAATAGTGTCTCTCGGCGTTTGGACATATTTTCTTGCTCTTTGGCGGAATTCTAGAGGGTGACACTTAGTATGTTGTCCGCTGTGTAACTTGTGCTTCTAATCTGAGCAATCATGACTACTTTTGTTAGCTTGGGTATTACCTGTTACAACAAATGTATGTGTTAATTAATAAAATAAAATCAAATAATTAAATTAAGTTTTTAGAAGATCTGTGTTTCATTTAAAACATACAAGTACCTACTCACATTTTTGGGAGTAAGTTAATAGCTTAATCCCAAAAATGAACAAACAAATAACTGCCCTCATAGTTTGACATACTTTTATTTTATTCCCTTGAGCTTAACCTTTCTTGTCGCCTTAATTAATTACTATACAATATTAATTTCGTTCGTAAATAAAATTTAAGCTCGTGGCTATGTAATAACAGCCGCACGGCCGATCCATCAGGTGAAGCTACGCTTGCCGGGGTAGGTCTGTGGATGGGTGACCATCTTTTCATACCGAGACTCCTCCGTGCCTCGGACAGCACGTTAAGCCGTTGGTCCCGGTTCTCATTCGAGGATCTTTGATAGTCGTTACGGGTCATCAGAAGCCCGAAAGTCTGACAACCAGTCTTACCAAGGGGTATCGTATTACCCAGTAACTGGGTTGTGGAGGTCAGATAGGCAGTCGCTCCATGTAAAATACTGGTATTCAGCTGCATCCGGTTAGACTGGAAGCCGATCCCAACATAGTTGGGAAAAGGCTAGGCAGATTGCACAAACATTTGTCGTGGGTTCGATTCCCACCCAGGACAAATGTTTGTGTGATGAGCATGATCATTTGTTCTGTGTCTGGGTGTAATTTATCTATATATGTATGTATTTAGAAATATATAAGTATGTTTATCAGTTGTCTAGTACTCATAACACAAGCTCTGCTTAGCTTGAGGCTAGACGGCGTTGTGTGATAGTTGTGGAATATTATATTATATATTATATTATTGATTAATTTCCCTTACATAAACCACGGGATACTTGTACATGACGTTATTATTATCATTTGAACGTATATATATAACTCCTATGAAACAATTGTATCAACAATTAAATATGTTTAAGCAGAATGTACTATAACAAACATGTTCGCGTATGTATGTATGTTGAATGTATTCATGTTGTAATGAGTTTTTGAAGGAAAATGTAATAGGAATATTTTTGGAATTGTGAATGTTACCAACGGAAGGTAGACTTAAAGGTCAGATGAGGTCATTCATGAAAGGTATAAGAATAAAGAAAAAAGTATTGTGTAGTCGTAATTTTTAGTCCCGTAGGAATCGGACCGGCTCTTTTATCGTTTTAACACATGACTGGAAATTGCTTTTCTTAGGTATAAAAAAAAAACATAAAAATGCCAGAAACCGTAAAAACATATTCATTTCCGTTACCAAACCAAAATTAACTTATCCATAAATAAAATAGAATAAAATCCGCCAAATATTTGCCATCTCGGAGGATCAACACGTGACGTAGGAAAAGGCGCGCTAAGCTTTTCACGGAAGGGCCTCTCAGATATCGGCGGTATTGATTTTTCATGAACATTATTAGCTTTTTAGTCCAGCCAACACTGCTGCTAACGAAAATTTTTCGTATGAAGCTCACGAATTATTCAAAAATGACTATCCGGACATGAATATAGGCGTTTTACAGCTGGAGACCCCTAGAAGTCAGTCCAGTTGCTTGTACTGAGCACGTAGTTTTCGATTGCGCACAACGTTCCAACTACATGAACATGTTGGAGAGTGTTGGAAGATGATAAAAATATAAACTTGAAGGTCGGGTGAATCGCACAATGACATGAAAACATCTTAATTGAGAGTGATATACCTAGATTTAACTGACAACATTTATTCAAATGATTTTAATGAGGAAGTTTCTGGATCTTGTCAGATCCTTTGCAGATGTTGGCAGCCTTCATCACCCCCACCTAGTGTGTCTTCATCCCACCAGTCGGTGTGATGAAGACTTGCAGCTTCTTGCCCCTATTTGTGTTCCTGCAACTGAAGAAGCAGACCATGATCAAGAAATTTACGGACTTTAAAAGACAGTCAATAACGGATTTAGATGAGGAAACCCAGCCAAACCTAAGACTTTGTTAGCAAAAGTTATTAAACCTTTGTTTTGGTCAATATTGTAGATCAGGGAAAGATAAGAAAGAAAGAAAGAAAAATATTTTATTTGGGACACGCACAGGCAATACAAACAGTAGAAAAAGAGCATAGGAAACTAACAAAATTAACATTAAAAAACAAAATAAATACAAAATTAACAAAATATAAAAAAAGACTTGTGCGAGGCCAAAGAATCTCAGCGTAAAGCTGCAATATTTTAATAAATACCGCAGCGCTGGTATTCTGATAGAGCCCATGTGATGCCACGGCCACACCTACGGACAATCTACATATGCCGCTATTTGCCAGAGTTCCTCCAACGTAGAGGAAGATGTTGATATAAAAATAATAAAAATATAATTTTTCTTTCTGTAAGAACCTAATTCGAACTATTACAAATATTTAAAAAAATTGCCAAATTAGCCAAATCGGTCTAGCCGTTCTCAAGTTATGGCGTGACCAAGGGAAACAGGGATTAATTTTTATATATATATATATATTAGATTACTAGCGGGCCCGGCGAACTTAGCACCGCCGTAGCAGCGCCACCTACCGGTTCCAAATGTGTTTTCAAACCATCCAGGAACCCATTGAAATATACATACAAAATAGGTGGCAACACACGTACAGAAGAATTATATATAGATAACGATATTGTGTGTGTGTGTGTGTGTGTGTGTGTGTGTGTATCAGTCAAAGTGAGAAATAGAACAGGTGCTCCCAAAGTAATTGGACAACATAAATACCTGAATGGTTTAGGTATACGCACATGTATCAAAGTTGCCACCAGTCGTGCTCTCAAAGCGGGGCATATTATAACCAAACATTCATCAAGCAACATAATAGAACAACTGTATTATTTTTTTATTCAAGCTTTCATTAGTCTGGATATTATCTAGAACCATAGTCCTTGTCAAGACGAATTAAACGAGCCCAGAATCGATAGGGTGGCGTCATTATATTACTGAATTCCCATGGCCATCTTCCGGCTCCATCATCAGATTAGCTCTATGTCATAATAATATTGCATTGCCAAAATTTCAGCTTAATCGGAAAGTGGAAAGTGGTTTAAATTTAAATTGCCTTGTACTCTAACAAAAAATGAAATGTTATAATATGTTCGTTTAATTAATTTTGTCATCGGGTTAGATGAATTTAATACCCAATGGCAAATATGGCCGATCAGAGGACACACTTATTTTATAGAAGTTAATCTTATTAACGTAAATGTCTCATAGTATAAGTATAAGACATTTTCATGTGATACTTAGGTACTTATATAACATATTTCTGGATTGCTTGATTAATTTTGCACTGGGTGTAAATTGTACTTTCATCATCATCTGTCTAGCATTTTCTCAACTATATTGGGGTCGGCTTCCAGTATAACCAGATTCAGCTGAATACCAATTTTTACATGGAGCTACTGCCTTACTGGGTAATACGACTCCCCTTGGTAAGAGTGGTTGTCGACTTACGGGCTTCCGCCGACCCGTAACGACTGTCAAAAATCCACAAGTGACAGCCGGGAGCAACGGTTTAACGTACTTTCAGAGGCACAGAGGGGTCTTGGTATGTAAAGATGGTCACCATCAACCGCGGCAAGCATAGCTTAACCTCTTCGATCGACCCGTCCATATTACTTAATCACAAGCCCCTTTTTTTTCTGTATTCCGGAATTTAAACTTTCGCATGCAATTCATTTGCATTTCAATATGTAAATTTTTGAGGCAACGACTTTTTCTCTTGGTCTGAAAAGGGAAATGTGTATCAAATAGCCTTACTTGCAACAAATGAAACGCCACATTGAAACGAATCGTTACATTTTTCAAATGTATTATTTTACTCATGTTTTGTATTTGTTTGTTACAGGTAAACATCATTCTGATATTTTTGGCTGCATTCAATTTGTGAGTCACAAAGGATTCGTGGGATGGAACTGGTGGAAATATGAAAGTGAATAAGAAAAATGTACATTAATTTGCAAGCATTGACATCGGACCATAAAATGAAAGGAAAAAATAGAGGAAGGCCTTTGTCCAGAAATCGGGCAGCATATTGAATGCTTCCAATTAACATGAAATGTGAGGAATATTCAGTCATT
Organism: Dicycla oo; assembly: GCA_948252095.1. Classification (NCBI taxonomy): domain Eukaryota; kingdom Metazoa; phylum Arthropoda; class Insecta; order Lepidoptera; family Noctuidae; genus Dicycla; species Dicycla oo. The sequence goes on along the minus strand of OX411712.1, from coordinate 28,811,687 downwards.
CGCAAAATTAAAACGAAATTCCTTCATGAATTTAATGAAAGCTTGTCAGCGTTAATTGCTCGCAGTTAAAATGACTGACAAATATTTTGTTGTTACATATTTGCAAAACTACAGACAGCCAGTCTATTCTATAAAAATCACACTGTGAAAACTTAGGTGAGGTAAGCGTGGAGTGAGCCGTCAGTAGTGTCAATCCCTAGCATCAGCAGTGCTATTCTGTGCAAATCTCACCGTGAAAACTTAGGTGAGGTGAGCGTGGAGTGAGCTGTCAATAGTGTCAATCCCTAGCATCAGGTGGAATGACAGCTCACTTCATCTAAGTATTTATTGTTCACCCATAGTTTTATTTGTATCACTACAATAAGGCATGGTATGGATCAAATATTCAGTCATATTTTAATTGCAAAAGCGGAATAAGTTTTATTCTCTATTTTTAAAAACAAACTTTTTCAAGAGTCGCGTGATGAATGTGTTTGGACATGTTATAAATGAGTGCTCATACGACGACAGACTGCTAACAGCAGCAGTTCAACAAAGTACTATCTTGAGAAAAACTGTTACTATGAAAAAAAAATGTCTGGTTGGACTGGGAGCGTGACTTATTTTATTTGGGAAAAGGAAGAATAGTAAGGTCTTGGTTACCGAAAAAAAAATGCTTTGTAATCTGATGTTAGACTTTGATTTAAGGTTAATGCGCTATGGTAGCCCGCAAAATTCAAATAATTTTACGTTTTTTGCAACAAATGACATTTTACAACAAATCTAACTTCGAGAGATTTATTGTGATTCTTATGGATAATTACGTAAATACATATTTATTATAGTCGTGAATCATATTTTGATCAACGTACAACCTCGTACTGACCTGCAAATTGCCAAAAACGTAAAAAAAGAAAAATAATTTCGCAGGCTAGCATTGCGGGTTCACCTTTTCAATAATTATGATTAGTTGTCTTTATCTTAGTCAACCAATCACAAGAGCAAACCGGTTTGACAATACACTTGATCTGTGCAAATTGCCAAAAACGTAAAAAAAAGATAAATAATTTCGCAGGCTAGCATTGCGGGTTCACCTTTTCAATAATTATGATTAGTTGTCTTTATCTTAGTCAACCAATCACAAGAGCAAACCGGTTTGACAATACACTTGATCTGTGCAAATTGCCAAAAACGTAAAAAAAAGAAAAATAATTTCGCAGGCTAGCATTGCGGGTTCACCTTTTCAATAATTATGATTAGTTGTCTTTATCTTAGTCAACCAATCACAAGAGCAAACCGGTTTGACAATACACTTGATCTGTGCAAATTGCCAAAAACGTAAAAAAAAGATAAATAATTTCGCAGGCTAGCATTGCGGGTTCACCTTTTCAATAATTATGATTAGTTGTCTTTATCTTAGTCAACCAATCACAAGAGCAAACCGGTTTGACAATACACTTGATCTGTGCAAATTGCCAAAAACGTAAAAAAAAGAAAAATAATTTCGCAGGCTAGCATTGCGGGTTCACCTTTTCAATAATTATGATTAGTTGTCTTTATCTTAGTCAACCAATCACAAGAGCAAACCGGTTTGACAATACACTTGATCTGTGCAAATTGCCAAAAACGTAAAAAAAAAAGAAAAATAATTTCGCAGGCTAGCATTGCGGGTTCACCTTTTCAATAATTATGATTAGTTGTCTTTATCTTAGTCAACCAATCACAAGAGCAAACCGGTTTGACAATACACTTGATCTGTGCAAATTGCCAAAAACGTAAAAAAAGAAAAATAATTTCGCAGGCTAGCATTGCGGGTTCACCTTTTCAATAATTATGATTAGTTGTCTTTATCTTAGTCAACCAATCACAAGAGCAAACCGGTTTGACAATACACTTGATCTGTGCAAATTGCCAAAAACGTAAAAAAAGAAAAATAATTTCGCAAGCTATCATTGCGGGTTCACCTTTTCATTAATTATGATTAGTTGTCTTTATCTTAGTCAACCAATCACAAGAGCAAACTGGTTTGACAATACACTTGATCAGGCTATCAGAAACTGAAGGTAAGTAAGGTTGCTTTGTTCTGAAAAAAAAATCATATATTGAGCCTTGTATGGTAGGAAACATAACATAAAATCAAACATGATATGAAACAGGTTTGATTAATGAAAATAATGATATCAATACTGGGTGTAATTTAAGCAATACGAGACAGGAAATACCAACGATTATTAGAAATAATAAAACATAAATTTGAACATGAGAGACAACTGAATGAATAAACTATAAAACCACAAACAGAAAACAAAGAACCTATTACGTATAAGCTAGAACATGTAAAGTTCTATTATATTCTTTGAAAGTTGCGAAGTTAAAATAATACTTGTAAGTTTCCACAAAAACAAAGCTGTCGTCGAACAAATATTGAAAACCACCGGCAGTGAGGAGGAAATTGAAATGGCTGATCGCGGTTTGTGCAACAAGCACCCTGACGATGGCAGTTGGGAAATGTTATTGTATTAAATACAATGGTAGTTTATTTTATGGGAATACTGTGAGGGAACACGGAGATGTTCGCTACTGAACTCAAAGAACTGTTGTGAGAATATATTGCTACATTCGCCATTATTAGACGAAATTGATGGTCATCGAAAGATGCACCCTCAGAAATGATACAGATGTTTTTTTCGCTCTTTTAGAGCTGTTCCCAAAGTAATATTTGTTTCAGCCTCTAGAAGGATGCTAAAAATTTCATTTCTCCGGATATGTTTTTCGTCGTAAAATATAATATATATCCATAACTACACTATCAGAATTAGCAATCACCAAACCACTAATTAATGATACGATTATAGTATTACCTCATTTAACAATCGATAATTGTTTATGTATGCACGATCAAACATACATTTAGGTAGTAATCCATATATTAATATCGTGAAAGCTATGAAATGCAAATCTGGATTTGGATGATTTAATATTTCAATATCCGTAATGCGCGTGTTTCATTAGTATGGATAAAACCGTACGGTTAAAAGATATTCACAAAAGGTATAATGAAAATGTTTAGGCACAAAAAAGTATATTTTTTGTGATAAATAAAGTTTTTAAAGTTATACAGATTATTTATGTTCGATTTCTCTATGTAAATCTAAAGCTACAAAGAATAAAAGACGAAACTACCAGATATTACACAAACTAATTTCACCAAGCAGTTGCATTCCACCCCTAATTAACGCATTCCAATCCAATAATTCAGCAAAAAGATGATGAATTATTGGACTACTTCGACTTATCAGTTCAATGTTTCGATGTGGGTTCGATTTGGAAACCAAGCTAAATGTACACAGTATGACGGGAGATGCAAAGGCACAGACAAACTGAATTCAGATACACAGCAAACAAGACTGCCTGAACTCTGTTGACAAAGCTTTGTGAATTAGAATGGAGCTAATTGAATGCTGCCTAGTATTGCCAATGGAATGTTGGAATTCTAACAAAGATAATTACATTTCAATGGTGTTCAGTGCAGTTTGTTTAAAAAAAATCTATATTTCACTAAAAATATTTTGCTTAACAAAATGGTAGCATCGTTTTCCTGATACTATTTGAAATCCGGGATTTATATTTAAAGTTTCAGCTCAACCCTTAGACGAAACTAAGCAACACCCAAGGTAGGGTTATGTTATGTTTTTAACCAACTTCAAAAAGGAGGAGGTTCTCAACTGTATTTTTTTTTTTGTATGTTTGTTACGCGATTACTCCAGGACGGATGGACCGATTTAGAAAATTTATTTTTGTTTGAAAGGTTCCTAGATGGTCTCATATAAATTTTACTAACTTTGCTTGGGTAGTTTTTGAGTAAGCTTCAATAATGCGTATTTTTCCCACTTAGTTATAAGTGGATGATGTTTTAATAACTTCCTATCACTGTTATTTACATAGCAGGTAGTGAGTGATATTCGAATTTGTATGGGGTAGGTACCACAACTAAAAAGTGAAAAATAAAAACTTTTTAGCAAAAAATAAAACCGACTTCCAAAACAAAACACCACAAATTCAAAGGGAAAAATAACTTTAATTTCGGAAGTCGGTGGCAAAGAACGAAAATACAAAACCAAAGACACTAAATACTCTCGGTATTTATTTTTCACTTTGTAGTGTTTTGTTTTGGAAGTCGGTTTTATTTTTTGCTAAAAAGTTTTTTTTCATGTATCGCCTCACAAGATTTTGTAAATCCAAGTTCTCACGCACTCCTCTTTGCACCCACGCATTCCTGTCGCAATTTACAACGTTCACCTGTCGTTCGCCGTCGTGCTAATTGCTGATTGATTTGATGATATATGGCCTTTAAACATATACAGGGCTATTTTAAATTGACTAGCTAAACTCCACAGACGCGATGGATATCGATATCTAAACACGATCATCATCTGCCTAGCCTTTTCCCAACTATGTTGGGGTCGGCTTCCAGTCAAACCGTATGCAGCTGAATACCAGTATTTTACATGGAACGACTGCTTATCTGACCTCCACAACCCAGTTACTGGGTAATACGATACTCCTTGCTAGCACTAGTTGTCAGACTTTCGGGCTATTTAAACACGATAAAATAAAATATTGCGCTGTTAGTGTTTTATCTTGAAGTATCAGTTGCAAAATATTGTTTTCTTATTTTTATCATGTTAAGATATACAGTATGTTAACCAACAGAGGGCGTTCCCGTTAACCCGCAATAGTATAGCATCCATACATGCTAAAAAAATATTACCATTCGAAAACAAAATGGTTTTTATTTTTTTTAATATTAAAATATTCACTAAAATATTCAAAAAAATATAAAAATATTCACTAAAAATAAAAAACTAAATTGCGATGTTTCCGTCCTTCAAGTACGCGTGTACAGAGTGTTTCTTTTACGTATCAATTTAACATTTTTAGTGAATATTTTAATATTAAAAAAAATAAAAACCATTTTGTTTTCGAATGGTAATATTTTTTTTAGCATGTATGGATGCTATACTATTGCGGGTTAACGGGAACGCCCTCTGTTGGTTAACATACTGTATACCCATCATGTTTGTGAAGTTTACAAAAAAAAAACACATTTTTTAAACTGATATTTCAAGTGACTACAATAATTCTGCCGTCATAAGGAAAAAAGATGTATCTGATTTTTTTTTCGAAATAAGTAGAGTTATTTACATATTCGGAATCAGCAAAAAAGACACATGTACCAGTATTTTTATACTGGCGTAAACTTGACGAAAACCTAATAGTTCTTACTATTAAAAGAATCATCTGCCTTTGTATTTTGTATTTTAAACAGGATAAAATACTTTTTTCTTTATTTCAATATTTCTGTAGCTACGTCCTTTTTCCTTACGGCGCGCCGTAAGGAAAAAGGACGTAGCCGCCGCGGCGGCAGAATTGCGATCAATGAGAAAAAAAAATTAAAAAAAAAACATAAGAAAAAAAAAAGATTTTTTTTTTTGTTTAACATGTTTAGATAACGATACCCGTCGTGGCTGCGGAGTTTGCCTAGCCAATTTATAAATAATAATATACAGGGTGACTTTTTACCGTCTTGAAAAAAATAGAGTATAATAGGTAAACGGAGTAGAAGCCTATGGCATATCTAGTTTTAAAAATATATATATATATATCGATATTAAAATCATACGCACTACGCACCCTGCGTAGTGCGTATGATTTTAATTTCGATATTTTTTAACGATCTACAAAGATTTTTCAAAATTTCTGTTTTTATTGTTTTAGTTTACCTCAAACGTGTAGTGATTATTGTGTCTATAGAGCAATTTCTGTCTAAGCTATTGAATAAACAAAAAACTAGGTATACCACAACCTTATACTCCGTTCACCTACTGTACCCATTTTTTTTCAAAACCGTAAAAAAACATCCAGTATAATATATAGAACTGGTAGCAATGCGATCATGTCTATGGGCCAAGTCCACCTTCTCGTTGTCTTTTTTACTTCTTAAATACAATAACGTTACGAGGCAATTGTTTAGTGGATTTTAAGACGCATTTTTACAACTGGGTATGCGGTTGACGGGCTAACAATATTACCCGCTAGTTTAGAAGTAACCTATTCAAAATCAAATCTACATATTATATAGCTATACATATTCATAACTACCTGGTTTATAATTAATATAAGTAGTTTCAGCTAACTAGTTAGGTAAATAGAGGTAGATTTGATCCAGCTCACGTAACATTAAAACCCGGTTATTGGCGAGGCAGAGTAAGCTGCTTATACGGAGATTCGTCAGTTTTACTACAGGAAACAACTTTATCTTCCAGATTATATTTTATTCACGCTTTTACGGTCAGTTCGATAGCATGTTAGATTTACGATCGCGTGCGATGTTTCATTATTGACATCGGGAAAGATTAACCTGAAAAAATACAATTAATTTCATCAAGACTCTGATGTTAATTAAAAGAATAGCTATTTCACCACACAGAAACTTGAAATCAATGGAATCCATATTGTTCTTAAATGTAAAAACATACATACTTATTGTTTCTGTTTTTTCTGTAGCAAATACGAGTATAGTACATGCGTAAGTTGTTAAAAAGTTAACTTTACAAACTTCAAGAGGTGCTTTAGACCATCGAACTGAATAACTTTTACTATGGGACCAACTATAAAATCGCAAATAAAACGACTGTCCCATACAGTTTAGAAAAGTAGGTAATAAACTGTAGTATGGAAACGCTGATGTTTTTGTTGCGATTTCAAAGTTGATCCCATAATAAAAGTTATTCAGTTCGATGGTCTAAAGCACCTCTTAATGTTTTTAAAGTAAATTTTTTAACACCTTATATATCAAAATTAAAACACAATTAAAAGACCTTTACAGAGACGACGATAACTCAACATATTTAACTAGGTCGCCTTTAAGGTCTTCGCAATATTTTGAAAATATTTATGAAACACTCCCAAGTTAGCTTTAAATATTCAGAAATACACAACTCATAAGAGTTCTATATTGCTGAATATTTAAAGCTAACTTAAGCTGACTTAAGTTACATAAGTAAGTTAAGTCTGTTCCCCACCTTCAATTATGCAGAAAGCTCACATCAAACAATCCGGTGTGATTGAAAATGTACACTGAAGTAACTAAGTTAGAGTAAAGTAGGGCGACGCTGTACAAAATGTTTTGCTGTTAAGCTAATTCTGTTATGGCTAGTTTACCTATACAGTGTGAGCTAGCGTGCGAGTTGGCCTACCGAGTAGCTGCAGTGCAGTAGCTCGCACTGTGTGGACGTATCAAACGAGTTACTAGCACTTGTGAGTAGGACAGTAGATCGCAGCCAAGTAACCTCAATTGTTTTTTATTTCGGGCGAGCTAGCATGCGAGTAGCTGAAGTACAGCAATTCGCACTGTGTAAACCGCCAAGGCAAACCGAGCTACTGACATGCGAGTACACAGTGCGAGCAGCTGTCTAGTTAGCAGCTCGTACTGTAACAATATTAATTAATTCCTGTCAAATTAAGATACTCCATAGACAAGTTTAGACGTGATTAAAAAATTGGACAGCTGACTAATTTGACAGGTCTAAACTAATATTTATTTTCAGTCCTTTTCTTAATGAAATAGAACGAAAAAGATGCACTGAACTTAAATTTAGTTTAGTTTGTGAACAAGGGAATCGGCACCATTGTGTGTGTATATTTTTTTTTTTACTCTTCTACACTGTTTGAACACTTAGTATTCATACCTTACATAATATGCTCTTGCATTTTATGCAAATTTGTTGTAATTTTTCGTGACTAAGGCCCACTTGCACGTTTAGTCGGAGTAGAGTTTGTAAACACGGGAGTTAAGTAAATAGCATTTTAACTCTAATTACGCGTTGCGCCACTAAAAAGTAACACCGAGTTGGTTAATCTGGCATTAGTGTTTACGTAATAACTTTCTTGTCTTTGAATTTTATAACATGACATTTCATTTTAAACGTATATTACCAAACCTCTATGAGATTAATTTTATTGACTGAAGAATACGTCAGATGGAAAAATATGTTTAAGTTTTTTTACAATTTCTATTTATTTCTAGATGCGTTCATGAATATATCGCCTGCTGATATAGTACCGAATTTTCACTTACGTCGAACAATATAAATTAATACATAATGAGTTATCAGGTACCTCATAACGTCAATTTATTTTGACATTACTTACACTAACCCAGAGTTTAGTGACTTAACTGTTCCACATTGGTGAGTTAAATATTTAGAAGTTTAACTCTGGGTTTACCTCTAACTCTTGGTGGCGCAAGATGAATTATTTGATTAATCCTGAGTTAGCTGTAAAGTCGGAGTTATCTAAGATAGCCCATGAACGCGCAAGTGGGTTTTAGGCACATACTCGTATTGCTTGCTACTCAATACGCAAATGATGCCTGACCATAATGACAGTGCGTGATACACTGACGGAACTAATTAGGAAAGTACAGCGGACGCGGGAAAGACGCGAACTTTCTTTTTTCAAGGAATTTTCATTTTGGCCTCGTAATTTTTACGATGGTTTAGTAATCTAGGGTTAATAATATGAAGTTGCCGATTTTTGATACTGGCCAGTTTGAAGATCAATATCTTTCATTCTATATAGAATTCCTAATTCAAATTAATTGTATAATATAGCATGACATTTAAAAAAATCTCTTGTTCATTTGTTTCCCCGCCATTCGATTTTTCTTTGTTATCGATGTTTTTGTAACCATGAAAAAATCTAAATCGCGCGCTATTTTCGAATACGAGTTCCGTCGTGGCACCAACGCAACACAGAAAACACTTAATATTAACGACGTGTATGGAGAAGGTACCGCAAGTGAACGCACGGTGCGTTTTTGGTTTGATCGCTTCCGTTCTGGAAATTTTGATCTCAACAATGAGCCCCAGGGAAAAATTTTAAACATCTTTAAATAATTTATCTATTCCCGCTCCCAAAATATCTATAGCAGAGGCATCAACGAACTTTTATTAAAATGGCAAAAGTGCATCGACAATATTTCTTTAAAAACAATTGTTTGATTTTTGCTATGTAAATCGGCAATTTCATAGGTAAAGACCTAATACAATGTTTAATAGATTTATTTAGTCAACACCTTAATTAAATACACCTATCTAGATAAAATGAAACTATTACCTACCTCAGTTCTGATATCCGAAGAAATGAATCTTAAATAAGATTGGACTTACAAACTATAAACTGTTTCAAAAAGAAAATAAGTTAAATATATTAAGCTTGTTTTTTAGCCATAGAAACAGTAAAAGAACTTTTATGTTGAATAACACTAACTAAAACAAAGTACCATTGAGCTTAATGTTTGTTAGTATAACAGAAGGAAAAAGTTTGCGGTTTAAAAGAATCCTTCGTCTTTTCCACTTTATATCTAAGAAAAGACGGATCAAAATACTCTACCGTAACTATGCGCGTAGGATTCATTAACCAGTTTTATCATTAATTTGGCAATTAACAAACGTTACATTAAAATCAGTAATCTGTCTGTAAATGACAGCACCATTATTGTAACCGCAACCTATCGATTTCTTATTATATTCCCAGTATAAACCATGTTTGACATCTAAATTCACGAGAACTAGATCAAGCAGGAAACATTTCATTAATAAACAGTTTGATTTGTAGAAGTCGCCACAAACAGAGTCCAACGCGAAATTAACTCTATCATATCGTCGGGGATAGTGCAAATCTGCGGAATAACATTGTATAATTCCGTGTAGGTATATGACAAAATAGCCAATTTCAAATTTCGCGGGCAATGCACGCAAGATCCTAATTGGCATGTAACTCGTTGACGTGATTTTCGTGGATGAACACATGCATCTCTGTATGTAAAAATGAGACCAAAAGCCGGTGAAATAAAAAAATAAAAAACTTATAACCTTTAAACCTACACGTAGTGCACATACTCGCACTTTACGTATGGCAGATTCGCGGATTTCCACTATCCCCGACAATATTCAGTCATCATATTCTGTTCAACTGTACTAAAATTCCTTACAAGAAAGGATGTAATACCTCAAATAATCAATCAATGATGGCGGATTGCACTCATGCGCTCCATAATCATTTCCATAACAAACTTGTACTCTTCATGTACACTTAATAAATTATTATCCCTTTCGTACATAAGGCGACTCATAAATCATTCATTTCGTCATCATCACTTGGTGACGAAGTATTTTTCAAACATTACAAGTAACAATAGGATTCATCCTATGACAAACTTGTGATTGATATTTCCAAAGACTTTAAAAACGTTAAGTATTCCAATTATATGGAAAAGGTGAAGCTAGACTGGACTGCCTCGTTGGTATGGTGGTCACTAGCGTGACAACTGAGCGTGAGGTCCTGGTTCCGATTACCAGGTCGGCTAAATTATGATTGGGTTTTGCGTCCGGATTTTTTTAGTAGCATACCGGAGTCTGAATTTTTCCACGGTTGACGGCAACGCTCGCCTAATATTACATGGGACTTAACTGGTGGAATGTTGGTGGCTACAAAAATACTGAAATTGAGAAAAAAAATATTGTGTCCTATTTAAAATATAAAATAGAAAGGCAGATGCGTCTTTTAATAGTAAGAATTGAGTCATAGAAAATCAAATCTGGCACTCTCCACTGCGTCAAATTGTTGGAGAAATAGAAAAATGTAATGAAAAATTAGACAGCCTTTTCAAGAAAATGTCTACAAATAGTGGTCAACAATTTATAGTCTACATTAGAGGTGTTCATGTAAATATTTAGAAATTACAGTAATAATACCTACATGCTATTTTTATTACATTTTTCTATTTCTCCAACAATTCGACGCAGTGGAGATTGCCAGGTTTTCATAAATTTACGCCAATATATAAATATACTGGTACATGCGTCTTGTTTTGCCGATTCCGAATATGTAAATAACTCTATTTCGAAAAAAAATGTCAGTTACGTCTTTTTTTCCTTATGACGACCGTATAGGTGCACCACTGCCTAACCCTTCCGGGAAATCAGACATGCTGGTATGTTACTTATTTGATGCGAAAATCTGTTTTTGAGTCGCCTTGTGGCCGAACACTAATGCTTTTAAGGCAGTAGGCACATCTTTCAACTAAATGTATCATCTTGTTCTTCTTTCATAAGCTGTTGGTTGATGTTGCAGTGGCGAGTCCGCCGGGAGGCGCGGGCGCACCTCGGGAGGAAGCGCCGCCGAGACCCCCGCCGCCTCCCTCGCCCCGCAACAGCACCCCTCCCAGTAAGCACGGTCTTAGAACGGTGGCGGTTGTGGCGATAGGATTTTTTTTTTTCATAATTTGTAAATAATGACTGCCAAACGAGTCTAAATATACTGAAACTGAATAATTAACACCAAATGATATGATATGAATCAAGTAGCAAACGACACAGACTATAAATTAAATAAAAAACAATAAGTAAGAGTATAAAAAAATACAAGTACTAAATATTAACTTTTTACTTTAACGGAGACTTTAAATTCAGGCCATCCCTTACATTTTCTATTAAAAAAAAAGTGATAGCATCAATTTAATGAGTACCTACGCATTATGCAGCAAATCAGCCTCTACTGTTCCTACAGTTGGGACACAGGCCTCCTCTCTGTGAGAGGGAGTGGTCTGTAGTCTACCACGCGGGCCCTGTGCGGGTTGGTAGATGTCACATATTTATGTCTTCGAATTTTTGGTTCTACGACATGCCGGTTTCCTCACGATGTTTTCCTTCAACCTTTTGCAAGCTTTTTTATTAATTTCTCTTAACATCATAAAAAAAATGCTGCAAACTAAGTACCCGGGTTTCAAACTGAAAGGGTTAAAGTTAACAGTTTCACAGAAGTTAGTAAACTGATTTGTGAATTAAAATAAAATATGAAGAAAGAGCGTTCGGAAATGTAAATTTTTCCGCGCTCGTAACTGAACGTTCTGGTTGTTAGTTGGAAGCATAAAGAACTAAAAAAACATAAACAATATAGAAGCTGTAACCAATATTTTTATTTTAGATAAAAGATTTAACTTAGATTATTAGATTACAAAAGAAAATACTGATGATAATTAGTTGATACTCGTAGATAGGTATGCCGTAACGAATAAAAAAAACTGATCCAATGTGATGAGTATCTTTGGAGAGCATATAAATATAAGAAAAATTAAATATAAACTGACATATTTTTTAGCTACTAGGTATCTATTTTAGTTTAATTATTTATTTAAAATAAATAACCTATCGCCACAGCCGCCATGTCTCGTGCACGTTTCGTTTCGTCTGTCGTCGTTTATTTTCCGACTCCCGCGCATCCAACACTACACGCTTGCTACAAGATTTATTTACAGTTCCTCTACATAATGGCCGATGCTGGCACATTTTGAAATTATATTGAAACTTTTTTCTACGTGCAAATGAAGATCATTTTCTATGTCAAAATGTGGGTGATTTAGGCCATTTTGTATAAAGCCTTTCTATTTATACTATTTCTTTAGTTTTTGATGGGACTACGGCTCATACCTACTAAATATACCTTCTTCTCATAATACACCTTTCAATATTACCTTGTACCTTTGTATTATTCAATACATACCTATTTATCTTTTACAGACATTCATTTCTAGACAATAGAGCTTTAGAACTAGTCTAATTGCTTTCCTACATTCTAAAATGCTTATAATCCCGTAGTGTTTACTGTGTTCCTTGTCGTCATGACATTTGCTAATCGTTTACGAGGGGTCTCTTGCACCTACCAGGGTTGCGGGTTATTTAAAAGAGTTACCGTGGCACTGGCACAGGCGACTGAAGGAACACGAGTAGGTTTTAGTCAGTAGAAGTCTGACACGCCCTCCCGCTTCGCCCAAAGCGGGAGAAGGTATTTGATAATTACCCACCCATAAAAAGGGGTCTCTTACAAGTTTTTAAATAAACTGTCATAAATAAACTGATATCACACCAACTAACATACAAACCAACGAAGGATGCTCCTTCGTTGGTTTGTATGTTATTAATCTAAAAATAACATAATATTGCATAAACGCCATTCGTCAACTAATTTAGTTTAAAAATCGCACAAGATTTTCTTTAAAGATATTCACAACAGAAAATCAGAATAAGCTACGCAAAATCAACACATCAATTATATACATATTACATATTACCTAGTTACAACAAAATGAGAACCAAATAACATTCCAAAAAAAATCCTAAAACATCAACTAAAATTAACTACATCAACAATAAACATTTTTAGATACAATGTATTTTATTTATTGCTACATTTCGACTACTCACAATTAACAGGCAAATAACACTGGCAGCCCAGATGTTAACTGACTGTTCTACATTTCAATACATTGTTTATTCAAAAGCCGTAGTGTTTACAGCTGCAATAAATAAAGGAAAACAATAAAACATCCCATCAGAGCATACGTGTTTTGTGTGGCTGTGATTTAAATGTAGAACTGCTTTTTGAAGTACACGTTCTTATACTTTTTTATATTTTGAAAGTGAAACACAAATCTTTTCAAATTTATAGTAATCATGATGCATGCTTTCATGATTGGTTTGTACTTATTTTTTCGATTCCTCTGATTGCTGTTTTTATGTCTGTTTTTTCTATTGTGTTGATAAGTTTTTTTTTCCTGGCAGTTAATAAAATGTTGTTTCCTTTTTTATCTTATTCGGTATTTCATTTGTCTGCGGTCTGTGTATGTCGTTCTAAAATTGTATCTTCATTTAAATTAACATTCTTCTTGCCTTGTTGCATGAGTTTAGAGTGTGTGAATGTTTTCTTAATTAATTATTCTCTTATTCTCTGTGATTCTGTGTATCTTGAGTAACGTGTTTTGAGTAAAGTCTTTAGAAGGAATGTCAGAAATGTGTGTGAAGAGGCTGTCAATCGTAACGCATACTTATTGTATTAATTCCCAATAGATTTTGCATGCCGTTCCTTTGTAGGTAAGTAAAAACTAGCAGCATGCAGCTTATTATTCAGAATAAAGACCATTGAACAGCACCATCCCTAAACTTATTTTTCTCTTGTGTTAAACGATATAGGTACAAGTAACTCGTGCACCCGTGGAAAGATTAGCCTGTTGTCTAGCTAATGTTTTAGGTACGATAAACGTACCTCATTAGGGATACTTTCTCGTGAAACTCTTTGACCTTCTTTTATATGTAGCAACATTCTCAACAATGGCTTTCTTAAAAAAAATGCGCCACTGACATACACCAACAAATACGGATAAGTGGAAGATGGGAAAGGAGGCTTTTGTCCTGCACCGGGATACAAAAGGCTGAAAAGCCTACAAAAAAAACATTCCAATTAAAATTGTTTAAGGGCCCTCTGCGAGTTGCAACCGTCCCCTCGTACCCGAGATATGTAAACATATAAAATCATAATAATAATAAGCCAAAACCCCAATGTGATGGCAGAATATGACGAGCTGTTGGGCAATAGCGATCCCACGGACCCTATCTCCCGGGAGAAGTCTTGTCCCTAAAGTAGTACCTCTGTCTTGACTATCTTCCGGGCTCTGGGATTGTCTCTATAGCCGTAAAATACCTCTCCACTCCTCAAGCACCTCAGGACATGTTGCCCTCTTGTCTCTACATCACTAGGTGCTGGCGACAGTTTCCTTTATAGAGTGTGCAGGCACCCCGTGACATTTTTCTGTGAGTTTGTCATTGGTCAGGCAGGGAACATAGGCCTTCCATAGTTCTAAGTAACCCATAGGCCAGTTTGCTTGTTTCCATGTTCTGCAATAGTCACACACCAAACGGAGGTTGTCCTTGGGTACACTTGCATAGTGCATACAGGGATAATCGTCGGTTGGTTCCTCATTCCATTTAAAATTTTTGTCTAAGAGGCCACTGCGAGTTTCAGCCCCTCGTACGCCTTCCAAAGGACCGGGACTCCATGATCCCAAGATACATACAGATATAAAATAATAATAATTCCTGTCAGATAAATCAGATAATTCAAAAATCGAGACACAGATAAATCCATGATTTTTTTTTTATAGCTTCGGTCCGTGTACGGATCGTTTCCACATAAACGACGTTGTTAAAAGCTTAGCACTCAAAACAGACCGGTTTTAACGACCGGTTTACTACCCAAACGTGAAAGGTAAGCTTTCCGTCAAAATAGGGAGTGTTTGAAAAGTAATTTATTGGGTATACGAACCTTTAAAACGGATAGGGATGTGCCCGCACAGTTATTTATTATAGATTTTACTGACTTTTCCTTTTTCTTCCGATATCAAAATGGTTTCCTTGTGTGTTCAATTGAGTTGACTCATACCCGAGAACGTGTTTAAATACCGACGCCTCAAAATTCTGAATGATTAAAATCTCGATCGTTCATAACACCGAAAACCGATTGGCTGATCAATTGTTTGACTGATTTTTTTTTTTTATTTACCTAATTACCAAACGAAAGCGTATAAAACGCAAGTGTTGCTAAATCTTGTAACTGAAGTCGGTGACGTCAAGGTCTTCTGAGCTAAGGAAGACTCCTAAAACACGTAGCAGTTCCTGAACTGAACTTACCTAACAGCAATTGGTAAACGCCATTGGAAACCAGCATTCGTATCGATACTAATAATTTTACTTGCTTTAAAAAGGAGTCGATCAACGAATATCATAACATAAGACAACATCATGCCTGTAATCCCCGAAGGGTTAGGCAGACGTGTACCTATAGTAGGTACACCCACATTTCGTCAGTTAAAAAGAAAATCGTGAGGAGTAAAACCCTATTTATCTATCTATCTATGATCCTAAAAGGGTTCCGTTTTTCCTTTTGAGGTACGGAACCGTAAAAATAAGAAATTCCATTACTTTAATAATAATCTGTTAACAAGTTTGTTGATCCGGAACAAAATGTGATTTGGCTAAACTGAGATTAATTCAATAAATGAATAATTTCAAAGAGAACAAAATGAAGTAATCGATGAAGACAACACAATAAGTGAGATGACAGATTAAATTTTTTACGAAATCATACATGAATCATGGAAAATGCCAAGTTCAACTATAATAGAAGTATCAAATATAGCGAAGTAGTAGATACTGATCAGATAGGCAAAGAAACATTATTAATTACTTTGACCGATGACGCGATTTAACTTAAATAATGGTAAAATACAGGAAAGAATCACTGCATGCAATAGAAGTACAAATGATCAGCAATATAGTTTCATCCATGGCTTACTGGAATAAATTGATGATTAAAAAAACTCCAGAAGAAATAAAGGTATTGTCTGCAGTTGAGCTCAGACTCGTATTCAGATTGTACCTTGTATCAAAGTACTCAGACTCGGAGGACGTTTTGGGCAAAACGGCTTTAAAGCTAGGCCTTTTTTTTTGCTCAAAAAGTAGCAGAATTTGCAGAAAAACTTCCTCATTACTATAGTTATTGAAACATTGCAGAATAATAATATGGTCAAAGAATACACCGTCAATTTAGATAATGCTTGTTCTGCTTTAAATTGGCTTGTAAATCACAACCATTTCAGGATCATCACTGGGTAGTAATGTTGCTGTTAGGTGGGTACCTAAGTAATGATGAACGCTTGATTGAAATACCTACAAGAATAAGAAATCACATCAATCATCAAAGTCAAAGTTATTAATTCAGATCGTAAAATCCTCAAAGATAGTTTTCATCAAGGAAGCGATATTTCGATCAGAAAATAGCAGGGGCAAACAATTCACTGCCAATGCAGCTGCCGCTATTGCTTACAATTTTCCAAAGAAATGCAGTTTTGGGCAACATCAGACATTGATCGTTTGCTCATATGTGCCACTGATGAATTGCTCCTAGAATCGGTCATAACAAATCATTATAGGCTTGAGTTTGATGTTGATTGTGTAGTTGGACTAATTAATCCTACATGACATGTAGAAAGATATACTTCGAGGATTTTACAAGATTTACAGCATTTTTTTCTGACTGCTGAGCATAAGACTGGTATTGAAACTGCAGAAACTGTGATCTTAATTCCTGTCATCAAAAAAAAAAAGCCTTGAGATACTATTTGTTTGGTTCCATTCAAGTAAAATTTGGGTTCACCTCATTTCTCCTTGACATTATCTTGCAATGACCTAAACTGGCAGCATATGTTGAAGGCTCTACTGGTCACAGATAGCAGGCCTAATTATCCCGTAGAAAATCTTAGATACAATGAAAAACTTAAATTGGTTGTGCTCTCTTGCGTGTTTTAAAAAGCAAATCGAATTGTACACTAAGACTGGTTGATTTTTGGTGGCGTCTAGAATACCAATTGCGTGGATCTCCAGATATTCATACGGTCCTTTGGTGTAAAGATATGCCAGAATTTAACTCACCAACCGGAGTTGTACTACTAGAAAACTTTATAACATGTAGAATAGTGAACATTATTCCGAATTTAAAGATGGCTACACAAATTTTATTTATCTTTATTTAAACGCAAATAATAAAAAAAAACTTTTTGTATCCAAAAATAATCCGAATTCCAATCAAAATTACCGATTGCACAGCAAAATACTCAACTCAAAATATAACTAAATAAGCATAGCGTAGAAACCCTAATAGGTGCAGGTTTGCTTTTCCAAAACCAAGCTCAGAAAGTGCGATAATATTGGGTGATTACAAAAAACTGCAAATGGTGGCAAGTTCTACAAACTAAAGAGAAGTCCAGAATGAGCTATGATAATTAATTACAATGAAAGAATATTACGGTTGTGGGGCGGAATTATGGAAATATACAATCGGTGGTTTCAGATCTTGTCGTTCTGTATTATATTACAAAATCCGAACCTACGAACTTACAAGCAGCAATTGCAGAGGCAATTAGCAGAGTTAGAGAAAGAGGGGCCATAATTGATTGCTTAGCCATCGACACTCTTAGCCACTTGAAACTATGCGGTAGTTCTGAAAAATCGGTATTCGTCAATAATTGCAAGCCTGAGCTTAGTTACAGTGTTACGGTTTGATTCGGACATAGTAGTGCCTTGTAAAAATATTTTCGAACGATATGAATGCCATCCTCCCAACTTAGAAGAATTAAGCTTAGGTGAGTTTGCGATCATTTATATACCTATGAGTTCGAGTATGTACCAAGAAGGCGATGATGGTCTTGCAGATGCGTATCGATCGGCAGTCGGAAAACGAAGAACAAAGGTCAATTATTACTAGGTCATTATAAGGTCATTGCTAAACTGAATGGGTAGAATGAAAAAGAGAACCCAAGCAGCCGCTTTAAGAACTCGATATTTTAACGCTGACTCTGACCCTGAATCGTACTACAGTATGCTAGTTACTTATTGCCCATTTCGTTCTGAAAGTGCTTGGTGGCTACGATAATTCTAAAGATGCCTTCCTAAACAAGCGTTGTTGAGGTAGCACAGTTGAGGCCGCTTCATCAAGGATTTGACACTGAGTGGTTATCCCGTTGGGAAAATGAATCACACTACAGTGCAAGCTGCACTTCGGCGCTTAGCAGCTGAACGCGCCTATGGCGAGACCTCCCTCCCTACCGACCATCAACTATTGCCACACTTTGAAGACGTCGTTATGCAAGAAGATACATGACAATAACGCCGTTGTAGATAATATGACCGATAAAGATTTTTCGAGAGGATTGAATTCGTTCAATCACGATCAAAATCAATTGTTTGCTAAAGTTAGTGAAAAATTAAATGATTTTAACAATGAACACCAAAATTCTCTTTTGATATTTATTACTTACTGATGCACGTGGAAGCGGCAAAGTTTCACTTAGAAACTATTTGTCGACCAACCCGAAGCTTATCTACGAACAGCCCATGTGTCAGTCCCAACCGGTGTCTCTGCTGGATTGCTCGGAGGGTACACTTTTCACAGTATTTTTGCCTTCTGCATCATTATCTTACCCTTGTCCCAATTTATTTGGGATCACAAGAAAAGTAAGATCAGTCACATTAAGACGTTTATCAGGGCACCGCCTTCAAAGAGTAGCGGATAAGTGGAGGACAATAAATTGGGTTATAATGGACGAAATTTCTATATTAACCTACACAACTATACGGTACTACTACCGCCTATACCCGCAGAACAACATGACGCTTCAACCGATATGTCGTTTGTCGAAATACGACTATTAGGAGTTATGAGGGAACAGATATGATTGTAGTTTAATACGATGTATTTTAATACGACCTGTAGACAAGCAGCAACAAACTCTGACAGACGAAAGCAAATTTTGCCAGACTTGAAGCAAAATGAAATAAAAATAATTATTATTTAATTAAGCAATGAACACAAAATTGCATCACACTTACAGAATGATATCTTTCTTCTCGTAGCTATAAAAACAATAAGTCTCAAAGTGACATTTTCTTTTTGAAATAATTTAGGTTCAGGTTTCTGTGACCTCTCACAGAAAATTATAAACTGGTTTAGCCAATTACAAGCTGGAAGACAGTTTCTTTTCTAAGAAATTGTAAACAAAATCGATTGAGGCTAATTTTTGTTTGACGTGGAGTTGGGAGCCCATATTTTTTTTTTTTACAGATAGTTCATATTATTAGATGCCTCCACGTAAAGTTTTTATGTTTAGGAAGTAAATGGTTTACGAGAAAAAGAAAACAAAATCGTAGAAATTTTGCAATATTTTTTTTCACCTTTGACATTTTGTTTCGTCATTGAACGTTTCGTTTCATGTAAGGTCAACGCACTAAAATATTTTACTTCGTATTAATGATGAAGTAAATATGTATATTTAGTGATTTAGATAGTTTTTATGCATATTTTAAGGGATTTATTTATTTATTTATTCACAAGGCAACTACAACAGGTAACAATCACAGTATGACACACAGTATTCACATTATAGGTTTCGACCTGATTATCACCCAAAGCGTAATCGCACAACATGACTAGCAACAACAAAAACGATGATGACAGCAACAGTAAAAAGCTTAGTTAACAAAATTATAGCTACAAAGTACGTGCGTGAAATGTATAGGACAACCATTACATTATTAAAAGAAAACTGTATTTAAAACGTTACAAGATTAAAAGGAAAGAGTACATACATGTCTTTTGAAAGCAGCGGCACGAGAATCGAAGATGTCAATACTGTTATTGTCTTTTGAAATTTCATTGTAAAGTCGACACATTCTAACGATAGGGTTATAATATGAGGTGTTATTTGTAAAGACCTGAAGTACAAAAGTTTTCGGCATTCGGGTGCTATACCTAATATTAATGTTTATGAGGGACAGCAGAGCTGAAGAGTCCAGGGTGGAATGTAGGATCCTATGCAGGTTTATTAAGTCTTGCTGTTTGCGACGGACATGCAAAGGTTCCAAATTGAATTTAACAAGACGTTCGGAATAGCTTTGTAACGTTCTAGAGAGGCCATACCTGTAAGAGATCCACTTAACACACTTTCTTTGCACACTCTCAATTCTGTCAGAGTGTACTGCGTAACACGGTGACCAGATTATAGAACAGTATTCCAATATACTTCTTACTAGGCTTTTATAAAGCAATATGAAGCTTTGAGATTTTTTTAATCCTTTAGTAGACCTAGATATAAAACCGAGAAGTTTCAACGCTCTGTTCGTCATGTCATCGTAATGATCTCTAAAAGATAGTTGTTCATCAAACAACACGCCGATATCTCTGGCTACGTGCTTTCGTTCTAACGAATGACCCTCGAGTCTGTAGTCATACATGATTTTTATACGTTTCTTCGTAAAAGTTATAACAAAGCATTTATTTATATTTAATTTCATTCGATTAAGGGTGCACCAGTCAGAAATGATATTTAAATCGTTCTGAAGTGATTCACTGTCGGAGGTGTTTTTTATCGACGCGAATATTTTCAGATCGTCGGCATACAACAGACAGGGACTTGCCAATTTTGTCACGAGATCATTAATAAAAATTATGCAGCAAATTATAAAGCAGGGGCCCCAAATGCGACCCCTGTGGAATGCCCGACGTAACAATGACCGGTAATGACAAGTATCCTCTGACATAAACAAGTTGGCTTCTGTTTTCTAAGTAAGACTGTATCCGCCGGAACAGGGAACCATGTATACCGTACGATTTCAGCTTCAAAAGCAGTATTTCATGGTTAACCTTATCGAAAGCTTTACGAAAGTCTGTATAGACTGAGTCTACTTGACATCCCTTTGCAAAAGCAATACACAGATAGTTTTTGTACTCGAGCAGGTTTGTGAGTGTTGATTTATTTCGAACAAATCCATGCTGGGATTGGGAAAGATACGGTTTAAAGTGAGAATTAAAATGCTGATACAAAGACGCTTCAAAAAGTTTTGCCATTCCAGATAATATACTTATGGGTCTATAATTTGCGCAATCTGACTTGTCACCATCTTTATAAATGGGCACAACATGCGCCTTTTTCCAGTATTTTGGAAACGTACCCAGTTTCAGCGATCGATTAAACAGATAATAGAGTGGCAATGATAGCTCTTCAGCACACTTGACAAGGAAACGAGAAGGTATTCCGTCCGGCCCAGCGCATTTATTATGATCCAGTTGTTTCCATGCACTCAAAACATAACTGTGCTCAATATAAACCTCCGATAAAGAAGAGTTACATTCAATACCTGCGCATGCCTCACTACCATCACCAGTAGAGGGAGTTCCTGCCTCAAAAACTGAACTAAAGAAGTCCGAAAATAATTCGCTAATAACTTGACAGGATTACATATATTTCACTGATTTGAATAAGTGCTATTAAATTAACACTTATAATAATTTACCGACTATTGCCGATATGTAAAACTAATCGTAAAACGACGCAGTTATGTGATCCCACTTCATGATTAAAATAGGTTGAATCTGTTCCAAAACCGAATCGGGGCACCGCGACTCCACGTGGTCTTTTGGGTGCTACCACTAGACTGTATATAAAAGTCCGGAGGCGCGAATGGAGAGCAACCCCCGCCCGCTGTAGCAAAGCATAGGCACTCGTGAGAGCTGCGGAGGTGAGCATGGGTGCCTAACCTTTATTACGTAAGTGCGAATGGGTTGGACATCCGGCAGCGCTGGAGACGTTGCAGAAGCAACTTTAAAGTGTTTTGAGGTTAGGTTAGGTTAAAAATTAAATCGCCGACAGACAATGAAAACATAACCTCAAAATAAGATTTTTTTTAATCTTAGAAAAGGGGGTTTCCTAAACTTTCCACCATGGGGGGTTAACCTCAACCCCTTCACCCCCCCCCCCCACTCCCTCCCACCCCTTAAATCGACGTCAGACAATCCGAATTCCTACTTCGATTGAACCCTCAGAAAAGAATAGAAAATATTCACTATCTTCCTATTTCTGTAACACAATAGCACAAAAGTATCGGGAGTTATTTCCGTTATTCTGAACAAGATTGCTTCTCCACTGAACTGTGGCGACTTATATGTTGTTAACCCTTTTGGCGGGTAGCTGGATACTTTCTTTAGGACAAAGCAATCGTTGGGATATTGAGATAGAATTAATTCTAGTTTGAAGATCATTTATAAGAAATTATCTGGTTCAAATGATGGCGACGACATATCATTGATGGTTATTCTAATTTTGTCACCGCGATAATGTATTATTTACACTGATTAAATTAGAGAATATTCACACAGGAACCAAGACAGTCTATACGTATTTAAGCCCGTTTCCCGGAAAATTAATTACATCATTTATGTTGCAGTACTGATCAAAATCGATCAATTACAGAAATTACAAACTAACTTTAATACAATGATCATGATTTTCACATTTTCTTTCAGCATATGTAATCGTTTACGATACTTCATGCCTAAAGACACAATAATTCAAGTTTATGAACACAATTTAGACACATCAAATAAAATATTTGGTGCGATAAATGAATTCTCGTATAAGACAAATTCCCTTCATATTACCCCTACAAATAAGTTATTTGTAACAAAGATTGCCTATTTTCTTTGAGATGGACTGCGGAAACTGTTCTGTATAGCTTCTGATAGAGTTATGATAGAGATTGTTTTTATGTTTCGGATATATTATCGTAAACTGTTCTATTAATAATCCAAACGTATGTGAGATTTACTAACAACAAATAAATATTAAGAAAATAAATATTTATATAGAAAATATAGTCGAAATCGTAGTAAAAAATAAAACGTCAATGCTTTAAATAAATGCCAGCAGCTTGGCTTCTCACTTATTGAAAAACAATTGAAAATCACATGTAGACGGTCTTTATCTCCATGCAAGTCATCAAATATTATATCTGACAAAGGAACAATCTCGAAATAGAATTGTCTGCAGTTTATTTTGTCTGGAAAGATTCTTTGGTGAGTATTATTTAGTATCCAAAGCAATGACTTCAACACTCATTCTAAGTTAGATTTTTATGAGTTGTAAAAATATTAGTTAGTTTATATTGTGCAAAGTGTTTTCCAAATGTAATTTTATATATGTATGTTTGTTTGTCATTACGGATTTATATTATACTAGCTTTTGCCAGCAGCTTCGCCCACATGGATGTCGAAAATTATTATCCCACGGGAACCGTTCATTATTCCGGGATAAAAAGTAGCCTATTTGCTATTTCAGACTATAATCTACCTTTGTGCCAAATTTCATGCAGATCCGTTCTGCCGTTCTGGCGTGATTGAGTAAGAAACATCCATCCAAATCCATCCAAAGTTTCGCATTTGTAATAGTGGTAAGATTAAAAGCCTGTGATGCACAGCAGGGGAAAAACCTTTCCACTTCTCTCTGTTTAACACTGTTAAGGACTAATTTATAGGTAGGTTTATAAGTAATGTAAGTTTATAATATATTTATCTATGAACACCACCAGCAAATGTAAAATGAAACAATGCATGCAATGACAAAAAAACCGGCCAAGAGCGAGTAATACTCGTGCACCGAGGGTTCCGTACCATAAAAAATTGTGCTATTTAGAAACACTGTTTTATTTTTCCTGTAATCTATACATAAACTTCAATGACATAGAATAATTTCAGATTTTTCTCTATGCAAACTTCGGTGGTAAGGGGGTAACGGTATTTTTTTTACATTTTTCATCAAAATTCGAAAACTATTCGGCCTAAAAAAATATGATACCACACATGCCTTAGTTGATCCACTTCGAATTTTTAAGACCTCCTTTTAGTCCCTGTTGCAATATATATACATATATATATAGCATTAGTAGTTCTTGAGACATCCAGCTGTGATAGATGGACAGACAGACAGACTGAATCGCACCATAAGGGTTCCTTTTTACCATTTTGGTACGGAACCCTAAAAAGAACTGAATTTATTCAAGTATGGCAAATTTTTCAATCGTCAGGAAAATTTTATTTATGGATTAAATATGGCACTTTTTCCAAAAATGAGTTATAAACACAGTCATACTTATTCGACATACAGGTTTTTTGGCAAAAACAGCCATATCGATATCCCTATTTATTACGGAGATATGAGCCGTCAAATGCAGCCTTGTCCATGCATCCATCGACAGAAAAATGCTTTTAACTCTGTTTGTACTTTTCCAGACATGGCTGCTTTCTGCATAACACGGTCCATTTATTCTTCGGATAATAGTTATCTGACTATTGAAAAATCAGCCCGTAATAAGACAATTCAAGCGTAGTACACATTCCTACCACCAGATGGCGACACAAATATTTTGATAAAACAACAAAATGTCTAGAAATCCTGTCAGATTTGTTTATACAACGCTGTCGAAAAACCCACTGTGACTTATTTTCATAAATCTGGTCAAGTAATGCAAGTGGGGTCATGTGTATGAGTTTTATCTTTGTCGTTACAGAGTCATATTTCCTTTGTTATTTTAATATCGCACATTTCTTCAAGTATTTCCATAAAACCCATTTCCTCGAGACAACGTCTCTAAATCATGGAAAATATTACACTGAAAGAAGCATTTCACTGGAAATAATATTCAGTGTGCAATCAAATTACAATATCAATTTGTCTACCGCTTGGCAATGCAATTCTGGGTTCCCTACCGTTGCCATGGTTACGAGGGCATCAACAATGGGAGATACGATCTTGGGTGAAATTTATACCGAGTGAATTCTGAGGCAAAATAGTCAGTTGTTAAACCGATCCGATCTTAGCCAATTTTTAAATTTTCAGATAACTTTTATCTTGGGAATAAAAATAAAGGTTTTGAAGCTTTTGTATAGAAAATAATACATATGTCACACAGCTACAAGTTTTCTGACGATTTAAAAATCGGCCTTGTGTAACTGGTCTGACATCACCTTAGGGCCGCCATACACGGACTGCTTGAAGCAGTCAGGGTGGACTGCTTCAAGCTGCGACTGCATAGTGAACTACAGTCTTTTACGTACACACATACACGAAACAGCTTGAGCAGTTGCAACTGCTTCGGGCGGTCGCACGGTCAAGCAGTCGCCAGGCATACACTGACTGCTCGAGCTGTCGACTGCTCTCACGCAGTTACCTCCGCCCGCACTCTTCATTCCACATCGCACTTTGTTTCTTGAGCAAAATGGACGACGTAGATTGTGACGCGATAAGCAAGAACGTATTTGGATTTACCCATGATGCTACTGATTTGAATGACGAGCAGTTGGTATCAACTGCTCGAGGAGTTATCAATGGCAGCTTCAAGCAACAGCTTCAGGCAACAGCCAATGATTGCAAGAGCGGTCCGTGTATGTTGATCAATGGCTAACTGCTCGAGCAGTCCGTGTATGGCGTTCCTTACTTAGTTACCACTGACAATATTTAATAAATCATATTATAAAAAATGTATTCTTAAAACAAACAATTTAATAACTCACTTATCTAATCATAAATCTAAGCAAATATAATTGAACAAAAGATACGTTTCTCCACAAAGACTTATGAGAGCTTTAAAACAAAATTACTTTCGTAATCCTAAGAATGACGTAATTGAATGTTTTTTTTTTTTTTTTTGTAAGGTAAAAAAGAACTTATTTTAAGGACAATTCCCAATGGAGAGGCTATTATAATAAATTTTGAGACTTTTTACGATAATGTTGCTTTTATGCTTTACAGAGTTAATAAAGACATAATAAAATATACGGTTTACAAATTAGCAACAAATGTTTCGACCATAGCAATTTTCTTTAAAATTATTCAGATTCCGATCGACTGTGTATTACGCAATTAGGGTGTTGGAGTTTACCTACTCAATTATAACTGTATTTTTGTTATATTACTTACCTATTTGATGGCTGAGTATGAGATAAAACATTAGCATGGAAGCCCATTTATTGACCTTCTTATAACCTTTAGCACAGATAATTCTGGTAATCAAGCTCCATCTCTATGATGATGTGAAAGTGCCAACAATATAGCTTCACATTTCACATTATCCCATTTTTGCAACTGCAAGAGATAAAACAATTATTAGTGTTAGAGCTGGGTAATGCGATCTCTTTTCCACACAAAAAACCAGGACGGAAGTCCTGGTTTCTATAGGTAGGTAATAAGGGGTGATACATAATAGAGGTACTTTTTTCAAAAGTAAAAAAAAAGACATGAAAGTGCTAAGTTTATCGAATTATCTTTATTATCATACAAAATTCATGACATTTATTTTTTAAAGATTCTTTCTTTCACATGTTGGCCGTAACTGCGGTTAACATAGTCCATTCTGAAGTTCCAATTTTCTAGACGCGTCCGAGCATTTCGAGTGGTATTTTAAGATGATCGCGAGTAATCAATCTGCCTAGCGTTTTCCCAACTATGTTGGGGTCCAGTCTAACCGGTTGCAGCTGAATACCAGTATTTTACATGGAGCGACTGTCTATCTGACCTCCACAACCCAGTTACTGGGTAATACAATACCCCTTAGTAAGACTGGTTGTCAGACTTTCGGGCTTCTGACGACCCGTAACGACTTTCAAAGATCCTCGAATGACAGCCGGGACCAACGGCTTAACGTGCTTTCCAAGGCACGGAGAAGTCTCGGTATGAAAAGATGGTCACCCATCCGCAGACCAACCCCGGCAAGCGTAGCTTAACCTGATGGATCGAGCCGTGCGGCTGTTATTACATAGCCACGAGCTCCTGATGATCGCGAGTAATGTCGGCTTCCAATTCCTCAATCGTACCCGAATTTATTTATTTATGTATTATTTATTTATTTAAAATACATTATAACACCTTTACAGATTCATCCAAGGCGATGTTAAGTCACACAAGTTTACAAAAAATTAAATGACTTGTAAGCCAAATTACAAAGAAATAATATATACTAAGAAAACAATTATAAAAATGACAACGTTTATAATACAATACCTCTTTCTATTATTATTTGTGCCATTTGAATGAATCGCGGAAGGTACTGCCCAAATATATCCTCTGATATAATTATAATATTAATATTACGTGCGGCTCGTGACATAGGGACAAACTTAAGTAGGTTAGTCCTAGCCACTGGTACCGTCTAACAGAGCAGGTCGGTGGCGATGGCGCGCTCCTACGCACCCGTCCGGCGCACGCAGCCGCAGCGCTGCCAGCACCTCCGGGTGGTGCAGCAACCCCCGGCCCCGTAGTAAGCGAGCCACGTACCAGCGTGACGCCCCTTCTAAAAGTCACAGCACACATATCAACTCGGAAAAGGATCGTCACCGTATCGACTCGAGCCGTGCAGTATTATATGTATAAAACTCTATACTGCAACGCAGTTCAACGCACACTAATCGGAATCGTAACGTAATCGCCTCGCCTCGGGATAAGCTCACGAGCGATGGCGATACGGTGAAGATCCCTTTACTGCCAGCCTGGTGTACCCGACCATGCCCAGGATGAACAGACTCGGGTATATCAGGGGATAGAAGTGTTAAACCCTAAAATCTAGGAAAATTTTGATTTTTTTCCAATATGAGGCAGTATTTTCCTTCATGCGGGTTCCAAATGATTGCACTTGTTTCAAGGTGACTCCTTATAAGTGCGTTATACAAAGCTTTAACAGCTGGTAAAATCCTTACACTGTCTCAAGATGAAACCTTGATTTCTGAAAGCCCTGCCGCACATCTCAACTATGTGTTTGCGGTACGTTAGCTCAGATACCATATGTATGCCCAGGTCTCGTACATGTGAGACGCGCGGTATAACTTCGCCGTCCATCTCGTACTGATGCTGTAATGGAGCACGCGCGCGACTGTAGCTCATCACACCATCAGTTCAGATCACATCAGTTGTCCATATAGACTTTGGACTTTACATAGGCACAAAGGAAAAAGTCTAGAGGTGTGATATCGCACGATCTAGGCGGCCAATTCAACCCGAAGTGAAAAAACCCCCCGAAGTCCGAAGTGTTCGAAGTGTAAAATTAACTGTGCACCGAATTGTTCTCGCTATTGGAACTTCAGAATGAACCATGTTAACCGCAGTTGTTTAAAAAGTAAATGTCATTAATGGTTCTTTTGTATGATAATAAAGTTAACCCGATAAAATTGGTGTTTTCAGTTTTCTTTTTACTTTTGAAAAAAGTAACTTTAAATGAGGTAGGTACTTATAGAACTCTAGACAAAGCTCTAAACGTGACACAAACGCCAGTCGACAAGTCTCTGGAGACTAAACTTTCTTGGCACCAGCAAACCCAATTAACCCGTACAGAAAATAGTAGCAATTTAAAAGAAAATCAGTTTCCTCTTCCTTTGTAACAAGGCTATATAATTACACCTTTTTATTAGTCACTAATAGGAACAAAAACATCTCTACATTGTCATTTTTTTTTTCTCAGGTCAGCACGGAAGTCTTATAGAAAATCGTGAGTATATCATTATAAAAATAGAGAACCAATTAACATGGAAGTCTATTATAATCTATTATAATAATAAGAATTGAATAACACACTAACAAAGAACGCTTAATAAAACGCATCACTCATAAATCTGCATGTGTTCGCAGTTCAACGAACTCGTGTAATCAAAATCTATGAATTCCGGTTTCTTTGGGATTAAAAAAAAATGCATGTGTACTGGCACGCACGTTCTGAATATGAAAATTGTACGTGCCTTTGTGTCAACCCCGAAAAATAAACTGACCAAATCCACAGAATCAATGATCGGGATTCAAGTTCCGAATACCGGATATAAAATGGCGGATTATTCAGTTTATTTGATTCATAAGGGTGCATTTTACGTTTGGTTTTATATTCGCAGTTTTGTATGGTGCTGGCATTTTAATTGAAGCTCACTTTATTATACTGAGAAAATTATCTATTATTTATTAAACATTAATTAATATTATGTCAGAAGTTCTAGTTTATGTAGAAAGGAGCGGAAACACGACAACTTAATTTATTAGCGCCAAGTAATTTCTATGCTGCTATAGTTTAAATTTTCCATTATGGTTACAAAATGTCCGCGTCTTTTACGTAGGTATGTTGAACTTCAAACTTTTTCTTTTCTTCAAACTTAATTATTTTTTGTTCTCAAAATTCATCGGTAATCATAATAACTGATTTTTAACTTACACCAAATTAAGTGATAGTTAAAAATCAGTTATTATTATTAGGTAAGTATACTTTATTCTGTGGACCTTATTTTTTCGTTTATTTAAAATTATTTTATGCTCCATGAAAAGCGGATGACGATTGACTATTACCATTTCCATCTATTTTCTATCTTATACTTATATTTCTTTTAATTTGGAATTTGATGAATGTGCATGTGCTCTAAAATTCTACTGCTCAAATGGTATAAACGTATAAATTAGTAGTAAAAAATATATTTTTTACGTAGGTATTGTGTGTAAAATAAATCTGCATGTAACTGATAATGTGAATGCTTTTAGTTTAGAAACTCGTATCTTTTATTTAATAAATGACAAATATGTGTCTCTTCATGAATTTAATTTACATTCCTCTGATTGTTTATATAAAATAGCTATGTTTTGGTCAATTTTGTTTAATAAAACTGAATTCATAAATGACATGTCTTTGTGACGGCATGCAGAACTTAGGGAACTATGATTATAAATTGTAATTATAAAATATTTGTGTAAAGCTTGCCCATGTTTGCAAAGAAAATAAATGATATGATTTGAAATAAAATAAGACAAATGAAAATAATACATTGAAAAGAAAATTCCAAAACGTTGCTTTTTTATCGTGTAGGCGTACATTCTATTCTATTTCCAACCTTATTTTAAGCAAACCTCCTTTGTCCTCAGAACAAGGTGCACTCACAATAGTGCGTCGCTCCTCCAGCCGCAGTAAGGCAGAAAGTTGCCCAACGCCCACTGATGAACAACTTGACTCTCTCGACTTGGACACCGAGCACTTGCCCGCCGTCGACACGCCCGACGCGTGCGATAAGGCCGCCCTTAGGTAACGCCTTATTTTTACTTATATTCCGTTTATTTCATTATACATTTTCAAACATACTAATTAAAAAAAAAAACATACTATTAAAATAGTTTAATAAATACATATAGAGTAATCAAATTGACTTTTGAACAACTTCAGTATCCTTGGATATCTTGCAGAACCATCCAAGCTGGTGTACCAGCGCTTAGGTTAGGTTAGGTTACACCGTCAATCAATAATATTAAATTAAATTACCCAATACTACAATCTGATGGAGAACTTTACTCTCTTGAAATTCGTCTTTACCACAAACTATTTTCAAATAAACGAAGAATTGTCTTAATGTCCACTCATCAACAACCATTCATTTGTTGATCATATTTACGGCCATTTAAATTTTAAAAAAAGGTTGAGACGAAGACCCTTTCACTGTATATTATGTATTAAATACAGAGCCATCTATCTAGTATGGTCTCAAGTTTCAAGTGTCAAAAGTTTTTGTTTTTGTTTGACAATATCGTGATGGCCCAGTGGTGAAGGTACCAATGTGACTTTTTCAATTCATATGTACTTTCTGAGTTTCTCTCAAGACATTACTGACGTCCGTGAAAGGAAACATCGTGAGGCAACCTGGTTAATATAAGTCTGAAGTCGCCAACCCGTCCTGAGCAAGTGTGGTGGTCAATGTTCTTGCCTTCTCTATATGAGAAGAGGGGGTCCATACATATAATAAATAAGAGTGGGATAATAATAGGCTGCTATTATTATTATTATTTTTTACATATATAAATTATATTTTTAGAGGAGCTCGTGGCTAAGTAATAACAGCCGCACGGGTCGATCCATCAGGTCCAGCCATCTACGCTTGCCGGGGTTGGTCTGTGGATGGGTGACCATCTTTTCATACCGAGACTCAGGAACGTGCCTCGGAAAGCACGTTAAGCCGTTGGTCCCAGCTGTCATTCGAGGATCTTTGACAGTCGTTACGGGTCGTCAGAAGTCCGAAAGTCTGAGAACCAGTCTTACCAAGGGGTATCGTATTACCCAGTAACTGGGTTGTGGAGGTCAGATAGGTAGTCGCTCCATGTAAAATACTGGTATTCAGCTGCATCCGGGTAGACTGGAAGCCGACCCCAATATAGTTGGGAAAGGCTAGGCACATAGATAAATTATATTTTTAAATATTAGAATAAAAACATTTAAAAATGGTATGCGAGCTAACTAAGTATAGGATCGCGCTTGCTGCCAACTTCACACGATAGCTGTCAAATTAGTACTGCCACTACTGTCAAATTGCTACTTTTCGCGAATATTGCGGAACAAAATGGCGTCTTGACACTACTATTCTTATTTGGCTCGCATAGTACAAAAAGTAGCCCACCGGTATCGGGAACAGGGTCCAAGCTACGGGTCAGGTCTCTAGAGAGAGGAACCTCCTAACAATGCGAACCGTGTCCAGAAGTACAGCTTTCTGAATCAAGCCCTTGATCCAGCTGCCCAACGAGAGCCTCCTTAGGTGTTGGTCAAGGCTCTTGCCAATTAAGCCATTGGCTGAAACGACTATCGGCACAATGATCTTTTAGTCCACATCCCACATGTCGACAACCTCGCGAACCAAGTAAAGATACTTGATTTGTTTACCTTTCTCGGCTTTCACGAGGTTTCCGTCATGCGGGTCCGTTATCTCAATAATCATTATTGATATTTCTCGGGACTCTGGGGTCCCGGACCTTTAGAAGGCGTACGAGGGTCCGAAACCAACTCGCAGAAGCCCCTTAGACAATTTTAAATAATGAGGAGGCACCAACCGACAGTTATCCCTGTATGAACTATGCAAGTGCACCCAAGCACAACCGCCGGTTGGTGCAGGACTATTGCAGGACATAGAAACAAAACATATTGGGCTATGGGTTTGGGTGGCTATAGTGGATTGGTTACCCAGAACTATGTACGGTCTATGTCTCCTGCCTGATCAATGTTATATGTAATACATGGATAAAATGGCAGGGGGTCACTTGCACAATCAATATTGTGCCACCGAAAACGATCGCCAGCACATAGTGACGTAGCAACAAGGGGGAAACACTTCCTGAGGTGCTTGAGGAGTGGAGAGGCATTCCACGCCTATCAGGACAATCCCGGAAGACCAGCACCTTATATTTCCTTCCTCCGAGCACGTTTGCTCTTGCGAATTTCCACTCAAGCCGGCCAATAAAGGCAAGAAAGAGGTGGAAGCTCTGTTCCTCGTCAGTGTTTATTCCAGCCGGCCAATTAAGGCATGCCAGAGATAAAGACAAGATTTCTCAGGGAGATAGAGTCCATGACTGCCCAACAGCGCGCCACATGCTGCCCTGCGGGTTTCTGTATCTCTCTTGGTCTGGCTCCTCATCCTAGACCTGTTCCGGCAAAGTAAACTCTACCGGCACAGACCTAAAGTTCGGAGCACGCAAGGTTCCCACCACGACTTCAACGTGGGGTTATTATTATTATTTTCGGATTTGCTATCCTCGGCCGAGCCGGGTAGAGCTGATGGCACGGGCCTACGCCAAGTGTTCATCAATGGGGTTAAGTGTTGCAGTAATATTAGATACTGCGTGGTTATCCGCAGTAGGGAACTATCGCATTTTCTACATATATCGGTTGTTAAATTCTTTAGAAATGTATTTACTGTTTTTTTTAGTCTTAATAACTTGGTCCTGTATTGCAAGCATGAATCCTTCAGTCTCCGGAAAGAGTTCGCTTCGATTTAGCCACGCGTTCGACGCAACTTTGTCGACATTTAATTTGCATAAATCTTGGCGATGTCTTCCTTGTAGAGACTTCTAGGCCCACTCTAGACATTTGGTTTTATCATCAGTCACTCTTTCGTTTTGTTGTTCAGTTGTGTCTTTAAGATTAAGTGGTGTTAAGTGTTAATCGTTTTGTGCTATTAGTTTGTGAAGTGTGGAAGATGCAGTTTTATCGAAAAAGTATTTTCTGAGGGTTGTGATCTGTCGGTTATGTAAATTTAAAATGTCAATAAGTCTCCTGTATTATTATTGGCTAAAAAGTATACCTGCTAGATGGCTCTGTATTAAAAAACAAAACTTTTGACTCTTGAAATTGACGATATAACGCTTTTTCGTTACGTCACAAATAGTCACATTTTCTGCCAGTCTACTCCTACCATAAACCGCATTAAAGAAGTTCTTTCCGAAAAAAGTTTGTGTACTGTAATCAAGAGCCTAATAAGAAACTCTAACAGACGACATATAACTTAATAAATTAGAAGTACCTCCTACTTCGAAAGTCGACGCACAAGTCACCCGGATACACACTTATGTTAGCTTAGGCCGTCTGCAAACTTGGTAAGCCTTTTATACTTTGAATAATCACGATGTATTTAATATAAGGGCTCATAATATCTTTGTCAAATAACTTTAGCACATAGCAACGACGAGAAGTGTAATATAAGAAGCATTTTATCCAGTTCAACTAATATTCGAGTATGATCTTCGTTACACCTATATTCCTTACTAGCTTTACCAGCGACTTCGCCCGCGTGGAGTACGAAATTAAGCCACGGAAACGATGCCAGGATAACCAGGATAAAAAGTATCCTTTGTGTTAATCCATGCTATTAACTAACAAATTTCATCGAAATCCTATTAGAAGCATAATACAAATTATTTAAATATTATCGTTAATTCATGCAAGCCTAGCCGACACACAGACAAACCGACAAATCGACAAATAGGCTAACAGACAAAAATTCTAAAAACATTATTTTGAGTTATGTTGCGTCAATAATGCCCCCCCCCCCCCATATTAGTATTTCTCAAATATCATCCACGCGGGTGAAACAGCGGGGCGCTGCTAGTTTCTTTATAAATTATGTTATACCTACTAGCAGACGCAAAATTTCAATTTCGATTTTTCTGCTGTTCTTTTGGGTTTTTCCTAGCATTCTTTTTCCTAAACCACCCAAGTAATGAGGCGAACAAAACAAAAAATAAAACCGGCTTAGAGCGTGTCGGACCACGCACAATGAAGTTGGATGAATTTATCCCAAGAACAAACAACATTGTAGTTGAAAAACATGTTCAACTGCAAATATAAGTATGCACGCACAATATTCAGAGATTTACCATATTTTTAGGGTTCCGTATCTCAAAAGGAAAAACGGAACCCTTATAGGATCACTCGTGTGTCGTGTCTGTCTGTCCCTCTGTCACAGCCAATTTGCTCAGAATCTAATGGACCGATTAAGTTGAAATTTGGTACACTTATGTATTTCTGTGACCTAAACACGGACGTGTAATGTAAATAAATGAATTTTGAATATGGGGTCAATTCTGGGGGGCAAATAAGAAAATGTTAAAAAAAAAGTTTTGTAAACTGTATCGTGTGACATATCAAATGAAAGGGCTTACTGGGAGAATTTTAGAGTTTTTTAAGAAAATAAACGAATATTGACCATTCCCCCCTTATCTCCAAAAGTGGTGAGAGCCTAAAATTTTGAAAAAAATACAGAAAACAGTTTAATACCTATAGATTACAGGAACACTTATAAAACAACATGGTAAATCTCTGAATATTGTGCATACAAACTTACATTTGCAGTTAGAATGTATGGGAGAACATGTTTTTCAACTACAATGTTAAGATTGTTCTTGGGATTCAACCCAACTGCGGAACACTTCATTGGGCGTAGTCCCACACCCACTTGGCTAGTTTTTTTTGTATTCTATTTAAGACCATAGACTTCTTATAGGTTTTTCTGTAATCTATAGGTACCTATAGATGCGCAAAGTTGTAACTTAGTTTTTGATGTACCTACAGATTGCGTAGATGACGGATTCGCGATGGGTCTTTTTACACCCTGTAGGTATTTGATTGAATTCAATTTGTCTAGTAGGTACCCCAGTGGTTAAGGGTGTAAAAGACATTTGAAACAATACCTAACTACACATGCAAAAAATCTGTACTTATAAACTTTTAATGAGTGCAGATACAATAATATTCTGTGATAACAGAGGTCAAACTTAATCATAAATTCTCCTTTTAATCTTAAGACAACCAGTACCTCAGAGAGATAGGTACCTACTCAGTATAATTTATAGGTTAATCCCGACAGAGTTAATGAAAGACCAGCTTTGTTCTACTGAGATTACATTTATTTGTCACTGTTAAGTTTCTAGGTTTAGACATAACGGATTTGTAAAGATTAAATAGAAAAAAATATATATTTGCGCATAAACGTGGTATATATTGCCCGAAACACAGGTTTTCATAGAAACCTAGATCAGGCAGGTCTACATTACAGTTAGAATTAAGTTTTCTTCAATTGTAATTAATGTAAATCGTGATTTTTACTTTATCCTTGAATAAATTTTATTTATTATTTTATGACACGGAAAAATCTTTTCTTAATTGTCTCGTTTTTTTATTTGAGATGGGTTTGCTCTTGACTCTAGTCTAGGTCAGAGGTGACAGAGACAAAGACGCAGGTAGCGAGTTCCACTCTTTTGCTGTGCGCATTATAAAAGATATTTGGTAACGCTTAGTGCGAATTGGTGGAATAGCAACTAGGTAGGGATGGTAACTGGCAGTGCGTCTAGATGCCCGATGGTAGAATAGAAGGGGGCCGAAACAATCAGGTCGTGGAGTTCTTGGGCACACTCGCCGAAGTACAATCTGAATCTGAATCTGAAGTATCCGTTTATTATAATGATAATTTTTCTTCCATACTTCTCTTATAGTCGTCATGACTAATATAGAAGTCAATCAATCTGCCTAGCCGTTTCCCAACTTTGTTGGGGTCGGCTTCCAGTCTAACCGGATGCAGCTGAATACCAGTATTTTACATGGAGCGACTGCCTATCTGACCTCCACAACCCAGTTACTGGGTAATACGATACCCCTTGGTAAGACTGGTTGTCAAACTTTCGGGCTTCTGACGACCCGTAACGACTGTCAAAGATCCACGAATGACAGCCGCGACTAACGGCTTAACGTTCTTTCCGAGTCACGGAGGAGTCTCGGTATGAAAAGATGGTCACCCATCCACAGACCAACCGCGGCAAGCGTAGCTTAACCTGATGGATCGACCCGTGCGGCTGTTATTACTTAGCCACGAGCTCCTCCTAATACTAATAGAGAAGTATGGAAGAAAAATATATGTTGCGCCGACCCCAAATAAATTGGGATTAGGACATGAGATATGATACAAAAAATAAAATTAGCAAAGACAACAGGTTTTTCTTAACTATCTAGTGAGGAAAATAATTAAAAACGTGATGTTTATGCTTTTAGGAGCGGTTGACGTCTATAGACATCATAATAATAAAACTTCTATTGTATCTCGTTTAGCGTCCGCGAACCGAGCAATTGAGTTTCTCCATTTCTTTATAATAAGACTATGTATAGTGAGAGGCCTGTGGCTAAGTAACAACAGCAGCACGGGTCGATCGATCAAGTTAAGCTATGATTGCCGCCGCTGTTGGTCCGTGGATGGGTGAACATCTTTACATACTCGGATAGCCCGTTAAGTCGTTGGACCCGGCTGTCATTCGTGGACCTTTGACAGTCGTTACGGGTCGTCAGAAGCCCGAGAGAGTCTTGACAACAAGTCTTACCAAGGGGAATCCTATTACCCAGTTACTGGCTTGTGGAGGTCAGATAGGCAATCGCTCGATGTAAAAAAATACTTGCATTCAGCTGCATCCGGTTAGACTGGAAGCCGACCCCAACATAGTCGAGAAAAGGCTAGTCAGATGATGATGTATCAATTATGCAACAGGAATTACTTAGGCACGTAGTTAGGCTACTCAGACTTCTTTTTATCGAGAAGGCGACGAAAAAGAGGATGAGCGTTGGTGAACATAATGATTTTTGCTCCAACTTTTTTCACGATATACAATAAATTTTATCTCAATTCACTTTCAAAAACACTAGAATCGGCGCCATCTTGTTAATATTCGGATCTATCAACCGGCAAAATAAAGTTTGCAGTACACTCGGATATTTCCGTCCAATTGTCATGGCAATAAGGTCAATTATTCCGGATGATTTCGTCCGGTATCGCGGGGGATCGGAACGTAAACCGGATTGCTTTTAAACAGCTTACGAAGCACACTGAATGGATATTGTTGGATAGTAGGTAGGTACTTTACTTACAGCTCATTTTGTTTTACGAAAGTAGGATAAGAGAGTGTTGATTGTTCTTGTTAGTTCTGTTTTGGTGGTTTTCAACTCACCCTCACAACCTCAACTTGAAGGTCATCAAAGCAT
Organism: Dicycla oo; assembly: GCA_948252095.1. Classification (NCBI taxonomy): domain Eukaryota; kingdom Metazoa; phylum Arthropoda; class Insecta; order Lepidoptera; family Noctuidae; genus Dicycla; species Dicycla oo. The sequence goes on along the minus strand of OX411712.1, from coordinate 28,774,077 downwards.
TTTACTGTCTTACTGCAAAAGTTTTAAACACATTTTCAGCGCGTGTCTTACGTTTTTAGGGTTCCGGACCCCAGAAGGAAAAAAACGGAACCCTTATAGGATCACTCATGTGTCTGTCTGTCACAGCCAATTTGCTCTGAATCTAATGGATTGATTGCGTAAAAACTTGGTACACGTATGAATTTCTGTGACCCCATACACGGCCGTGTAACATAAATAAATAAATTTTGAATAAATATTTAATAATTTTGAATATTTTTTGAGGGGTCAATTTTGGGAGCAAGTAAGAAAATAAAAATAAAAGTTTTGCAAACTACCGTGTTACATATCAAATGAAAGGGCTTACTGCGAGGATCTCAAATATATTTTTTTTATAATTTTAAAATAAATTGTTTTAAAGTTATTTAAGAAAATTGACGAAAATTGACCCCTTATCTTCGAAACTACTGAGCCTAAAATTTTGAAAAAAAAAAATACAGAAAATAGTTGTATAGGTACCTATAGATTACAGGAAAACTTATAAGAATTCTATGGTCTTAAAATAACATGGTAAACCCTAAATATTAATACACACTTACATTTGCAGTTGGAATATATGGCAGGACATGTTTATCAACAACAATGTTAAGTTTGTTCTTGGGATAAATTCATTCGAACTACGGAACCGTTCATTGTACGTGGTCCAACACGCTTTTGGCCAGTGTTTTATGTATGGAGTTTGACGTAATAAGACACGCGTTGAACATGTCTTTAAATCTTTTGTAGTAAGACCTAACAACCTTAGTGAGAAAAAAATGTAAGCAAGGAAACAATAGGGATGATGACTAATTTTTTTTTGTCCGTCATGTAGATTATTTTGGACACGTATTTTTTCTTTTTCTACGTAATCATAAGATTACGGCGACATATTGAGTTAAAATGTGGCATGACGTCACGCCTTGGTAGATTTTATACGTAGAAGTGACGTAGGAAGCCCCCCCTCCCCAACTTTAATGCGTGTTATCTCAGTCATTTTTTATTAATATGATAAAGCAAAAAATACATGTCTAACATTTTTTTTTATTTTTGTTATCTGACTGACGGACTAAATATAATTTCTTTTTTACCCAGGCATCATCCCTATTACAAACTAGAAGAATACAAAAATTAATGAAGCGTAATGGAACGCAAGTAAATGAACAATTCAGGATTCAATTTTGAACATTTTGACATGACAGTTTAATAATTTTAGCAAACTCATTGATGTTTGCTCTTATCACAAAATGCTACTGGCTAAAATAAGCTTGGGGTCTTGCTGTTATTTGAGGATCGAGGACCTTTGGCAATCGTTACAGGTCGTCAGAAGCCCGAATGTTTGACAACCACTCTTACTAAGGGCTATCGTATATGGGTAATACGATAACCCCTTGGTAAGAGTGGTATACTGCGATGTGGCAGGATAGGCAGTCGTTCTATGTACTCAGCTGCATCAGGTTAGAGTTGAAGTCTACCAAAACATAGTTGGGAAAAGGCTAGGCAGATTGATTTTTGGAACTTACTGGTAAAGAGCATTTCAAATTAATATTGTTACCTACTATACATTGTTAAAGTTTTTTAAAAGATCATATCCTAGCTAATACTTTTATATTCGGGTATATGAAGACGTTCCTTTAGAATGCGAGTGGAACTGTAGCAACAGCTAGTTATTTTATAAAACTATTAACAAATTCAAACAGATTTATAAATAGATTTTCTCCATTCAAAACTAGACGCTTCAAATAATTTACAGTCTGATAAGATTTTACTTAACCTCGGTACAAAATTCCCTACAGAACAATCCAGAATTTTTACTAGACAGCATTACTGAACCGTTCGAAGGACTTGACCTCAAAACAAGACCCTCTTCTAGAGAGTATTTGTATAAGAAGCCAAGAATTGCGTGGGCTAGTGTTCTTTTTATTCTTAGTAATTTCTAGATTCACACTAAGAGTGCTTAGAGGCACATTGTCCCGTGGCTAAGTAATAACAGCCGCATGGGTCGATTGATCAGGTTAAGCTGCGCTTGCCGCTGTTGGTTCGTACATGGGTGATCTTAACATACCAAGACGTACGGTCTTACGTACCTCGAAAAGCACGTTAAGCCGTTGGTCCCGGTCCCGAATGATAATTCGTGGATCTTTGTGAGTCGTTACGGGTCGTGAGAAGCCCGAAAGTCTGACAACCAGTCTTACCAAGGGGTATCGTGTTATTACCAGTTACTGGGTTGTGTAGGTCAGATAGGCAGTCGCTCCATGTAAAATACTGGTATTCAGCTGCATCCGGTTAGACTGGAAGCCAACCCCAACATAGTTGAGAAAAGTCTAGGTAGATGATGAAGAGAGCCACATTCTACGGCGATGATCAGGCATGGATTTCAATTCAAAACTAGATTAAAGTAGAGATTATAATTGTGCCTACCTGAATATATCAGAATCTTCACATGTACAAAGTTACTGACGTCGGACAATTTGTAGATACAATCAACAAAAGAGAAATGTATGCATGCCGGCCGCTACATTTTGAACCGTCAAGTCTGCCATTGGCATCACTCATTCGAATCTTTGTGCTTTTTACACACACGCAAAGCAAAACATTACCAGAGTGGTGTAAAGATTTTTTTATTTTTTTTTATTTATCCTTTATTGGCCAACCAACAATTGTTTACACTGTAAATACATTGTTGAAATAATAAATCTACCATAATCTAAGGTTTGTGGCACAATTTCTTACAGGTTAGCAGCACATGCCCCATAAACATATTAGGTGTGTCACAAGCACTAAAACTATAAAATTAATGTATAATAACTAAAACTAACAAGTTTAATTAAATGTTAAACTAACATAAAGAGCAAAAGTAAAATTCATTAGAATGAAACAAAGACACAACAAAATAGAGAAAAAATTAAATTAAACATTAATAGTAGTTGTTCTATGAAACTTGGAATGTGAGTCAAAATGCACGTCAACAAGATCGCTGGAGCTATTACACAATTTGCAAAGACGAGGAACGACAGAGTTTGCACCAAGTATTGTTCTGCGAAGTGGAGAGTGTAAAGGAGTAAGAAATGAGATAATGATAATGGAGATGATTGTTTCTTGCAGCCTAACTACACTGGCCTTCAAAACTTAGTGCCACATTTTTTTTAATTGCAATAGGGCCCTAAAACATGCATTGATGGAAGAATGGGAGAATATTCCTCAACATCGCCTCCGAAACCTCGTCTTCAGTATGCCAAACCGTCTCGAAGCTATAATCAGAGCCCGAGGAACAATACCAGTTATTAAAATGTAAATATAAATATAAATACCAGTTACTAAATGTAGATAACAATACCAGTTATTAAAATATAAATGTAAATACCAGTTACTAAATGTAAATAACAATACCAGTTATTAAATGTAAATAACATACTTATAAATGTTGTTTGAGTTTTTTGCCAGTAAGTTAAAAATGGCAATTTTTTAGTTTTTATCTTTTTTTGAAGTTAAAAACGTTACTAATGTATAATAAAAGTTTTCCAATTTTAAAAATGTGGTACTAAGTTTTGAAGACCAGTGTATTTTCATCACTGTTAGTTCAAACCAACCAATATTGGACCAATGAACCAAGGTATATCAGCGAATCCTCTGAGCTGCAAACAATAGTAGATATTGATTATCACAGATCAAACGACTGGATGTAACGTGATTGTGAACGGCTCAATGGTAGCGTAACAATAGTTATTACTAGTTGATATCTATCTGTATATAGATAAGAAGTAATTGAAGCAGTATTAGGTTTTATTTCGATGATAGATTCAGTAAGGTAGTTCTACCTACCTGGACAGTGGGCGGGTACCTGGTGGGGTGGGCACTTGTGGTTGTTAAAACTAATGAGGTCGTGTTCCATATTATACAACTGTGTATGTGTGTGTGCACCTTTAGAATTATAGAGACCTAATTTGAAATTTTATGATTTCAACTTTGACTCATAAAATAAACTTGCATGACCATCTTCGTCTACTATTATTAAAACAGAGGTCTATTGTGGCGTAGAAACAGACAATCTTATCCTGCGGTCCCTTTCACTCCGTCCCCTCCCTCATATTAAAAATTCAAATTATTTCTCTATAATTGTAAAGGTGCGATATTGTTACTAAGATGTAGAATAGAAAAAAATACGGTATGATATCTGAAATTCAGATGGCATCCACAATGTTTGCAGTATTTCTAAATATTTCTATTCCTATACATTTTATTTTTGTGTGCAGGCTTATTTAAGTAGGTAATTTGAATTTCATATTTAGGCACTTGTCCCACCGACAACGATGAGCAAGAAGCGAGTAGAGCTAGAAACTAGAAACGAGTTGGCGAGCAATGAGCAGCGTGTGAACGACGGCGACAAGCAAATACTCGCTGGTATGCACATGTATCATACCAAGCGTGAGTCTCTCAGCGAGTGATCTGCCCGCCAAGCGAGCGTCGTTGAGCGAGTATTCTCTTTGATAGATCTTGTCGCTGCGACAAACGAGTACTCGCGTGCTGTGTGAACAGTCAGCGGTCAACTATTAATATATGCATCTATTTTGTTTACACGGAATGTCAAAATCAAAATCAAAAGTCATTTATTCAAACTAGGCTGAGAATCAGCACTTTTTGAACGTCAAAATTACATAAGACAGTCCCCCAAAACGCCCGCCCTTCACCACTTCTTAGTGCTTTAGCTGGGGAGAAGAAGTGGCGCAACAAACTCCCCAGCAGCACAGCTGTCTGTTCAGTTAAAAAAAAATTTAAACTATGCAACACTGTGCATAATAATTTAGGTACATTACGCAACACAGAACATTAAATTAAATTATTTGTTATAAGTAAGCTAGCACAACTCAAAATCGAAAACTATACTCAAGCAGAAGTAAAAATGTAAATGTATTAGGTTGGGGAAAAATTCTTTTCGCATTATAGTATGTATGAACTTGTAATAAAATCTCTTTGGCTATACTATTTGTATCTGGCTGGTTTTGGTATCATTGAAAGTTTAAATTTTAAAGAACATAATTCCAAATTCAAATTAGGAAAATGTGTGATTTTCATTTGTTTTTCGTACCGTCAAGATGAGTGAATCTAATGAAGAAATTCGATACATTTTAAAATTTTACTACAAAAAAGGTAAAAATGCAACGCAAGCCGCGAAAAAAATTTGCGATGTTTATGGACCTAGTGTAGTGTCTGTGAGAGTAGCACAAATTTGGTTTAAGCGTTTTCAATCCGGAATTTTTGATGTCAAAGATGCACGTCACTCTGGTCGCCCTATTAGACAAAATGGATGCCATTTTTAACCGACTTCCAAAAGGAGGAGGTTCTCAATTCGTCTGTATTTTTTTTTTGTTTTTTTTTTTGTATGTTTGTTACGCGATTACTCAAAGACGGATGGACCGATTTGGAAAATTCTTTTTTTGTTTGAAAGGGTATACCTCCGAGGTGGTCCCATATAAATTTTAAAGTTAATAAAATTTATATGGGACCACCCATATAAATTTTATTAACTTTGCTTGGGGAGTATTTGAGTTAGCTTCAATAATGCGTATATTTCCCACTTATTTTATATGGATGATGTGATGATGTTTTAATAACTTCCTATCACTGTTATTTACATGGCTATATCTACAATTATTGTGCTCAATTATATATTCGAATTTGTGTGGGGTAGGTTCCACAACTAAAAAGTGAAAAATAAAAACTTTTTAGCAAAAAATAAAACCGACTTCTAAAACAAAACACTACAAAGTGAAAAATAACTTTAATTTCGGAAGTCGGTGGCAAAACGAAAATACAAAACGAAAGACACCGACTTCCGAAATTAAAGTTATTTTTCACTTTGTAGTGTTTTGTTTTAGAAGTCGGTTTTATTTTTTGCTAAAAAGTTTTTTTGAAAAAGTGGAGCATGTCAGTAGTTACGACGTAGCTGAAGAACTGGAAATTGACCACAAAACAGTACTGGCGCATTTGAAAAAAACTGGGTACACAAAAACGCTCGACATTTGGGTACCTCACGAGCTCACTGAAAGAAACCTAATGAACCGTGTACTCATTTGTGATTCTTTATTACGACGTAATAGTAGCTGAATTAAATATGTATTCAATAAACCAAGATATACAATGTTATTATGAATACTTTGTCACCTTCTGTGGGTTTCGCCAAAGTAACAATATTCTTAATTGCAACAATCGCACGCTTGATGTAGTCTTAACTACTTTGCCCATAGGTGATATTGTCGTAAATGAGGAACGTGAGGAGTGTTTGTCATGCATAGACCCACAGCATCCGCCGCTGCGAGTAAGTATAAGTCGTGAGCGGGCGACTTCTAGGCCTGGTTACCCTGTGCCGCAGACTTCCACCTCCCTACCACGATGGAATTATAGCAAGGCGGACTTTCATTCTATGTACTTGGGACTTGCAGGGGTAGACTGGAGCGCCCTATATGAAACGAGTAGTGCCGATGAAGCATATAGGATATTTTATGAAATATTTTACAGGATTTTGGATGATAGCACTCCAAGAAAGAGCTCCAAGGATGTTGGCTTTCGTTATCACTACCCTGAATGGTTCACTGCTGACATAATAGGTCATATTAAGAAGAAGGCTTTCTGGCACACATCTTTTAAGAAGACTGGTTCAGTCTGCGACTATGTTAAATTTTCTCACTGCCGTTCTATCGTCAAAGACAAAATCAGTACCGCATACCGCGATTATCAAAGGCGTACGGAGCAGCAATTTGTGAAGGATCCGAAGTCTTTTTGGGGTTTCATTGGGGGCAAGCGCTCGAAACGGAGTAGACCGAAGATAACTAGGAATGGTGAGCTGTTGCCAGAGCATGAGTGTGCTCAGGCGTTCGCTGACTATTTTCATTCGGTTTATGGGGCGGTGGCACCGAGGTTGGATGCGGCTGCCGCTGGGCGGGTGGCGCCCGAGCGGGGTGCCCGCGTTCACGTGGGGCAGCTGTCCCTCCATGAGGTGGGTGCCGCGCTCGCGCGTCTTAAGCCCAAGCGTTCGGTTGGGCCAGACGGGGTGCCACCCTTCATCGTTAGGGATTGTAGGGCAGTACTGGCCCGGCCGCTCATGAATTTATTTAATAGTTTTTTAAGAGAAGGCTCGTATCCGGACGGCTGGAAATTAACTCGGGTTACTCCGGTACCGAAAGGGACTCCAAGCTCGGATGTTAGCGGATATAGACCAGTAGCTGTTCTGTCAACATTTGCTAAAGTCTTCGAGTCCGCGTTGTGTTCAACTATCCACTCGCAAGTAGCAACGACGCACAACATGGTTTCCGTGTGGCCTACACGGAAACCATGTTGTGCGTCGTAGCACGAATTCTAATTTAATGTCGGAGACTGGTGCCCAACTAGACGTCGCGTACTTTGACTTCAGGAAGGCATTTGACAGTGTGGATAATGATTTACTTTTAAATAAATTTGCGAGGGTTGGTTTTACCCCAGCCCTCCTAAAGTTCTTTGCTAGCTACTTGAGCAAACGCAAACAAATGGTAGAATATGCAGGTTACATCTCGGACCAGTATTTCACCCTTACGGGGGTAAGTCAGGGGACCAATTTAGGACCTTTAGAATTTATAATTATGATTAATGATCTTCCAGAAGTCATTATAGACGCTAGTTGTCTCTTATTCGCTGACGATCTCAAGCTATTCTTGCGGATCACGGACGAGTCACACTGTGGAAAGCTCCAGCGAGACATCGATCGAGTGGTAGCGTGGAGTGAAGAGAATAAACTATTCTTCAATGTGACGAAGTGTAGCGTAATGTCCTTCACGCGGGCAGTGGTACCCCGACGCCATGATTATTGCATGGGTGGTCACGTCATACCGCGGGTGGGGGTAGTGCGAGATCTTGGGGTTACCTTCTCTACGGATCTTTCGTTTCGTGCTCATGTGGTGCAGGTGTGCAAGAAAGCATTTAAAAATCTTGGTTTTGTCATGCGTGAAACACGTGACTTCACTAATATGGCAGCAGTGAAAGCACTTTATAATGGATTGGTGCGAAGCAACTTGGAAACTAGTGCTATCATCTGGAATCCTTATGAAGTGAAGTATTCTCAGATGCTGGAAAAGATGCAGAATAAATTTACCCGATACCTTTACTTAAAACAGTTTGGTGTCTACCCTTTCTACCCACTTATGTACCCAACTCTCTTTGTTATAGGCATGGTTGGGTACTATAAGTTGGAAGTAAGGCGCAACCTCGCTCTAGCAAAATATGTGTTCATGGTTTTTCGTGGGATACTGAATAATCCACAAATTTTGGAATCGTTGGGATTGCTCGTTCCAGACAGGAGGTTACGGTTGGGACCGAGGGAGGCACTTTTTAGGGTTCCGGCAACCCGTACAAACGTATTAAAGTTTGCACCGGTGATTCGTGCAATAAAAATCCTTAATGGTGTCTCTCGGCGTTTGGACATATTTTCTTGCTCTTTGGCGGAATTCCAGAGGGTGACACTTAGTATGTTGTCTGCTGTGTAACTTGTGCTTCTATTCTGAGCAATCATGACTACTTTTGTTAGCTTGGGTATTACCTGTTACAACAAATGTATGTGTTAATTAATAAAATAAATAAATAAATAAATAAAAGTAATGAAACCGAACCATTTTTGAAGAAGCTGATAACTGGTGATGAAAAGTGGATCACGTATGACAAGAACGTGCGAAAAAGGTCGTGGTCAAAGGCCGGTCAGGCTTCACAGACTGGCGAAACCCGGGTTAACTCGCAACAAGGTGATGCTGTGTGTGTGGTGGGATTGGAAGGGCATTATTCATTATGAGCTGTTACCACCAGGCAGGACCATCGATTCTGAATTCTACTGCGAACAACTGATGAGATTAAAGCAAGAAGTTGAGAGAAAGCGGCCGGAATTAATCAACAGAAGGGGCGTGGTTTTTCATCATGATAACGCTAGACCTCACACATCTTTAGCCACTCAGCAAAAATTAAGAGAGTTTGGCTGAGAGGTGTTAATGCATCCGCCGTATAGTCCTGACCGTGCACCTTCAGATTTCCACCTGTTTCGGTCTCTTCAGAATTCTTTAGGCAGTGTCAGGTTAACATCACGAGAGGACTGCCAAAACCACTTGTCGCGGTATTTTGACCAGAAGTCTCAAAATTTCTATAGCAATGGGATCATGTCCCTACCTACAAGATGGCAAAAAGTTATCGAACAAAATGGTACCTACATACTTTAGTTAAATGTAAATAAACTATATTAAAAAATGTTTTGAATTTTCTTAAAAAATGCGAAGAAACTTTTTCCCCAACCTATTATATCTATTGTACGTTTCTTAAGTGAGAAAATAGCAAATAGTTAGTCGATCCCTCGCCGGCGGTGGGACCACTATCTTAAGAAGGTAATTTCCATGTTAAACAAAAAGGAAGTTGGAAAACTAATTAACTAAGAAAACTTAAGTTGGAGGAAATCATTGTTAGGAAACCAGGACTTAACTGGCTGAAATTGCTAAAACGTAGTACTTACTCACGCTGATCAATGGTCATTCTTCCGTAGTATAAGAAAATGGCTTAGGCTGCCCATTTCAGCAGGTAGGGATGGAAAAGTTTAGATAGGTCAAGGAAAATATTAACCATTAGAATTCCAACTAAATTCGCGTCCTTCAGTGGGCTCAGTGCGCTACGCAGCTTCTGACAACTACTACCTTGCGCTTCGTATCTTTAGGGATGATTTATGTTAGACCGTCTCGGACGGGAGCCGCGTCCGTGTCTGGGGTCTACTTTTCTTTACTACTTGGGTTTTTTTACGGGCGTTTCCTACGTCCTATCACCTACGGACGGATGAATCCTTCGGGGCCCGAACGAAGAATGAATAGCAATACAATTCAATGGTTGTCTCTACTCCCGATGTGTTTAGCCCGTCCGAAAAATTTTACTTTTAGACTTGTTTTGACGGATCATTATCTCAGACGGATGGAAAGACGGAAGGATGGACTTAGGAAGTAGACCCCCAACTCAATTTGTAGGGCCCAGGATTTGGGACGAGACAAGAACGCTGCACGGTAGCATGAACTGCTTCATATAAAATGTTCGTGAAGTTTTGAATCCTTGCCTCGCCCACGCCTTTTACATGGCTTAGCTCACGCCCGTCACATAATAATGCTAGATGCATTATTTATTCTTTACTCGCTCCGCTAATATGTTCGTTGGGATAATTTAAGGTTCTCGCAGAAAGGCGCGACGCGAGTATTCCGAATTTCTATGCAAACTTTATGAATATTGTTCTACCAGAATCGCGTCGCACCGTCGCTTCGCGCCTGTCTGTGCGAGCCTTACAGGCTTAAGTTTAAGGAGGAAGCGTCAGGGTAGCCCGCGAAATTCAAATTTTCTTACGTTTTTTTTGCAATTTGCAAGTCAGTATTAAGTTGTATGTTAAATAAAGTATGATTTGCGGTCGTAACAAATATGTATTTACAGAATTATGTACAATAGAATCAGTATTACAACTCCTAAGTTAGTATAGTCCTAAAATATCAAGATTTCATGAAATAGTCATTTTTAGGATTACCTGGTCTTAAAGAGTTGTATTGATCACTTTAATGATTCTAATTATGTAAATAGATACTTGTTACGACCGCAAATTATAATTTGATCAATGTATAATATAATACCGACATGTAAATTGCAAAAAAACGTAAGAAAATTTGAATTTCGCGCGCTACCCTGACGCTTCTCCCTTAAACCATTTTCAGTTTAGTTCTAGACATTGGTATTCATAGAATTCCTAACTTATTAATTAAAATGAACGTAGTCTTCTATTTGAAGTGGTTTAACAACTTAGTAACGATTAATAATCTAAATACGAGAAGTGATGATATCAAAATTCATGGTTTATATATAAAGAAATAAAGAAAAAAAGAAAGAATAACATTTATTTGACACAGTTCGTAAAATACAAATAAAAAATTAAAAAATGTTTAATCACCAATAGTGTGTACCTCACGGCTGCGTCAAAAAGGTTCACTTCAGCATTAATGCCAGACAGATGCTGTCTGACGCTGATTTTCTAATGAACCTTTAGGGACAAGTGACGGGGAGTACACACAGTTTCAGCATACCTAATATTTTTTAATACGCAAGATTCGCGCATTGACGTGGAGTTGCGGATACCAGCCCGTATTACCTATTACCTACGTAATATTTATATTTATACTTAAATAAATAAACTAAGTGGGTTGTTTGAATCAAAATTTTAATAGTTAAAGGGTATTTCTTCAGTTGTTAGGAGAAGTAATACCGTCAATCAAGTAATAAAAGATTTATGTTTGTTATTTACATGTTTGTTTAACACTAATTACAAAATATAACATTCACTTAACTATAAAAACTTTAACTGTAATAAAAAAAACGACTTTTAATGCTATTAATTGCAATATATATCAATTCCTAACAAACAAGTAACTAACATTAATTGTTTACATGATGGTTAATGGTTCTAGTTCGACCACAGATTATCTAGGCTGACGACATTGCGGTCTCTCAAGACAATGGCGCTAGTAGCGCAGCCTATAATTGAATTCAAGAAAATATAATATGTTTTCTTTACATTTATTTAAGAAAATTCTGAAGAATACGTAGCCTGTAGCCGGATCATAATAGTAGTTATTTAAAATCATACTGAATTCTTCAAATCTACACGAGAGATATACAATCCACAGGAGAGAACAAGGCCCAAAAAATACCGTCAAAGATCAAAGGTCAGTTTACGCCGAGTGAGTTTGTCGAAACACATCATTTGGGAGGCATTTTTTCATGTTATACAGAAAAACAATCAAGGCTATGAACATTTTATTTGCTTGATTAAGGCACAGAGAATGCATTAGCGAAAAATATGAAATACATAATTGAACAGCTAGCAACACTACAATAATGGGAATTATAGACGATCTCCATAACATTACCGTGTGGAAGAATGAGTGACACACAACAGACGCTGACAGCTGATGTAATATTAAGAATAAAATAAATAAAAGAAAGTATATCCAGGATAATCCTTGGATTGAACACCTGATCCCGCAATTTCTCCAATTGTGTGTCTTGCCACAACTCACAATAGATATAACTTGAGCACTAGTGGTCCTGTGGGCCGCGACTAGTCCGGGATCGGTGATATGATGAAAGATGTTGCTTAATTTTGTGGACTGGAGAAGACGTATCCTGTCTCCAAATGGGTACAGGATCTGGAATACAATGCAGAGATTTGTGCAGCCATTATTAGCAACAGCTAATCATGTTTAAAACATGGGAAGAGAACACGCGCTGGCAAAAGAATTCCCGGATCATTGGATATAAAGATAGTCCACGAAATCAGCGCACGTTAGAAAAATCTGACGAATCGACAAGGAATCTTGTCACTGTTGAGAAAAAATATTGGAGCTGAAATAAACAGATTTCGTTGGACGTAAGGCCTTCAATAATAATAAAGTTAAACAGGCCAATAAAACGTGGAGGGCAATAAATTTGTAAAAGAAGACAATGGAATCGTTGCCACTCAGAGCTGAGGATCGATCGCATGTTCGAACGATGCTACCCCTGAATGAAATATGAGACTCGGAAAACCTTTTAAAACATTTTCTTTGCTCAATTGCTTGAAGAATTTACTCTACTAACTTTATGCGATTTGAAGAAGAATTAAGTTTCCTAGACTTTGAAGAAAATCTTGTTCGACTATAATCGGATTTATTTATGTTTTTTTTTTCTTTATCGGAAACTTTACGTGGAAAGATTTAAATTATGTTCCAACCGTGAAACAATAAATTTTTATATAACTCTTTCTTGTCCAGCTTTAACAATTGTTTTAAATATATTTGCCCTATCTTTTGAATGCTCAACAGTTACAAAGCAGTTTCATAGTTATTATCGGTTGAAATCTTACATGTTTTTGTCGATCAGTAATATTGAACTTACCAACAGTAGATCGAGCGAAAAGACGTTTTCACGTCAAAAATCAGCTGCTCCCTACATTTCAACGAGATATGCGAACATGAATATATGGGACAGCTGATTTTTTTTAGCGATTTCAGGTTTGGTCCCATAGTAAAAGTGCTGCGCTACCACGGGGAGATAGTGCAGTTATGTGGGACTCCAACCCAATAAAGCTCCACGGTGTCCTCCGCCGCTTATGACGGGAACACGGGCACTCGTTAGCACTCACCGCGAACCCGCCGCGGTAGTCCGTCACTGGACCCTCTTCTGGGGAGCACCCCCCATCACCGGTGCACAAGAACACATTGCGCACCGTGACCACCCTATGGACCAAACCAGCACATGGGCGTTAGACGACCCCGTGTCTAGGCACCCTTGGTCCCCCTGCGTCCGGTCAGGTCAGTGGCCCGGCCAACTACCACTTTTCGGCCGTAGAGGATAGGGAGAGCAGCCAACGAAATACCGACACTCCTCTTCCCCTGCGGCCCCACCGCGTTTGTCATCAGACGGTGGCGACCCCGACAACGCCGCGGTAGGTAGGGAGTGCAGCGCACCGTGATACCGGCACTCCTCTCCCGCCGCGATGCCTCCCATACGACATCGCGGGCCGCCTCAGTTGCAATGTCGTCCAAGCGGCACCGCAACATACCTGTTGGCCGCTACGTCGTCGACTTCCTGGGAAAAACCCTGACGAGCGGCCCCTCCTCGGGTTCCTCTTCGCTTCACCGTGGGTGACCAAGCCACGGCGACTGAGCCCCCTCGCCTCGACAATGCGGGAACCCAACGGGGGGGATGTGCGTAATACCTATCACCATCATTATGTGGCTAGCCTTTTCCCAACTATGTAGGGGTAGGCTTCTTGTCTAACGCCTTCAATACCCTGCCCTGGAGTTGCATCAGGGAGGCACTCCGGTATCACCGGATGCCGACCTACCTCTGTCGAGTGGTTGAGGCCTATTTGACGGATAGGGCCGTCATCTACCCCGGTCATCAGGGAGAGTGGAACCGGCGAGAGATGTCGTGCGGTGTCCCACAGGGATCGGTACTGGGGCCGCATTTGTGGGACATCGGGTACGACTGGGTGCTGCGCGCCGACCTCCCTAGCGGCGTCAGCGTGGTATGTTACGCTGACGACACGCTGGTCCTGGCGCAGGGGAGGTCGCACCAGGCGGCGGCTGAATTAGCGACACGCGGGGTTGCGATAGTCGTTGAGAGGATCCGGCAGTTGGGACTCGAGGTGGCCCTGCACAAGTCCGAGGCCATGTGTTTTCATGGTCCTCGGAATGCGCCACCGTCGGGTTCCCAAATAACCGTAGGAGGGGTTCGCATCAGAGTCGAGTCGACGATGAAGTACCTAGGACTCGTCCTCGACAGCCGGTGGAACTTCGTGGAGCATTTCCGACGTTTGGCTCCCAGACTGGAGCGGGCTGGGGCTGCCTTGAAGCGGCTCCTGCCCAATCTAGGTGGTCCAAAGGCCTCCTGCCGGAAGCTTTACGCGGGGGTCGTGCGGTCCATGGCCCTTTACGGGGCACCGGTGTGGGCGCGTTCCCTGAGGCTGCGGCCAGTCCGCCGGTTGAACGCGTCCCAGAGGATCATGGCCATTCGGCTAGTCCGGGGTTACCGCACGGTCTCCGGTGAGGCAGCGAGCCTCCTTGCCGGATTGCCGCCGTGGGATCTGGAGGCGAAAGTCCTCGCGCACGTGTGGGAGTGGCGCGAGGAGGCGAAACGCCGGGGCGTAACTCCGCTGCCGCGAGAAATCACGGTACAGCGGACAGAGCTCCGGCGGGATCTCATGGCGACATGGAGAGTGCGACTGTCGCAACCCAGTGCTGGGCACGCCACAATTGCGGCGATAAGTCCCCTCTTTGAGGAGTGGTTGGAGAGGCGTCATGGCACCCTCACCTTCCGCCTGACGCAGGTCCTCACCGGGCACGGTTGCTTCGGGAGGTTCCTGTTCCGGATAAGGCGGGAGGAAACGCCCGGGTGTTACCACTGTGTGGATCGCCCGGAGGACACGGTGGAGCATACGGTGGAGGTCTGCCCGGCTTGGGCAGAGCACCGCCGCGTCCTCGCGGAGGCGATCGGCGGCGGCGATCTCTCGCGTCCGGCCCTGGTACAGGCCATGGTACAGAGCGAGAGTGCATGGGAAGCCGTCACCTCCTTCTGCGAAGCTGTAATGCTCGCGAAGGAGGAGGCTGAACGCGTGAGGGAGAGGCAATCTTTGCGCCCTCACGCCCCTAGTCGCCGCAGGAGACGCCCTGGGCGTCGGGAATCGATAGCCGATTCCCGGCCACCGTAGGCGCGGGCTTGCGGATGGCGAGCAACGGGTAGCTCGCCGTCCGGTAAGGACCAGGCCCGGGTCGACGGCGCGTTGTGTTCCACGCGCGCCTCAAAGAGATGTCAGCACTAACTGAAGGGGTCCGCTAGGGCCGATGGCCGCCGGGGTTGCGGGTTGTTCGAAAGAGTTACCGTGGCCCTGGCACAGGCAACTGAAGGAACACGGGTGGGTTTTAGTCAGTAGAAGTCTGACACGCCCTCCCGCTCCACCCAGAGCGGGAGAAGTTATTTGATGATTTCCCATCCACAAAAAAAAAAAAAAAAAAAAGGCTTCTTGTCTAAGCGGATGCAGCTTAATACCAGTATTTTACACGGAGCGACTGCCTATCTGACCTCCACAACCCAGTTACTGGGTAATACCATACCCCTTGGTAAGACTGGTTATCAGACTTTCGAGCTTCTGACGACCTGTAACGACTGACACAGGTTCACGAATGACAGCCGGGACCCAAGGCACGGAGGGGTCGTACGAAGGGATTATTACCTAGCCACTAGCCCCTCACACGCGCGTTCTACCTAAATCATTAATTCTTAAAAATGGCAGTTAATAAATAATATGTTAGAAGACGCACCACCATTATCTCTCTCGCTCTTGGCTTACAAGAGCCATTTCTCAACAAAGAAAATAATAAAAATGAGACTAATAAACTTGCTTAGAAACCACTTTAAAGAAGCTTGTAACCCTACGAAAGAAAGCTCATAAGATGCTGATGATGCCCGACCTATAAAATTTCCATTTTACGTAGAAAAAATCAAACAATTTTTTTTAACAAATATTTTTGATGCACTTTTGACTGGCCTGTGGCTAAGTATCAACAGCCGCATCGATCGATCATGTTAAGCTACGCTTGCCGCGGTTGATCCATGGATGGGTGACCTTTTTTACATACCAAGACCCCTCCGTGCCTCGGAAAGCACGTTAAGCCGTTGGTCCCGGCTGTCATTCATGGATCTTTGATAGTCGTTACGGGTCGTCAGAAGCCCGAAAGTCTGACAACTAGTCTTACCAAGGGGTATCGTATTACCCAGTAACTGGGTTGTGGATGTCAGATAGACAGTCGCTCCATGTAAAATACTGGTATTCAGCTGCATCCGGTTAGACTGGAAGCTGACTCCAACATAGTTGGGAAAAGGCTAAGCAGATGATTTTCGACGCACTTCTGCCATTTTAATGAAAGTTCACTGATACCTCTGCTATAGAAATCTTGGGGACGGAAATCGATGAATTCTTTAAAGGCGTTTTTCACCGTCTCGTTAGATTTGAAAATTTTCCACGGGGCACATCGCCGAAATCAAAATTTCCAGAACGGATGCGATCAAACCAAAATCACACCGTGCGATCACTTGCGGTACCTTATCCATACCCGTCGTTAACATTGCGTGCGGTCTGTGTTGCGTTGGTGCCATGACGGAACTTTCGATTTTTCCATGGTTATATCACATGGATATCAAATAAAAATCGAACGGCGAGAAAACAAATGAAAAACTATTTTTTTTTAATGTCATGCTTTATTATAAAAATTAATTTGAATTTTGGAATTCTAAATAGAATGAAAGATTCACACCATTTCTTCACACTAGACGGTATCAAAAACCGGCAATTTCATAGGTAAGGACCTGATATGAATCTGTGTTTATTGTAGGAAGCAGCGTTGACCTTTTAGTTATTCGTTGTGGTTCAGCGACTAAAACAAACGTTTATCTCAAAAACTCGGAAGCAGGAGCGTTTTTAGATGTTATTATTTCACGAAAAGCTTTTCCAAACCTGTTATCAAAATCTAAAAGAATATTATGCTTATTCCCGCTTTAAGCGTATGGTTCAAACGTAATTTCCCCGAAATGCTACAATACGATTTGACAATCATATCATAAGTAGTGTAAAATCTCTTCAGCATCCTATAGAGTACGTTATCGATGTCATAATCAATCACTGGCCTCTAGTGGCCACGTCTAGACAAGGGTATCCAGCTCTCTTGAGACAAATTGTCCCATTCAACAAGACATTTATATATTTAGAAAACTCGTTACCCGTTCCATCTTATTAAATTTTATCTCTATGGTCGACTTTGGGCCTTTATTTGAAAACCAATAAAAACCGATAATGACGGATAAAAGATCTCGTAAGGAGACTCTTTTGAAATATTTTATAGTTCATTATTATGGTATAAAATAATGAAGAGAAGTTCTACGTGGCCAGAATTTAAAAGTCTCAAATCTATCTTGTATGCCAGTATTTTACTATAAAAATTGACTTCCTGAATCGGCTGTATTATTCTTTTAATTAATAAGGAATTATTTCTGCTCAGTCAACCACACATTCACCACCGTCTTTAAGAGCCTATACAAGCTCAGCTCAAATTCTAATTTCGCCCCCACTTAGCCGCGCCACCTCGTTCTTTATCAGTTTGTTCATATTAGTGTGTTCTGAGCGCAAGCGACGCAGCTCTCCCGTTCGAAAGCCGAAACGAGACTGAGCGCGGGTGTCGGGCGGCAGAGAACAAACTTCAAGATGCCGATAGTTTAGGTAATTTCTTTTTACGGTGAAAATAATGCTAATAAAAAATAAAAGCTTAAGACCTGCTTTATAGTTATATAAGTAAGTATGCAAAGTTTCATGTTTCGGTTTGGATTATTTTTTCTATCCAGAAAATTTTATGGAATCGTGTTTTCGTCAAACATCCTCAACTTTACCATATATTTATTTCTAAATTAATGCTGCAGTATTTTCGACACAACGGAGGATCTTGCTAAGCTATTTGAGGTAGTATAGGCTCTTAACAACTCACCGTCATTTATAGGACATTCAAAATAAAGTATTACGGTCGCGTCCGTCTTTTTAATAATTCCCCGAGGTGCCAACACGAGTCCACTCAATTCTTTTGAATTTCGATTGCAGTCCCGCTTTTTATTTTTCCCCTTTCGCTTACGAATAGGTGCATCGTTTCGCTTGTCACTGGCTCGCCGCAATTCAGGGGTTTTCCGAATAATAATGGTGTTAAGGGCTTGTGAGTCGAATGATTACTTGTTTCGTTTTTTGTTTTCCTACTTTCAGCGATATATTGAGATCGAACGGAGTATTTATTATTGAGTTTTTTTCTGAGTTAGGTTACAATAAAGCCCGTTAAGCAAAATTACGTCGGATCGCAGGAATATCACAAGATAATTTTCGGATTGCATTGCAGTTTGTAATGTTTGTGTGGAGATTTTTAATTATATGTTTTAATTACTGCGTCTACTATGATCCTTTTTTGATCGAAATAACGTTTATTTTTTTAATTATTATTAACGTTATTTATTTAGTTAATTAACGTTTGTTAATATTGCGTTTTAGCTTGTTCAACTACATTTGGAAATACTACAATGGAAAATAAGAAACTTTAAACAGGGTAACAGCTGCAGTTGCTATTCAAATATTTGGCGTTCGACCTCCTCGCGTATTACCTAATCACGACCACTGATTGATACATGTAGGAACATGAGCAAGGTATGACATTATCAGTTTACAGGCGCATTCTGCTGGATTAACCTCCAATACCCGTCGTCGCCATCTTGGATCGGAGGAACACAATAGAAGCTTAGAATAGACAGCACAAAATTAACCCAGTTGCATTGAAACCTAAGCATGCTTGAACAACTCAATCTGTTATGGATCATTCTGTAACTAAATACTACGTATATAATGTCCTATGTATAAGCCATAGATACGGGTATCATGATGACCAATATACAAACCAATCTGATACTCATGATATTGACCCTAAACAGAATAGCATCCTTCGTATGGGTTCAGTTAAGTATGCTTGTATAACTAAACCTGATACAGCTGGTATCGATCCCAAACGCAATAATGTTAATAACGACTGGGATAAAAAGTATCCTATGGTCTACCCATGGGTCATGGTCTACCCATTTGTCAAATTTCATTCAAATCTGTTAAGCCGTTTTAGATTGAAAGCGTAACAAACAAACAAAGTCACTTTCTTATTTATAATATTATAGTAAGGATGCAAGATTTGCGAAACATCAAGTAATCCAACGGTATGGGCATGTGAAGCGGAGGAATGAAGAAAATGTCGTCAGTAAAGCTTTGAGTATGAATGTGGATGACTATACTAGTAGGGGAAGACCAAAGAAACAATGGATGGACTGTGTGAAAGATGATACGACTAGTAAGGGAGTAACTACTGGGATGAGGACTAAGAAGAAGAAGAAAAAGACATGTTGCGCCGACCCCAAATAAATATTGGTATAAGGGCAGGAGAATGATAATGATGATGATGTATAGTAAAATAAAATAAAATTGTGTAAAAACCGCAAGAATTCAGAAAAAGTTCGCGAGAGGACACAGTGAGTTTTGTGTGTCGAGATCAGAATCGAGTTGTGAGTGTAACAGGTGACAGTGATAGCAGTGTCAATAGCACAAAACGAACAAGAAAGAGGGTAGACCGTTTTGTCTGCTCGTAAACATCCACCCGCGATATCACCATGCCCACGCCATGATCAAGGTAAAACTGAAGAGTTTATCCGTGATCATGGCCCTTGCGACAGTGCCGAAATATCGGAAACTCGAAATAATTAATATACATGGTAAATATCCCGTCTAATAATAAAATAAAATATTATAGTAATGGTCACATTACGCGCGTTCGTGAATTGCAAATACTGTATATATACGTAATATTGCCGAGCATCCTTCAAATAAAGCCTTAGAAATAAAAGCAAAATGTAAACAGAAACTCTAAACCTCTCATCTCATGAAAATAAGAATTATGCACGAGTTACCTGCTGTTTCTAATGACCTCATAACTTGCAAGAGACGATGCTCAAATGATTTTTTCTTCTTTTTTTTCCTTTGTTGCTATCCGGGCTTGTAAGTTCTTTACTCTTTGCAACTAGAGCAGTATCTTTTTTTATTATCTGTCGATTGGCTATTGTGTCTTTCATAATGAGCATGAGCGAAAAATAGCTCGGGGCCGATTTTTAATAGAAAAGTTAATTTTCGTAGACAGCTTAGAAATCAAAGTCATTGATTTTCAAAGTCATTTGAAAAACAAATCCCGTAGTATAGCACCATTTCATAGTGTCTCTAATAAGGTAAGATACTACGACTACGGCTTCACCCGCGTGGCGGTCGGAAATTATCCCAGGGGAACATACTATCGGGATAAAAAGTATCCTATGTTCTCAGATCATGGTCTACCCATAAGTCAAATTTCATCCAAATTCGTTCAGTCATTTTAGCACGAAAGCGTAACAAACAAAAACTTTCGCATTTATAATATAACTTGGATTCAAGATTTGCGAAACATCAAGCAATCCAACTAATAAAGTCGTACGATCATCTAACACCAGGTCAGAATATACCTAAATCGAATAATAATTACACATGTTACACACAACTTTGCAAACATGGAAAAATATTGAAGCGATCCAGATCATCATTCGTTATCATTCTCCTGCCCTTGTCCCAATCTATTTGTTGGGTCGGAGCAACATGACCCTTTATTCCATCTTCTCTATTAGTTGTCATCTCGGTAGTCACCCCCTTTCTAGCCATATCATCTTTCACACAGTCCATCCATCTTTTCTTTGGTGTTCTCCTTCTCTTATAGCGATCCAGATAAACTCAATAATTTATTTTTCTTAGCCGGGTGTCGAAATCGATGATTTTGGAAAACAACTATATTTTATATAGCAAATCTAATTGTGTCACTAACAAGGAACCAATTCTGTACATTAATATCAAAAATTAAAGAAAAGTGTTGATTTTACAAATCAAATTAATCAACAAAGTGTAAAAAGCGAATATGATCTTTAATACCATGTCGACCCATTTATTAAAATTACGAAAGGTCTTCAAGACGCGATAGTGAACACCACCAGTAGATAATTGTATCAAAGGAGTAGATCAATCATTCGCTGCAAAATTTCCAAAAAGCTCTTTATCATTCAGACTTCAGAAGGAATCTTTTATTTTTTGATAAATGATTGGAAAAATCGACACGAAACATTTGAGTTAAGAGTTCCAGAAAAATACCTACGTTTTATGTTCACAAATAATGACATCACTTACGAACAATGAATTAACATGCGGACATGAAGGTCAATGTTAGGCTTTTTGATAATTTTATACAAGATTTGACAATGCAACTTGTAGTGTCGTACGAATATCTGATATTCATATCCGCATAACATTACCCAGGTCAGAATAGAATTGAAACTAAGCAATAACAGCCGCTCTGGCCGATCGATCAGGTTAAGCTACGCTTACCCCGGTTGATCCGTGGATGGATGACCATCTTTACATACCAAGACCCCTCCGTGCCTCGGAAAGCACGTTAACCCGTCGTTGGTGGACAGTCGTTACGGGTCATCAGAAGCCCGAAAGTCTGACAACAAGACTTACCAAGGGGTATCGTATTACCCAGTAACTGGGTTGTGGAGGTCAGATAGGTAGTCACTCCAATTAAAATACTGGTATTCAGCTGCATCCGGTTAGACTGGAAGCCAACCCCAACATAGTTGGGAAAAGGCTAGGCAGATGAGATGAGGATGAGGAAGGAAAAATCGTGAAGACCCAGCATATCCCAGAACCAAAAATTCGAAGATATATCAACCAACGCGCACGGGGCCCGCGTGTTCGATTACTGCCCACTCCCTCTCACAGAGAGAAAAGCTATGTCCCACCAGCAGTGGTAGGTAACACCTACGCCTGATTAGGCACGCACATCCACAATGTTATGGTACACCTAGTATTTACTACGAAAGCAAATAAACCAGAAACGCACGGTGCGTTCATTAGCCATATCCTCTCCAAACACAGCATTGATATTCCGAGCTGTTTCTGCTGCGTTAGTTCCACGTCGGACCTCGTAGTCAAAAATTACTCTAATTTTAGTTAAGTTGAGTGAAAAAACAATTGAATGTCAAACAATCAAATGTTGTATATTTTTCAAATCAGGAATGTTATAGTTATCGTGTGAAAAAAGTTTCACTCTGAAATCTCACACCATGCAGGTTTACTGTTAATTCAAAGTGCTGGGCACTTTAAATTAAATTTATACCTACATGGTACGTTAAAACGGCAATTTCATATTTAAACACCTATTATTATATTAATTAGTTTGATTACTTGGCATCCTTCCAATAAAAGTTTAGTTCACTCTATAGAATCAGTTTGACAGTGGGAGCGAGATAGAGAGTCGTGGTGCGGTAAAGTGGGAGCGAAATTTGAATTTGACCTGAAGTACTGGCTCTTACTACGAATTTAATTTCGAATTGGTTTTATAAAATAGTGATTGGTCACATAGGTGGATATGTCTTTATTTTTATCGTTAACAACTTCACGTCACTTCTCGAGTGGGAATCGAATAAAAGAGCAATATTAGATACCGAAAATCTCAGACAAATGCGTGTGAGGCATTAGGAAGGCAATCCAATTGATGTAGGGTAGTGTGATCCAATATTAGGGGGACCTTTCGACGCCCATGGACGATTGGCTGCGCTTAGTGTCTTTGAAGGTTGGAATCGGGTTAATACTCGTAACATAAAATATTAAGAAGATATTTATACATTCACTATCAGGACATGTAACCCTATTGCACAGAATACCACCTACTTTTCTTCACCCTGAATATCAATTTAAAAATTGTCCAAATCTGAGTTTTCAAAGTCGTCAAATTTCGGGAAAGACAACATTTTTTTCATCAGATTTGCCTATTTAAGTCATTATGACTTAGATCGCACACGATCATACCAAAATCAATGGCTCTGAAGGACACGTTATTTTTTGTCCACTTTCGAAATCTGAAAGTGAACTCCTGACCACGGGGCTCCTATCTGAAACTTTTCAAATATATTTTCAGTATTCTCTCCTCACCTACCCCGCAGCACTACTACCTACTCAGCTATCAACTTTTCGCCCTGCATATGCTTGCTCAAAAACTCTACGGGCTGCTCTACGATAAATACTGTGACACAAGATTTTTATATTTATCTAGTACTAGCTTTTGCCAGCGGCTTCGCCATTGTTTATTATATGAGTTTCAATCTGGGCATTCTGCTGCAGAAGCTACACGTAATATATTATATGTCAAAGGATAGCTTACGATGCAGTCTCCGAAGCAACAGCAAAGCGCTGGTTCCAACGGTTCCGCAATAACGATTTTTCCTTAACCGATCAACCAAGGTCTGGGCGCCCCGTGGAAATAGATATCGATAAATTAAAACTATTAATCGAATAAGATCCTCGAAGAACTACACGCGATTTGGCTATTCAGCTCGAGTGCTCTCATGGCACCATAGAAAATCATTACATGGTTTGGGAAAGACTTACAAATATAGTGTTTGGGTACCCCATCAATTAAGTAAAGATCAGCTGACCTACCGAGCTGAGATTTGTGTACAACTTTTATCTTTCCGCCGCACATTTAATTGGTTAGATCATCTTGTCACTGGAGATGAAAAGTGGGTGGTTCTCTATGTTAATCACACACGCAAGCGCAGTTGCTGGGATGTAAAGAACAGGGAAAACCAAGGTCAAAAGGTGACCTTCATCCTCGCAAGGTAATGCTTTCGTAATAAGCTGGGAGTTCCTTCCTACTATTACTACGATTACAGCAACAGTATATTGTGATCAACTCGAAAAACTGAAGCTAGACATCCATAGCAAACGTCCACACGACAATGCCCGGCCGCATATTGCTAAGCGTACCAGGCTAAAACTATTGGAGCTTAATTGGGAAATAATACCCCACCCTCCATATTCGCCGGACTTAGCACCAACTGATTTCAGCTTGTTCCGATCACTTAGTAATAATTTACGGGAAAAAAGCTTTGATCAATTCAAAACCAACGAAGTTCTATGCGGACGCCATTCACTCTTTGCCAGTTCGATGGCGAATGGTAGTACAAAACGACGGTGAATATATTATTAATGATTAACAATTATTCATTTAATAAATAAATACAAATAAAATAGTTATATGTCACTCATTACTTATTAGCCAACCCAATATTAAACATACAGTAATTGTGAATTTTATTGTGTATTGTAGCTTAGCTCAAAATCTGTCGATCTATTAAAAAAAAATTTAAAAATTTGTCAGGGGCGTTTTGGAAGTAATTAACAATTATTGGTTGAAATGCATAAATTTTCGTTTTATTTTTCACATTTTTTTTTCAAAACATATGTAATTGTGAACACATTGCTTTGTAATGCAGACGGTAGACAATGTTATTTATTGCCTTTCGAATAAGCCTATTTTTATCTCAGATTAAAATTTAAAAAAAAATAGTTTGCGCCGTCTGCCCGGCTTTTGTTTTGTATATTTTATCGATGGTCTTGAAGACAAATGTTATAAATGCAATTTTAGTAATTTTTCAGGAAACAGTTTAAAGAAAGTTGAACGTTTAACACGTTATTACACAGAAATGTGCAGTATTAGTGTGTTTATTATATTTAATCAATATGTTAGAGTACATCTGTGTTATTTTTCGAAATTTGCACTTATGACATCAGTCTTCTAAAAATGTAGACTATCGAAATAATGGCCAGGCGCGGTCACCATAACCATCGGCACGATTATGACGAGATAAGAGCGAGCTCGAAAATGTTTGCACCATGTCGGATAGATTAGATTCGACTTTCTTTGACCATTCCCACATAATTAGGAGTTACTTTTTCGACTAACGCAGAAAAGTATAAGAAGCATAGCACGCTTACTCCTTCGAACGTCCAAAAGCAGATAAAGTTGTCTCCGGTTCAATCTCGGCATCCTTGTAGTTTGTTTTATTTCTACAAAAATGCACTTACCCCGCACGACAGCGAAATCAAACTGAGCCACCGAGTTCGGTCGCGGTTTACAAACGATAGCCGAGAACGGCACGGTCGGTTCGAATAATCTCGTTTCTCGTTGATGTCAACGGGACATCAAGCATAGACAAAGACTGTCCACCGCGCCGGGAACGGGATGTCAACGACAAACAAGATTATTCGGCCTTAGTAAATGTACTGTCGGTACTTCGGCGCCGTCATTTGTTTTCTCGTTGACGTCCCCTTCCCGATGCGGTGGACAAACAGTGTAACATAACAGTGTAAGAATACAGAAATAAACAAAGTAGAATCAAACCATAAGAAAATGAAACACAAAGCAAATAATCCCCACAAGAGTACACGATCAAGCACCGCCATAATTCACCCAGACCACTTCAACACATAATATGTATGGACCTCATAATTAATTTCCTGTAATTAATTCTATTCTCTCTTTGTTCACAGATTACGCTATCTCCTAAGACAATTGAATAGGGGTGAAATATCCGCAGAGACTTTACAAAAGAATCTACAATATGCTGCGAAAGTTCTGGAAGCAGTCTACATTGATGAAACCAAGTATGTATCTTGCTTTTAGGGTTTTTTCTAGTTAATGGTTGTGGGTTAACAGTTGAGGAAGACTATGCTTCGGTTTCTTTTGTTTTATTGAAAGATATATATTGAAGGGAACTTGCAACTGAATTCATAGTTAGTAGGCCGTTATTCTATAAGTTTTAAAGCATAGCTGGAGTGACTTCAGATTTCGAAACAAGAAGACTGACCTCATTGCTCCGCAAGGCGAAAACACAATTTATTATGTACTACTGATTTGATTAAGGTTATACTAGATAATGCAGGTTTACACATCAACGTTGTAAACAACATTGTCGAACCCATTAAAGCCAATCTCCATACATATAAAACAAACTCCACCTTTGCTACCGGATCATTTAAATTGTTGACTCTATCAAACTCTACTGGTTTGAAGATTAATCTACCGTAACATTTTAATTATCGATCATCAATAGATATTCTCACAGTTGCAAGTTTCTTAACGAAGCCTAGTTTGTCTTAACAAATGTATTGTATAGTCTGAAAAAATCTCATAACTTGTATGTTTCAGATTTGTGTAGCAGTTAATATAGTTTACGTCGTGATCATAAATTTTATTCATGACACAGAATACATAGTATTAATTTTTCGTTGTGGGAGCATTTGCTTTGAAATACCGTTTCTATCACCCCCAGTATTTCTATAATGTAGTATCAGTATCGGAGCGTTTCGTTTCTTAACACAGTACGAGCTTCCAGTAGATGAACAAATAAACGTAGTTTATTGTTTGAATATTTTATTACTTGTGCTTTATTAAATATTATCAATGATACAATAATAAGCATCTACTTACTTTTAATTCCAATGCTTATTGCTTACAAATATATAATGACAAATTGTTAGGCTACGATTTTTACCCTCATATTCAATAGTAAATAATGAAATGCATTTTTATTGTAGTTATCGCTACTAGTTTTAACACTACCATTTCAGTTAAGATCAGTATTACATTCCTGATTCCTTCATCTTTTCAATAAATAATATCTACAGTTGATTCACGATTTGTGACATCAAGATGTATTACGAAAAGTGTCGTTGACTACTTTCGGATATTGGAATGATAGTTCCTTGCAATATCTAAAGTGGTCTGCTTCAATATTGCCAGCCCTTATCGAGAGTCCACTCCAGCGAAAAATGGGCTGTTTATCCAGAAAATGGCTCATATATTTCAAATATTGTTTCATTTTTATTATCAATGCATTTGCATAAATAGAATCGTCGCAAAAAAAAATTAAAGATGAATACTCAAAGGACATTATACACATTTTTACTCATATTTTTATAAATTTAAACAAAATAACTATACTGCATCAAATGCCAGCTAGATCTGCCTAAACTTTTGTGACTTGCGTAAATTAATTGTGAATGTGTGATATTTCATACAAACATTTTGTTTCATTTTTAATAAAACTTGTGAAAGGTGTGGTGAATGGACCTCTAAATGAACCCGTGAAGGGAGGACCTAATTAGAGTGTCCGTAATCACGACAATAAGCGAGTCAGGTTAATTAGGGAGACAGACTGGTTTATTCCAGTGCCCTTGCATTTTTTTACGAATAAGGTCTAAAGGCGTGATAGATGCTGCAAGGCTTTTAAACTTATTTTTGTTTCTACCAAGTTGTAGGAGAGAGAATTTCCCTTTACTAGGCTAGGTTTTATATGTAGGGATCGTTATAAATAAAAAATAAAACTTTTTACTACTTTTATATTTTAGTTTTATTCCGACGTACACACACGTTTCGTCTTTTATAGACATCGCCCATCTTGTCTGTGTTGTCATTCCCATCTTCTCACATCCTTTATATCTTGTATTGCCAGTTTATCATTAATTCCCACGGGTATATTTTAACATACTTATTTTACTAGTAGGTATTTCCTTATGTTCCCGTTTCGCCGATACGCGTATCAGTTAATTAATATTAAGTACCTACATAAAACTTTCGTATGATTTCATTAATTCAGAAATGAATTAATTATTAATTCTACATTGTGTCATCACAAATTTCTAGTAGACCCTTTTCCATTGCATTCAGCTCACCTTTACGATCAATAGCAAATCTTCAATAGTATGACTTTTACTTAAAATCTCTAATATTATCTGAAATTTAATTTTCATTTACAAAGGAATTTTTACCTACTATATTCATCAAGACAAAGATTGCTTTAAGGCGTCTAAGCATATTTACTCATTAGAAGAGAATTTTCGAGACGTATTTAAACGCGTAATTGTCAAAGGCTTTTATAATTCTGTAATTACTTGATAAATTAACCTACGCAGTTTCTGTATTCACATTTTATACAACAATTTATTACAGTTGCAGAATTTCTAAAATCTAGACTAAGTTGTTTATCTACAAATGGAATGTAGGTACCCACATTTTAAATTCTTATATATAATTAAAAGAATCAAAAATATTAGGTTTTTACCTATGAAATTGCCGATTTACTTAGGTACATAGAAACAAATCAAACATTTTTTTTTTAAAGAAATATTGTCGATGCACTTTTGCCATTTTAATGAAAGTTCGTTGATGCCTCTGCTATAGATATCATGGGAACGGGAATTAATAAATTCTTTAAAGGCGTTTTTCATCGCCTCATTGGATTTGAAATGCTGTTGAGATCAAAATTTCTAGAACGGAAGCGATCAAATCAAAAACGCACCGTGCGTTCACTTGCGGTAACTTGTCCAATCATACACGTCGTTAATGTTGCGTTCTGTCTGTGTTGCGTTGGTGCTACGACGGAACTCGTATTCACAGTGCGCAATTTAGTTTTTTCCATGGTTACAGAAACATCGATAATAAAGAAAAATCGAACGCCGGGAAAACAAATGAGCAACTGATTTTTTTTTAATGTTATGCTATATTATAAATTTAATTTGAATTTGGAATTCTAAATAGAATGAAAGATCTTAACACCAGCCGGTATCATAAATCGGCAATTTCATACCTATTATTTAGATTAATATTTATTTAACTGAAGTTTATCTGAGACAAGCTAAAATGAATTTCATTTTCAACATTCAATATGTAAATAAAAATAGTTTCCCTATTCGAAAATAAAATTGGCGCGTTAGGTACCAACATCTGCCGCGATACTATAACTATCAAAACAAAAAAAATACAATTAAAACGAGCCAGCATCTGTTACATTCATACGAGCGTCGACTCTCCAAAATGAAATGTGAAACTCTACGTGGCTTTATGTAAAAGCAATATAGAGCAACGGCGGTACCAAAAAGGGTTACGAAGTTAGGTTCGGTGTAGAGGCAATAGCGGGAAATAGAGTTACCGTAAAGGCGTAAAAGTTAACCTTTGGTGCTGGAAATCTTCGTACATAATAGAAAAGTTGCACGGTGACTCGTTTACAGTGGTCCAAAAAGATTATTTTTCTTCTTTTTTATGCCCTGAAAATCATTAAAAAATTAACTCTATAAAAACTTTTTAGCCAAAAATAAAACCGACTTCTAAAACAAAACACTACAAAGTGAAAAATAACTTTAATTTCAGTAGTCGGTGTCTTTGGTTTTGTATTTTGGAAGTCGGTTTTATATTTTGCTAAAAAGTTTTTATTTTTTACTTTTTAGTTGTAGTAGGTACCTATCCCACACAAATTCGAATACTAATACCACATACAAAACAGTAAAAATTACAGTGATAAGAAGTTATTAAAACATCATCCATAAAAAACTAAGTGGGATAAATACGCATTATTGAAGCTAACTCAAAAACTACCTAAGCTAATAAAATTTATTTGGGGCCACTTAAAAAGTACGTATATAGGTATACCCTTTCAAACAAAAAAGAATTTTCCAAATCGGTCCATCCGTCTTTGAGTAATCGCGTAACAAACATACAAAAAACCTCCTCCTTTTTGAAGTCGGTTAAAAATTGAGCCATACTTCTAAAAACAATAAGTAACATATCACTTTACCATCACAAAGTACCAGGCAAACATAAAAAAGAAGATTCATATTTCAACGGACACACGGAGCTTTCTGCTCAGTCGCGCAGACAGGATGATGTCATGCGATGCGACCGACGCGACGGTTGACAGCAGGCGACGATGCAAGCTTTCTATCGTGATTTGTAGTGGTTGAGTGTTTTTACTTTAAAGGAAGATACCGATATTTTTGGTAGAAAATTAAAGGGAAACATTAGGATTTGAGACGTTGAAATTTGTCAACTGTCAAAAAAACATCATTATCAGTTTATTATTTGGGGTTCACCGTTCACGCAGCATGTCTGATTAAAGCCATAGAATTATATTAAGACCCAGTTTGCAGATAAAAGAAAGAAAAATCATTAACTTTATCAGCAGCTTGTCATAACACAAAATAATAACGGTTCTCCAAAGAAATCGATTACTTCAGTAACACTCTCTACATAAGTAGGTAACAGAACATTTACAAGCAGTAATAAAAACCTGAGAGAAACGAAACGATATAAAAACGTTACCGATCGTAAAAACGGTACATAACTGTATAAAGATATAAAGACCCATTCTGCCTTACATAAAGGGTAGTTATAACCGGTAGTTACAATAGGGAGAAAACTTAATGATATTTTCACAACGTTACGACTCAGGTAAACGGAACAAAGTATAGATATTGCTGGTAAATGTTTTATTTTTAAACGGTACTTAAACTTTAACGGTGGAGACATTTTAATTTTGAATATTTCCTAGACTTGTTGTGTCGTCGTAAAGGTTCTGTAAAAGATTGTTTAGGAATACCTACATGACCAAAAATTTGTACTTTTTCAGTTTCATTAGTTGATTTTCGGTGTAACATAAAATTTAAAGAAACTTTTACGATTTATTATACGTATGTCTAAATAAGTGTAGGCAGTTACTATAATTATTTCACAATAATGATGCAATAGTCCATTAACACAAAATCAAACCATTTAATGCTTCATTTACGAAAATGTGCTCAATTTTAAATTACAATAAAACTGAATTACTTGTTTAAATACTTCCGTATTTAACTAAAGTATGAAAATGGTGTTATTATTTAAAACGCTTTTAAACCCAGTTGACTAAATATTAACTGTTCGAGCTGTGATTATTGCATACGCCCAGGAAGCGTGTGCTTGCATGTCAACATTCTTTAATAGAATAAAACTCTGGTTCCAATAGCTTTTATTTTAATTTTAGTGATAACATAGTTGATTGTGGTCTTAAACAAGAATTTATAAAGACAAAAGAGCAAGAGAAAGATAAAGCCAAAACAAAAACCCTGAATCACTCAGAACAAAATTGCGAACGCAAAGCAAGACCTAGCTAATGTTGGCCCACTTATCAACGGGATTCCTAAAAATCTCTACCCTTGTTAAATCTGACACGTTCTATTATTCTTCAACCTGCGCCTACAAAACAACAGGATTTCATTTCGAGCTTGTAGTACGTTGTTTGGTGAGAAAATTGCAAAATCTCGTGTATACTACAACTGGTATAATGATCTAATTTTTATTTGGCTTCCTTTTATGCTAAATATACTTGGGTCACACTGCCAATTTGCCTGTTTAGTTTGACCGCCAGCGCCAGAGTGTGGGATCCTGATTTAATAACCAAGTCGGGTAATGTATTATTGGGTTTCCTCGTTTTAATTACTACTGTAAGCCGACTGTTTTATTTCCCATGCGGGATAAAAATTTGTTTTTATTTTTGTCTTTAGGGTTCCGTTTCTCAAAAGCAAAAAAAGAAAGAACCCTTATAGGATCACTCGTGTGTCTGTCTGTCTGTCACAGCCAATTTGCTTCAAATCTAATGGACAGATTAAGTTGAAATTTGATACACGTATGAATTTATGTGACCCAAACACAGACGTGTAACGTAAATAAATGAATTTCGTATTGAAATTTTCTTAAAATTTTCTTATTTGCCCCCCAAAATTGACCCCCATGGATTTTTGAAGAACCCTGAAACAAATACTTTTTATTTTTAGGTTTCCGTATCTCAAAAGGAAAAACGGAACCCTTATAGGATCACTCGTGTGTCTGTCTGTCTGTCCGTCTGTCACAGCCGATTTGCTCCGAAACTAATGGACCGATTAAGTTGAAATTTGGTACGCGTATGTAATTCTGTGACTCAAAGACAAACGTGTAATGTAAATAAATGAATTTTGAATAAGGGGTCAATTTTGGGGGGCAAATATGTTTTTTTTTTTTTAAGTGGTGCAAACTGTACCGTGTGACATATCAAATGAAAGGACTTAATGTAAGGGTCTCAAATATATATATATATATATATATATATATATATAAACTTTGAAAAAAATATAGAAAATAGTTCTATACCTATAGATTACAGGAAAACTTATAAGAAGTCTATGGTCTTGAAATAACATGGTAAAACTCTCAATATTGTGCGTACAAAAACATTTCCAGTTCGAATGTATGGGAGAACATGTATTTCAACTATAATGTTAAGTTTGTTCTTGGGATAAATTCATCCCAACTACGGATCTCTTCATTGAGCGTGGTCCGACACGAACTTGGCCGGATTTTTTTCTTTTCTAACCCGAAAATAGGCTCCCGGAAAATGTTGTGACGGCTCCATCACTGCACTGCTTCAAGCACCGACTGGACAGATTAAATATCTCCAAGCTATTTATACACACGCATCAGCTAATTAGCTGACAGTGTGTCATACCAAATAATAATAAATAAAAATAGGTAACAGATTTTTTCATCTATAAAATCTGAAAAAAAATACTTATAGCTCGTTCTTCTATATTATATATCTTAAATAATGACTCCGTTAGATATCCTTCATATTTGAGATGTACAAAAGCACAGGGATTTTTACTAGACCTTGTAGAGTAAATTGGAAATTCTCGTATAACAATAACGGCAAATTGGAATCAATTTAGTACTCCCACCTCTGTTCGATTGAATTGCTTAATTTTGGCCATTTGATGCTCGCTCTTGCAATAATTTAGCTCGATAACAATGTGCTATGATAAATACAGCTAGCGTTACTCGTACTGATATCGTGATACCGAAATTATACGTAGGTAGTTAAATTTCTGTATCGATTCATTTAATTCCTAATACTGAAATGATGTAATTGTAGTGGGGTTTGGAGTTCAGATAGGCAGTCGCTCTATGAAAATTACTCGTATTCTGCTGCATCTGGAAAGACTGGAAGCCTACCATAACATAGTTTATAAAAGGCGAATGAATTGAATGATGGTGTTTCACTAAATTATGAAATTTCCTTCAATACAAATGTTCTATTGAAATATGGAAATAGAGCAAGAAGTACTTGTTTTGATCTTCCAAATACTTAGTACCTAATAAATATTCTACATTGAAATAAAGTCCGAAATGCAAGATAATTCTTACAGAGAACATCATCAGAGCGATGACAGACAAACAAGACAATAATGATCCTGCAGATAAAACCACATAACATAATCTTTATTTTGTCAGAAGAAACAACCTTACAACAAATACTAGTACTTTTAAGGGTTCCGTACCTCAAAAGGAAAAAACGGAACCCTTATAGGATCACTCGTGTGTCTGTCTGTATGTCCGTCTGTCACAGCCAATTTGATCCGAATCTAATGGACCGGTAAAGTTAAAATTTGGTACACATGGTACATTTTACATTTCTGTAACCCAAACACGGACGTGTAACGTAAATAAATAAATTTTGAATATGGGGGTCAACTTTGGGGGCAAATAAGAAAATTTAAAAAAAAGTTTTGCAAACTGTATCGTGTGACATATCAAATGTAAGCGCTTACTGTGAGAGTTTCAAATGTATTTTTTTTAATCATTTTAAAATAAACCATATTAAAGTTATTTAAGAAAATAGACGAAATCTGACCATTCCCCCTAATCTCCGAAAGTACTAAGCCTAAAATTTTGAAAAAAAATATAGAAAATAGTTAAAAATAGGTAAAATACCTATAGATTACAGGAAAACCTATAAGAAGTCGATGGTCTTAAAACAACATGGTAAATCCCTCAATATTGTGCGTACAAACTTACATTTGTACATAGTTAAACAAAAAGGATCCAACCCACATTAGGTATAATTTGAGTTGGATCCTTTTCATTTAACTATATACATTTGTATTTGGAATTTATGGGAGAACATGTTTTTCAACTACAATGTTAAGTTTGTTCTTGGGGTAAATTCATCCCAACAACGGAACCCGTCATTGTGCGTGGTCCGACACGCTCTTGGCCGGTTTTTTTTTTTATGAATCTAAAAGTTTAAATACCCAATAATTTGTAATTCAACGCACAATAATATATCAGGATATTACGAAACCGATTCACCCTGACCCCCGTACTTTATATAAACTGTATTACGGTGGAACATAGATAAAGAACGAAGACAAAACTCCCTAACATCTGCTGACATAAATGGAGGAATCATTTTCCGCATTTCCGCTCACTGCTAAATAAAACTAAAAAAGCACTATAGCGAGTGGCATACCGTTTGTTTGCGATGCCGCGCCTGTCGACAGTCACTAGAAATTTTCATTTACCTAGCTTTGTTGGACTACGTGAGCAATGCAGGTTTTTCAAATGTCATTTACTGCCCTCTGAATGAGATTTTGGGTTTTATTGGCCTTGTGCAGTTCATTATTAGGGACAAGTTTCACCAGGTTCTTTTTTTAAAAGCTGTTCATGTACAGAGTAACATCGTTATAAATATTCCAGGGTATTACATTTTTAACAGACTTCATTAAGGAGGACGTTCTCAATTGATCTGTATGTTTTTTTTATGTTTGTTACGCGATTACTCAAAGATGGATGGACCGATTTGGAAAATTCTTTTTTTGTTTGAAAGAGGGGTAGTCCCATATAAATTTTATTAACTTTGCTTGGGAAGTTTTTGAATTAGCTTCAATAATGCGTATTT
This sequence comes from Dicycla oo, assembly GCA_948252095.1. NCBI lineage: Eukaryota > Metazoa > Arthropoda > Insecta > Lepidoptera > Noctuidae > Dicycla > Dicycla oo. Next base: position 28,739,439 of record OX411712.1, on the reverse strand, counting down.
TTCCCACTTAATTTATGTGGATGATGTTGTAATCTACGCGGATGATGTTTTAATAACTTCCTATTACTGTTATTTACATAGCAGGTAGTGGTATTCGAATTTGTGTGAGGTAGGTACCACAACTAAAAAGTGAAAAATAAAAACTTTTTAGCTAAAAATAAAACCGCCTTCCAAAACAAAACAATACAAAATGAAAAATAACTTTATTTTCGGAAGTCGGTGGCAAAAAACGAAAATACAAAACCCAAGACACCGACTACCGAAATTAAAGTTATTTTTCACTTTGTAGTGTTTTGTTTTGGAACTCGGTTTTATTTATTGCTAAAATGTTTTTTTTACAACAAAAAACGTATACGCAATATCCACACAGTCTTATTTTATGACTAACAAAACTTAATTACACAAAATTACCTGAACAAGGCAAGCAAGGAAATCTAATTATAGAAAGAAAGAAAAGAAAGAAAAATATGTTTATTTGTCACAGAAACACGTGCATACAAAATATAATTAACTCGAGATTTACAAAAAGAAAAATAAAACACAAATCACGAGCACAAAACAAAAGTCGGCAGCACGCCATGACTGTGACAAGAAGGCTTCCACTCAGCATGATGCTGTGCTATGGGGGGCCCACAGCACAGCGCTGTTTGTCAGTGGTCACCCGAAAAAGACGTAAGTACGGAAACCAAGTCAGGTTAAATGATCTGTACATGAATTAGTAAATAAATAAATAAAATAAAACAAATAGTACCTAGAATATTATTTATTTATTTATTTATTTTTTATTATATCCTCACTTACAACTATTTTTACAGGTATAACCCAATGCAATAGTGAAGCAAACTTAAAAACTTATTATCTAAAACTTATTACATATAATGTTATCCTTGTGAATTCACTTAGTGTACACGCAAAAACGTCTATCTCCTCTGCTACAAGGTTAAGAGTGCGAAGAGCCCGCGTCAGGGGCGATTATAACGCAATTATTCTTACAAAGCTTAAACCAAACATATATAAATAAAAACAAATTATAGATAAACATAAAAAATGAATCTGCAGGCATCACCGTGCGTACTTTAAGTTATTGCTACACATCTACACATTCAGTGCTTTGTCTCGCTCCCTCCCTAGAAATATATAAATTCTAAACCTGCATTCCCTAGACACACCGTGTAACGTAGTCATATGGAATTTGTGCATGAGCGCAACGAAGCGTCACAGCCAATAAACTGCCATGGGACGCTAACTTGCCGTACTGGTAGAGTACCAAGCTTTCAAATATTATTTCCTGTGTTAATTATTATTCAACTAGCATCCCACTCCTACTTCGCACGGTTTTTAAGACCTGACAAATAGTAGAGATTTTTTAAATTAGGTATACAGGGTTATTGGTAAAACACCAACAACCTCTTAAAGAAAGAAAGAAAAATATTTTATTTGGGACACGCACAGGAAATACAAACAGTAAAAAAGAGCATAGTAAACTAACAATATTAAAATTTAAAAAAAAATATAACAATTAAAAATACCTGTGCGAGGCCAAAAAGGCTCCTATCTCAGCATAAAGCTGCAATATTTAAATAAATACCGCAGCGCTGGTATTCTGATAGGGCCCATGTGATGCCACGGACACACCTACGGACATCTACAAATCCACTAGGGGAAAAAAGGTAATAAAATACACACAATAGAATACCTATAATTTAGAGAATAAAAATAAATAAAATAAAATATAAACTAATAACCATAAATAGTGTATTCATTAGTAGAATCACTCCCGACGCCAGACGCTCCAACCTCGCTTGTCTATGCTATAGAATATTGTCTATAGTCTATGACAAGCGATGAGACGCGGGCGCATATTTTCGCATTATTCGTCAAAATGTACTGAACAGCAGATTTTTTTTTTCATAATGAGTACAATGACCCCTTAAGAGGTTGTTGGTGTTTTACCAATAACCCTGTATAGCACGGGTCGTACGATCAGTTTAATCTACGGTTGCCGTGTTCGGTCGGGTGATGGGTGACTGTTTACATATCGAGAACCCCCATGCCTCGGAAAGACTTTTTACACGAAACACATAACTGTCTTAATGGTGACGTTGAGTAAGACAACAGAAAGACAACAACTGCCACTAAAACGCAATGGACTGACTACACTCGAAAAGCAATTTAGTTTCACACCTCTATCACAGAACAGGCTTCGAGAACTATTCAGCCACACTATAAACTTACACAGGCAGTTACCGGATTGTGTTAACTTGAGAAAAGTGCAGTCAGAACTGATAGAGAAAATTGGTTGTTTATAAATTAATGTTTACAGACAACTGTAAACATTAATTAACGGAGCACTCGTGAGTAAAAACTCACCTGCCGCGTCTCGGGTTTACTCTTGGGTAGTATCTAAACGCAAATCAAAAAAAATACTTTTTGTATCCAAAAATAATCCGAATTTTAATCAAAATTACTGACTGCATAGCAAAATACTCAACTCAAAATATAACTAAATATGTAACAATTTATATTCGTGGCTCACCGCTATTTGTCTTAAAGTTAAGCTTATTAGGGTTCCGTACATCAAAAGGAAAAAACGGAACCCTTATAGGATCACTCGTGTGTCTGTCTGTCTGTCCGTCTGTCACAGCCAATTTGCTCCAAATGAAATGGACCGATTAAGTTGAAAATATTTGGTACACGTATGTATTTCTGTGACCCAAACACGGGGGTGTAACGTAAATAAACGAATTTTGAATATATCATATTCAATTTTAGGGGCAAATAAGAAAATTTTAAAAAAGTTTTGCAAACTGTAGCGTGTGAAATATCAAATGAAAGGGCTTACTGTGAGGGTCTCAAATATATTTTTTTATAATTTTAAAATAAATCATTTAAAACTTATTTAAGTAAATAGACTAAAATTGACAATTCCCCCCTTTATTTATCTCCGAAAGTATTGAACCCAAAATTTGGAAAAAAAAATACAAAAAATGGGTATTACAGGAAAACCTATAAGACGTCTATGGTCTTAAAACAACATGGTAAATCTCTCAATATTTTGCATACATACTTACATTTGCAGTTGGAATGTATGGGAGAACATGTTTTTCAACTACAATGTGATGTTTGTTCTTGAGATTCATCCTTGCTACGGAACCCTTCAATGTGCGTGGTCCGACACGCACTTGGCCGGTTTTTTATTAATGCATAGCTATTAATGACTAGCGTACATTAAACCTATTACCTTTTACCATTGTTGAGAAAAATAAAATATTGTAACTTACCCTTCGTGCCCTTCGCTCGCTCTTGCATCCTATGTCGACGGAGCCCCGCCTCGCGGGGCTCCTATTTCCGTGTAAAGGGTTTAAAGTAACCTACGTAAACAAACCTAACTTCGGGATTATTTTTTTGTTTTTTTGTTTTGTGAGTATTACGTATACAGGGTTATTGGTAAAACACCAGCAACCTCTTAAGGAGTCATTGTACTCATCATTATAAACAACGTTTACTATGGGACCAAACATGAAATCGCGAAAAAAAATCAGCTGTTCAGTACATTTATGTTCGCATAATTCGTCAAAATGTACTGAACAGCTGATTTTTTTTGCGATTTCGGGTTTGGTCCCATAGTAAAGGTTGTTCATAATTATGAGTACAATGACCCCTTAAAAGGTTGCTGGTGTTTTACCAATAACCCTGTATATATGTTACGGTAAGTGTGATTAATTGAAAATTATTAATAATTATTCATCATTATTCATAATTACTTCATGATTTATTTGTCCAGTAGTAAAAGTAATAAAATAAGATTCGAAGTTATTTGTCCAGTAGGTATTTATTTATAATACTACTGTACTTACAAATACATATATAAAAGAAACTGACATGCAAGATCGTTTATTCTTTGGTTTTGCTGAAATCAAACAAGAACAGATCAAATCTGCCTAGCCTTTTCCCAACTATGTTTGGGGTCGGCTTCCAGTCCAACCGGATGCAGCTGAATACCAGTATTTTACATGGAGCGACTGCCTATCTGACGTCCACAACCCAGTTACTGGGTAATAAGATAGCCCTTGGTAAGACTGGTTGTCAGACTTTCGGGCTTCTGACGACCCGTAACGACTGTCAAAGATCCTCGAATGACAGCCGGGACCAACGGCTTAACGTGCTTTCCGAGGCACGGAGGAGTCTCGGTATGAAAAGATGGTCACTCATCCACCGACCAACCGCGGCAAGCGTAGCTTAACTTGATGGATCGACCCGTGCGGCTGTTATTACTTAGCCACGAGCTCCTCAAAAAATCAAACAAGAACAGATAAAATTAAAATTATACAATCATAGACTCCGTAAAATCAACATTCAAAAGTCTTTCTACTGTTTCTTTGTTTAATGGGTATTTATTGATAATACCTACCACAATACTTATAGGTACTGAACTATAATGCTAAATAAACACTCATAGACTCATCATAAAATCAACATACCTAACTGTAAATTGTTGCTAATAAAAGTAAAAGTCTAATAACAGTAAATTGTTGCTCGATCGAACAGAAAGACGCTTAGCAAAGTTATTTTTGAAAATTTATTACATTTATCGGTATTAAGTTAACATTATTAATAATCAAATGTGAATAATTTATTACTTTTATCTTGATTTTCGGTAATTATTAATAATGATAGATAATTATTAATAATTTTCAATTAATCACACTTACCGTAACATATACACATGTATGTACACTCTGGTTAGTTAGCTGTGCAGTGAGTATTTTTTATGTAAAAAGTCTAAAATGATGGAATGAAAATAAATTGATAGGTGATTATTTATTTGATTAATGATTTGATTAATAATATCCCTTTACTCTTATCGATTTGTCAATTTATAAATTTGCAAGATAATTGAATACTTTTAAAATAGAATATGGAGAGTATCTACAGAACACAGGTACAGGGAAAGAAAGATCATAGTATTTTTTTCAAATGTTGATGACAACGCCATCTAGTAAAAAGTAGAAAAGGCTTTCAAGCTATGAAACAACAACAGCTACTGTGTAATCTTAAGATTTTAGCTTTAGAGTCTAGAAATACAAATACAGAAAGTACACAGTGATCATCTTGCCAAACTGAAAATTGAATTAAAATTACACCTCCACACATTATGAACTAAAACGGAAAGCAAGATTGAAAACACACACATTCCCTTTGAATCATTTGGTTTTGACTACCAACAAAATCTACTTTTTCCACCACAAATAGCAAATTGTCCTGTCAGCTATTTACTATACAAATAACTCGTTCTTCATATTCCTTGAATGCAGCTATGAAGCTTTTTTACGATGTCGCTTAAACGGAAAGTTATATGTAAGTCTCTCTTCTGGATTTTCAGCGACACAGCTCTTAGGCATTTCACTTTCACTGTCAGACATCTTCAATTATTTAATTACACAAAGAAATAAATTAGTCTCAATCGAATTTCACTTATTCTGATATACCAAGACAACAGCTTTGCAGTACCAAAATAAAATAAAACAAATGTCGAATTTTTTTTTTCTTTTTGGCTTCGCACGGTTTAAAATGTCGAATTAATGATAGCTCGTCGCCCTTTTTAGGGCTCCGTACCCGAAAGGTACCAAACGGAACCCCATTACTAAGCCTGTCCGTCAATCCGTCCGTCTGACTGTCAGCGGGTTGAACCGTAATAGGGAGATAGTTGAAATTTTCATAGATTGTGTATGCATGCCCCTATAACAACAGATAATAAAAATAAAATAAAGTTAAAAATTAAAGGGAAGAATCCCTTGACAACAAACGTGTTTATTTAAACTGAAGTTTTTTTTTTTCAATATGTAGTATTAACGGGTGGTACGGAATCCTTCGTGTGCGAGTCCGCCTCGCACTTGGCCGGTTTTTTTTATATTTAAAAGTTTCTTTCACAGACTAAAAATTTCGCACCACAATTGTTTATAATAGGGAAGCACAGTGCAGTGAGACAATCTGCATATGAATGTAATATTTTGCATATATGTTACGCTTTAAATTCAAATCGACTTTTATTGGATTTTAACAGACAAATATTACTTTTAGTTATTCAACTTTTAAACGAAAATACAAGATGAAATATTATTAAGTATAAGTATAAACAAAGTCAATTAAGTTCGGTCTAGTTTGTAAACTATGAATCGAATCAAACTTTAAAGGTTTCAACATCTTTAACGTTTACGCTTGAAACGAATCCTTACAAATCATTGATTCAAACAAAATTAACTTGAAACCAAGTAAATGTTGTTAATGACTTCGTAATTTATTTCTTACATTTTTTAATCTAAACGAAAACGCTCCGATACATGAAACGCTTTATTTATTTGAAGACCAAGTTTTTGATGATCTCGTTTGTGAATTCATCAATGATCATGTTCGCGACGATTGTCTCCAAAGCTAACAATTCTAGGGTGTTTATAACAATGGGTGTGAGCGGATGTGTCGTCGCGCCGCCAGTGATTATGTCTAACGCAGGGATAGGAGAGTGGCGGAGCAGCCGCGCGCGCAGCAGTCGACGCTCCACATGCGCCGCCTGCGCACCCCGTGCTGGGCGAGGTGCTCAGTAGAGAAACCAAACGAAGCAAAGTTAATACCGTTACAACACCGCCGACAATGGCCAAGTAGTCGCGCCTCCCTTCTGCCCAATCTGTGCGATTAGGTCTTTCTGTTCTGTTTAGCTTCAGTTTACAATACTCTCTCAGTTACCTGTCCTCTGTTAGTTTAGTGTTTCCACTATCATTTGCTGTTTTATCAGTTTGGATTTGTATCCAGACTGGTAGTTTCAATTTTTAGGTTTATAGGTTACTTGTTTCTTTGTAAACGATTTTCGGTGAACAAGTTACGTGTTACGTATCTTGTGTTTGATATATTGCTACATTACTATGCTTCACAAAAGTGCAGCGTAACTTGTTCCCAGGTAGTATAGCATTTTATCTACGTCTAGAATACGTTTAAATTAGTTCTGTCCCATGTGCCGTTTGGACCCTGTGTGACTCGTTTTTGTGATCGTCCCAGTCTTCGCTCCGTCTGTGTTTGTCCTTTCCTTAGGCATGTTCACCTTTCATTCTTGTGTCTGGGTGACCCCTGTGTAGCGTCATTCCATCAAGCTTATCCTTTGTTTTTTGAAATATTTAATTTTCTTTATCATACCTGTGGTTTCACCCTTTACCCCTCGTGAAACCTTTTAATTTATGTACCCGTGATACTTTATTTATAGTTGCTACCACTGCTTCCGTATATTTTATATAAACATTTAAGATTCCTTATTCTAGGTATTTTTTCAAGTAGCTTGTTTCATATTATGACTATTTGATATTGTATTTTATTATTTTTAAATGTGTGTATTGTAAATTTTGCAGGTGTCTGTCTTTGTTTTTTTTTTTTTATATAAAAACCATATGCTGGTGGTGTCCATCATTTTAAATGTTGCCCTACGCACCAATCTTTTAGTGACTTGATGACAATTTTTTTTCTATTTTTATTGATATTTATTTTAATTATAATTAAAATGGTGTTCACCCAGATTTCCCACAAGCAAAAGTCGTTCGCGATTGTCCCTTTCCTTGTGTGATCCCTAACTCTGTCCCAATGACGGCGTGTTTTATTTTAGACCGGCAGTGGCGCGTCAGCAGTCGGCCCCAACCCTGGTGTTTAGGTGTGTCGATGTTATCACTTTTTATGCCACTTACATCGCTTGGATCAAACCAAAATTCGTTATCAAAATTCAAAATTTCTTCATCAAAATATTCGAACATTTCCATTGACTATATTCTGGTTTCATTCAAGTAATGACAATACGAACCCGAACTAACCTTGAGCATCCCCAAAGATTCGCTTGTTTTGTCGTGTGGCTGTTTGTGTACTGTATTGCTTTCCATTGTCTCAAAGCTTGTGACTAAAATTATATACGATATAACGAAATGTGAGCTAAAAAGCGCTTTGAATATGTTTATAGTTAAAGTACTCAATATGAAGCGAAATTTTGTCCGTACGGAGAGGTAAAAAATCTTTTAGCCGCCACTATTTTCATCATAGATAAGAAAAACGAGAGCTTCGACGATAATAATTATGATAGACGGCTTTTGTTTGGGCGTCGTTTTTTCGTGATCTATTCTCTGCAATTGAAAATTAATTCTCAAGTCCTTTATGCTTGTTTTTTGATAATAAATTAGCAACATTACAATCCAATGATTAGATAGTCCCAAGTTAAGAAGATCAAAACCTTCATTGATATTTCGAAATACATTACAAACGAGGCAGTTATAAAGAGTTCCAATGGAAAGCAATGTAACAGCATTACGAATTCTTGAGCACGCTGCATGTAACATAGGTATCGATACCCATAGCTAGTGTACCCAAAGTAGCATGCTCTGAAATCTGCCAACTATCTACTTCATCACACTTGGTTTGACTGGCAAACAAAGTTCCTACCTACACCCAATGCTTGGAAAAAAATACTGTTCTCAATTTCAGGAACTTGTGTTTTTTATTTTTTATTTTTGTCCGCAACAAAAGAGATTTCACGAAGTTCTGGATAAAAATCTGACATATTGTTCTACAAAGCCCCACGCAAAGGATTGCGTAACTTATACATGTTTTGTATTCACTAAAATATGCCTGATTTTAGAATCTTGTGGGTGGGATTTTGTATACACCGTATTTTTATCATGCAAATTTTGTACTGTTTGTTGAAGATACTGCAAAGAAAATCACTTTTTTACTTTGATAATTTTAAATAAGTAGTTAAATACCAGCAATATATTAAATTTTCACACTAATACTAACAATATAGTTCTATGAATAGCTGTAGCTGTTAGTGAGTTAATTAGGATTATATAACTTTGATAGACTAACAATGTACAGCATTACATAGTTAATATTAATTAGATTTAAAAAGTTTGCTTAGATATAGATGTTATGATACGAAAAGTTAAAAACCTTGAAGCAAGTATTATTAAGAATCTTGTAAGTTTGTTAACAAGATAATACAATAGGATGAGAAGGTAATTTGTTTTTATTATCCAGAGTTTTTTTTTATGTTAGCAACGAAGTTTTGTTTTAAGTTTTATTACTATATCTGATAATTATGGATCCGGCTGATACTCGTATCGGATTGAAATGAGGGAAATTTCGTCTTTAAAGTGGATCTACCCGAGAACATCCGAGGCAATAATATTTGAATTGCAGCGTTGGCAACAGTGTCCTAACAGCTTCGCAGCTTTCAATGGTAAATGGAGCTAATAAGGACATGGCAATAATGGAGCTAATGTTTTACTTGGACGTGAAGCTTAAGCTGCGAAGATTAGCTTTCATGCTAAAGATTTTCCAGAAACTAATTTTTCTTTGTGCTGTGCACAGGCGGCTGGCTGACGAAGATGACGAGCTATCAGAGGTCCAGCCGGATGCCGTCCCTCCTGAGGTTCGGGAGTGGCTGGCGTCCACCTTCACGCGGCAGCTGGCGACGGCAAAGCGGAAGTCAGACGAGAAGCCCAAGTTCCGGTCGGTTGCGCACGCAATCAGGGCTGGCATCTTCGTCGATAGGATCTACAGGAGGGTCACCAGCACAGCGCTTATGCAATTCCCTCAAGATGTCATTAGAGTGCTTAAGGTAAGAATAATTAATATTTACAACATAAGATAGACAAATTTAGACAAAAGACATAGGGGGCTTTTGTTCAGCAGTTAGACTCAAAACAGGCTGCCAAGAAAAATCCAGTTCTATATCCAATTTTTTTTCTTTGTAAGATGTCTTGACACTATCGAAACTGCACTATCTTCACTACGTAATTCGTCGTTCTTCGGCCTGACACACAGTCTGAGTAAACACAGACAGAAATTTTATCACTAGAAATACACTGATATCACATTCAAATGAAAATTCAAATAAAATTATTTTACAAATATAGAGCCACGTACCCCAGTTTATTCAATATCTCCAAACTAAATTAATAACCGCGCGTTGAGTTCATCTGTTGAAGTTACACTATGAATTCGAACTGAACAATTAGAACGTTACCACAAGAGTGTTTCTGAACAATCCAATTAGTTCTGGAACCTTCCCTTAATGAGAATGTTGGTTTAGCTAAAATCGATAGGTGCGTCTATGGTTATGTGTTTTCAGCTGATGGTGGTCTATTTTTATAGAAACTTCATTATTTAATTGATTTTTTCTTCTGAAAGTCTGTATTTTTTTAATTCTCCTTACTTTTTTAAGGAAAGGGCTTTGTATTTCTGGCATTCCTGTTTATTCCAAAATGCAAGTTAGGATAAGAGTTGGTTCACGTCGTACTTAGTTTCAAATTCACTTTTTAAGGCTCTCCCCCACAGGTGCGTTAATCGGTCGATAATATCGGTTGCGTTATTGCTATATCTGTTTTCAGTACATTTTGTATTAGGACGGCCACAAAGTTACACACTGCTTCGATAATAACGACGCAATAGAAGTAGGATTCCTGCGTCCTGCGATATTCCGATATGAATTCTTAGAACATTTTGTATACGATCCGCATAAAATATGATCTTATACACACCTGCGTTAATAATATTATTAGTAGGTCGATAAAAAAGCAGCTGTGTGTCAAGGAATCGGGACGCAATAACGCGTCCGATATTATCGACCGATAATAATGCGCCTATGGGGGAGAGCCTTTATTCACTAGTTCGATTTCATTGCCAGTCACTCGTATAAGTTGAATCCATTGGACTATTGTCACTTAACTATCATTCAATTATTGGTAGTCCGATGAGTAAAAGCATCTACACGAAGTATCACACGAATGAATTTTAGAAAATGGCAGAATGGCACTTTTGTCCACTTTCCACAAAAGCTGGAACTAAAAATGTTAGTGACAGGACTTGATTTTCAGGGCTCTAACACTTTGTACTGTAATGGAGCTCTGCTTTGAACAGTTTATGAGCGACACGTCCAGAGAGCGGCCTTTTGCTGTGTGACCCAATTTGAACTTCAACTCTTATAAAAACTACGTCAGGAATTGAGAATGTTTGATATTTGTGAAAAGAGTATTATGATTTTTCCTCATTAGGTTTGCTATAACGATAATAAAGATTATATAAATCATTAAAATGATTTTACAAACAAATGTAAACCGCATATGTTTAGACTAGCTTCTGCCCACGACATCGTTCGCGTAAAAGTGGTAAGACACTATAATATACTAAAATAACAGCCAATTTTATTGAACGTTGTTTGTAGTTTTGGTCTCCGTAGCCAAAATATAAAGAGAGTCAAGACTGGTGACGCAGAGCAAGTGACGTACAGCTGTCCATGAGAAGCAGCTCGTCCTGAGGTCGACTACTGCCCGCAGCCTTGAGTAGCAATTTCCAATTGTTTGCATTTTTTTTTCGTTTTTATCGAATTAATGAACTCCTGGGTTCCTGGTATGTAATACCTAATGGCACAACACTGATGTAGGTACTGACTGATGCATCTTACAGAATATTCCTGACGCTGATCACTAAAAAAATATAACAGTAGATTATGTAAATACACGGGATACTCGTATCTACGGGATAGTCAGAAGAGGAGCTCGTGGCTATGTAATAACAGCCGCACGGGTCGATCCATCAGGTTAAGCTGCGCTTGCCGGGATTGGTCCGTGGATGGGTGACCATCTTTTCATACCGAGACTCATCCGTGCCTCGGAAAGCACGTTAAGCCGTTGGTCCCGGCTGTCATTCGTGGACGGCTGACAGTCGTTACGGGTCGTCAGAAGCCCGAAAGTCTGACTACCAGTCTTACCAAGGGGTATCGTATTACCCAGTAACTAGGTTGTGAAGGTCAGATAGGCAGTCACTCCATGTAAAATACTGGTATTCAGCTGCATCCGGTTATACTGGAAGCCGACGCCAAAATAATTGGGAAAAGGCTAGGCGGATTGATCTTATTTAGAGTTAACTATAGATATTTATTTTTATTATAACCACAAATGAAAGAAGAGGTCTAAACTTCATGTTTTTCTGTGTACCTACGTTCAACGAACTATCATAACACTACAGTATAACAAAATGTTAAATAATGAGTCACAGAAATTATCAATAGGTAGTTGGGAATCAAACTTACAACCACAGATTTGCAAAGCAGTCGTGAAATCGCTAAGCTATTTGCTTTTAGGAAGGTTGAAAAAATAAAATAACCACTCTTATGAATATGTCATGTCTAGCACTTTACCCGCGACTTCGCGACACCCCCTTCACCCCTTTTGAAAGGTTGTTTTCGAAAATTAATGTTAATAAAGTATTCGGGCCAATTTTTAATAAGATTTTTCAAATAAATTGTGTTCTCCCTTTACGACGGGGCCTGTTCTTAAAAAAGCGTTTGGTACCATTCCATTATGACTAACATTATTTATACGCATTTTCGAGTTTATTGAAGCAAGCAGTAAAATCCACCCGTTAAACTTTATTACACTTTTCCACCCCGTTAGGACATGATTTTTGAAGAACCCTGAAACAAATACATTTTTATTTTTTGTTTTAAGTATACCTTACCTACCGAATATGTAGTCAATCCGACAGCGACTTATTTTTTTTTCCTTTTGTAACTTTGACACCCTTTTAATCCTCTGCGAGGGTTATTTACTGAGGTTTGCCTCATTGCCAAGTTACAAATTTATTAACCAAAGGAATAAGATTTTTCATATAAACTGTATCCCCTCTTTTAACCCCAACAGGGGAGGAATTTTGAAAAATCGTTTTGGATGTTTCCATAATTAAGTTATGGAAACATCCAAAACGATTTTTCAAAGATGATTTATACCATTTTTTCAGTTAATCAAGCCACGCAGTAAATCCTCCCTTTGACACGTTGCGGGACACTAAAAGGCCATAGACTTCGTAACAATAAAACATATATTTTGTTTAGTTCACTGCCTCCCAAAGTTTAAAAAAACTAATTACCTCTTTTCACCCCATCAGGGGTTGATTTTCGAAAAACCCAAAAACTCATTATTGTTTCCTTTCTGTCAAAAATATTAATACTGAGTTTCGAGTTCATCGGACCGCGCGTTAAATTTCTTCAATACCAACTTTAACACCCCTGAACTCCCCTTTGTGGGGTAGAATTGAAAAAGTAATAATTAGAAACTTTACTGCTTACTTAGGCGAATATTCGTGCTAAGTTTCAAGTTTATTAATCAAAAGAATAAGATTTTTCATATAAACTGTATCCCCGCTTTTCATCCCCAGAGGGGTGGACTTTTGAAAATCGTTTAATATGTTTCAATAACTTGACTCAAATATTATTTATACCAATTTTCGAGATAATCAAGCCACATAGCAAAGTCCTCCCCTGTAAAAATGACTACCCCTTTTCACCCCGGCAGGGGTTGCTTTTCGAAAAACCCTAATACACGTTATTCTCTATTTTTGTTCTTAACTATTATATAAACACTAAGTTTCAAGTTAATCGGACCACGCGGTAAAATTCCTCCATACAGACTTTGACACCCCCTAACCCCCAACCCCTTAGGGGGTCGTTTAAGAAAACTAAAAATGTCAAACTTTATTCTACTTGGATAAGAATTTGTGTCAAGTTTCAAGTCTATTAACTCAAGGAATAAGAATTTTCAAACAATATCCCCCCTTTTCACACCCTTAAACGTCGAATTTCCAAAAACTCCTCATAATAACTATCTGTGTGCCAAACAGCTCAATCCGTTCAGTGGTTTGAGCTGTGTGTTGATAGATCAGTAAGTCAGTCACGCTTTCCTTTTATAGGTAGATATACATAGATTAGGTTATAATGTTCTAGGAAATTATACCATAATTACTATTAGAGATCAATAATTGAAACCGAATAAAAAATAAATAACATCATGCATTCATATAAATAATGAACTGAACTAAATTATTATAACCTGTAACGTCTACGTTCATTCACAGAGCGAACCGAAGTTTATTCATTAGAAGCGGAATATGAACATGACATTTTAATTAACAGAATACAATTTGTTTACCTACTTAATGTTGCACAATTACATCTTCACCCCGGCTGTAAATATGGTACATCAAGTCATAGGCTTTCCCTAGAAGAGCGCTGGCCCCTACGTAACCGCTGCAATGCCGGCTCTCTTGTTATGGCAGCAGGGTTTGACTTTATGGTGTCAAAAAATCCACTCTAGAAAACACACCACCAAAAATAAGTGTATTCTTTTAACATGCTTTACAAATCAAACGAGCCTAAACTCGATAGGGTTGCGTCGATTTATTAATGAATGCCCGTGGCCGCCTTCCGGCTCCATCATCAGATCAGTTCCATGTCATAATAATATTGCATTGTCATCCGATTTCTATATGCATGTAAAACTTCAGCTCAATCGGATTCTTTACAGACACTGGGACAGGTGAAATTAAATAAAAGCTTGTAATTACGTTTCAGTACGTCATTCGCCGGTAAATTGTAGGCCACCGCTAGAACACCGTAGCTTAAGAAAACGTTCGGCTTTCTATAGCGTCGTCTCTGTCATTGAAACCTATGCGACAGTCTCTTTCTAAAGCCTATGATCCACATGCAAATAGCTTGCATGTAAATGTTTAATGTTTAGGTATAAAGTTCTGCTTACGTTTTTAGTTTTGTATTTTTATATCTGCTTGAGTATAGTTACGATTTTTTTTTGTATTGCGTAATGTACTTCAATTAATTTGCGCAGTGTTGTATAGAATATATTTTTTTAAGTGAACAGACAGCTGTGCTGCTGGGGAGTTTGTTGCGCCACTTCTTCTCCCCAGCTAAAGCCCTAGGAAGTGGTGAAGGGCGGGCGTTTTGGGGGACTGTCTTATGTAATTTTGACGTTCGAAAAGTGCTGACTCTCAGCCTTGTTGGAATAAATGACATTTGATTTACCATAATAACTTCTGATTGGTGAATGTCACAATAGCATGTAAGCTACTTGCATAGTTTTGTACAAGCTACAGGCATGTGTATTACGGGCTTTAGGCCGAAGTGTCACATTCGCGCCCGGGTACTGCAGTGCTATTCTGTACAAATCTCACCGTGAAAACTTAGGTGAGGTGAGCGTGGAGTGAGCTGTCAATAGTGTCAATCCCTAGCATCAGGTGGAATGACAGCTCTCTTCAAGCTCACATCACCTAAGTTTTCACGGTGAGATTTTTACAGAATAGACCGGCAGTACATATATAATAAAACTGTGGGCTAACTTAGTAACCTAGTAACCTTTAGTAATCGAGTCGACAGCATCTCGCCTGAATTTTATGAATTTCTATTTATAATGCTTTGAGAGGAAATTGTGCAGTAACTAAATTAACAAGCTTGTCGATGTCAATTCAAAAAGTTAAGGCGCTCTCTCACCAGCAGCATTCGCCTGTAATGTAGCCTATACCCGCGACCTAGTCGTGTTACCTCTACCTATTTAATTACATGCATTGCACCTATCCTCCTGGTTTAAATATTCTATCTCCACTACCTAGCAGCTGACGGCCAGAGCAGTCTACTTGCAAAGGCCTAACCGCTACATAGGAATTGTGGTTTTTACATTACCACTTTTAAGCTAATAGGCCAACGGTCACAGCGCAGGCCACACTGGGAACGAAGCTAAGTTCGTTTATAATTTTTTTAATTTATTTATTCATTTTGTGAACATAGGTGATTACTGGTGTTTTTCAATATAAATGTCTATTGTACAAACCTTGTCCCGCCGATAGGCATACAAAATCAGATTAATAAAACTTTGCAGTAGAAATACAAGAAATAACAATGTCAAAGATATGCAAGCATGTCTAACTATAAAGTTGTCATAATAAAATAGAAAAAAATAAAATGAAAATGTCATTAAAATAGAAAAAAAAATACATTATGTCAAAAGATTAAATAATAATTTATTTCCAAAAGTATACAGACAATTAAATAATTTATTGACATACTGGAAATCTTAAATTCTATGATCCGATATTGAACATCTGTGTCTGAACTAGATATAGAATATCTGTATTTCAGACATATTGCAAAAGACAGATTGCAAAAACACAAACAGAAAAATTCCAATTACAAAATATAAATTATAAAAATTGAATCAAAATTTGTCATCCAGAAACTCGTTGACTGAATAATATACCTTGTCATTTAGTAGCTCAAAGAGATTACTTTTGAATTCATTATTATTCTTACTATTTCTAATATGACAAGGTAATTTGTTATACAATTTTGGTGCCATTGCATAGACACTTTTATAAGCTAAAGCAGTTCTGGTGATTATTGTTTTTAACTTATCTGAGCGACGTTGACTTTCTACATGATTAAACTAGTGTATATTAGTTTTTACAAACGTCAAAACCTCATAGATATACAGCGACGGTACTGTCAAAATATTTAAATCGTGGCTTACTACATGTATTTGTTTTTCTTAATTTGCAGATGGCTCGGATGCGTCTTTTTTGTGCCAAAAATACGGAGGATATATTTGTAGCATTACCCCAAAATATGAGTCCATACCTTAATGTGGAGATTAAAGTCTCAAACACTATCAATTTGAGTTTTCCATGTCATATCATTGTCAATGTGCAATCCTAAAAACTTTGTAGTGTTCGTTTCTAGTACTGCGTCTCCTTTATACCTGATTTGGTATTGTGTTGGCTTCGCTCATGTAGCTACAACTGTTACCATACCGCGAACTATGAACCGAAGCTTGAAATGAAAAGACGCGGTAGCTACATGAGCGAAGCTAAACGGACTTAGCTTCGATCCCAGTGCGGTCTGCGCTTAAGGTGTGGACTAACGAGACTAAAGTCTTTTGAAGTAAACACACGCCTAGCACAAACTTAGTTAGAGGGCTAAATAGGAATATTAGTATCTGTCCTATGAGCAACCCACATTGCTAGTATTTTTTTGAACCCATGTCCTACAGCAGAAGTCAGCACAATATCGGCATGAATCACATGAATGTCGGCTTATGCCGATGCCGTGGTAAAAGTACAATATTACCGAGCCAGCAAGGTGCTTATGTGGCTGGCAGACGCCCTGGATGCGCTGGATGTTACATTTAAGTAACATAACACAACATAACATAACATAACGCCTGTATTCCCCGAAGGGTTAGGCAAAGGTGTGGGTACCTATAGTGCACCCACACTTCGCCCAGTTATGCTTAAGTCCCATGTAATAGAGGGCCAGCCTATAGCCATGAACCGGACACAATTCCAGACTCCGGACTGCTACTAAAATATTTCAAATGGAAAAGCCAATAACACTTTGCCTGAACCGGGGAATCGAACCCAAGACGCTTAGCAGGAGCGCTTGCGATCACAGACCAACGAAGTAGTCACACTAAGTCTAATACCCGTATTTATAAACAAGTAAAAGTGATTATTTCAGTAAAAGTAATTACTCAAGTAACGATTTTTATTCTAAAGTTTAGTAATTGCTTGAATTTAGAACTGTCAAAGGTTAAAGTTCTTAGCCAAGTAATAGTCACCATTTTCTTTACTTAGGGCCGGTTTTTTGATCCGTAGTTAACTCAACCAATGGTAACATAGTAACTAATGGTTGAATTTTGGCTGAATGTGTAGTTGCTGAGCCTAGTAATTGCAAAGTTTACTTTCGTGATGTGGATCCATTTCATGATTATTCAGCAGATTGTTTTAAAAAGAGATTTCGCTATTTTACTTTTCCAAAAGTTTTGTGATGAATGTGATTTTAACGTGATTTACGGGCTCTTTATAATCAGAGGCACAAACATGCCTTCCTGTAAGTCCATTGTGCCAATTAACGGCCTTACACCCGTATTTATAAACAAGCAATTAATTTCTTAAGCTAAGTAATTTCTTAGTGAAGTCATACTTGAGGATAGAATTCATCATTATAAAATCTTATTCTATAGTCGAGTAATGTAAGATCGACAAAAGCTACGCCTTTCAAAGTTTGAAACAATGCTGCTTGCAAGCTGCAACTATACATATGACAAAGTGACAAAGTAAAACAAAAGACCATAGGAGCGGGGTTTTTTCAATGAATCAGTGTACACAAAATCAACTGTAAGGTGTAAAAAGGCGTCTGTTTTGTCGATAGCACGTTACTTACTTGAGTAATGCTTGAGTAAGGATCAACGTTCCATTGCAAAATCAAACGCGGTCGAGTTCTCAATTCTTAAGTAAACAAAATGGTGACTATTACTTGGTTAGGAATTCTAACCTTTGACAGTTCTAACTTCAAGCAATTATTAAACTGTAGAATAAAAAGTCTTTACTTGAGTAATTACTTTTACTGAAGTAATCACTTTTACTTGTTTATAAATACTAGTATCGGTTTTCATGCCACTAGTAGCTTCCATTTTTTTTTTCTTTTGATTATGGCTTTCCTGTTGATTATGGACGCTCTGACGGCGGACATACAGGAAGAGGCACCCTGGTGCATGCTATTTGCCAACGACATCGTTCTTGTCGGTGAAGATGGACCTGAGATCCAGAGCAGATGGAGAAATGGCAACGGAAACTGGAGAATGTCGACTTGAAAATCAGCAGAACCAAGACCGAGTATATGTTTTGCGATTTCGGCGGTATCTCCAGTGCTGGAGACATAGCGCTTGATGGCGCGCTTCTCCCGGTCTGCCCCGACTTCCGGTATCTTGGTTCACTTGTGCAAAGCGATGGCGACGTAGATCGGACTGTTAAGCACAGAATTAACACTGGATGGATGAAATGGCGGCAGGTCACGGGAACAATCTGCGACTCCCGCATTCCCCTTAAACTCAAGGGGAAGATTTATAAAACAATGGTTAGACCTGCTGTCTTGTATGGATCAGAATGTTGGGCCATAAAAAGAATGAATGAAAGGCAATTGCATGCAGATGAGATGAGAATGCTAAGAGGGATGTGTGGTATTAGGCGAATGGATAGAATAAGAAATGAGTATGTAAGAGGAAGTCTAAAAGTGACACCGGTGACTGAAAAGTTGTGTGGAAATTGGTTGTCATGGTATGGGCACGGGATGCGGAGGAATGAGGAAAATGTCGTCAGGAAAGTGTTGAGTATGAACATGGAGGGCTATACGAGTAAGGTAAGACCAAAGAAACGATGGACTGTGTGAAAAATGATATGGCCAGAAAGGGAGTGACTACCGAGATGACGACTAATAGAGAAGTATGGAAGAAAAAGACATGTTGACAAATGAATTGGGACAAGGGCAGGAGAATGATGATAGTAGCTTCTAATTTTTATTTGAAATCATCATGCATATTTCACAATCGACAGTGTCATATAAACTAAGACTATATACATATAAGGAAGAGAGATCATGAACTTGCCACTACACAGTGAGTTATAGGATAACAAATTAAAAATCACATGTCAGTAACTAATTCAAGTGTAAAAAGATACATTCCATATTTGTACGGTTTCGTATCAAACGTTTTGTTTCTTTCAATAATCACTTCTTTTCTTTAGAAATAATTAAATGAAAAAGTATATTATTATTTAAAATTAGAAGTACCTAATAAATACTTAAATAGTAAAATAAAGTTCTGTAATTATATGGATGTTAAAGTAAAATAATGTACAGCTTACGCACGTATGCCTTCTAATGAAACAAAACGCAGTAACTGTGTGTTATCAGAAAGAAACTACTATCAAACGTTGAATCTTACTCTTCTTACGCATTTTTGCAAGTAAGTGTACTCGACGATAGAATAAGATTTCATAATGAAGAATTCTATACTCAAGTAATGACCAAGTGATTTTAGGTATATAAGCGCCCGATTATCCGGGCGCTTATATACCTAAACTTCTTCCCACGAAAGAATAATATGGACATTCGTTTCTGAATAAGTAAGTAATCCCGGGATCCCGGGGTTGAACAATTTTGTAAAAACAACTGTAACAAACTTAATGGAATTATAGCAGTGGTTATTTTGATTTAGTGTCTTTATTTTATTCGAGACAAATGGAATATCAATAAAAATGATAATGTGCACAATGTGGTCAAGTAGTGGAAATTGATTTATCTATCTAACAGATTAGTGATCGAATCGACAAATTTATTGTATTTTATACGAACAGAAGGGATTCTGAAAGGCATGTCCGTATTATTCCTTTGTGGGAATAAAAGTGAAGTTTAGGTATATTAGCGCCCGATTATCCGATCACTGGTAATGACTTCTCTAAGAAATTACTTAGCAGCAGATAATTGCTTGTTTATAAGCACGGGTGTAAGTAGGTACAGACTCCAGCACATCAAGCCACTACAATCTGTCAAATTTCGCTTATAGATTTTCAACTTTATCGCTAAAGCATTAGGTTCAAAGTTGATTGGGAAAATTTGACAGTTTCGGGTAGATTGATGTACTGGCGTCTGTACATTTGCTATACTATTGCTATTATTGAAGGCCATTTTAATGCACCCTACACTTTTGACGTGACCTCCTACCTCAAAAACTGCATTTAGCTTTACAATATTAAAACTTAAAATAGTTCTCTAGAACTTTTCAACGATTCGTAACCAAAGTCCAGAAATACGAATAGAATATTTAAGTGTCTCCATTTTATATAAACGCCCGGTTTTAAAGTTAATTTTGTTCGCGTGACAAATCCGTTGTGAGATTCTGTGGTAGAACTGAAATAGGTGAAAATCTACTTAATTGGAAATAGCAAAGTGCTGTATAAATGTTTAAAATAGTCGAAGACACACAAATAACACATATCATCACGCCTGTAATCCCCAAAGGGTTAGGCTGAGGTATTAACTATTACTGCTATCTTTGAAAGGAGACTGGGCGATATTGTATGGGAGTGGTCTATGTACCAATCGGGGTTTACGGTTTTGATAATTATGTAGCATCAAAATCTGAGCCGCCAGTTTGAGAAAAATATACTTGTAGAATTTACAAGTTTTTCAGGGGCAGGTTAACCGTTGTATCTACAGGAAACCGTTCTGAGGAGACTATCTCTAACTTTCTGAGTTAACTGCATTCAGAGATTTCGTAAAAATAGTAAAATGGTAGTTAGCTATAAAAATGCATTAAACAAAGTTTAAGTGTAAATTGCCCCTTATCATCATGTATATTTTTCAAAATCTGTAAATGTGTCCTAAGATTTTTTTGCTGTAGCTACAAAGGTTAAGGTACCCGCCCGAATATCCACCCTGTACCTATATTTAAAAATTGTACCTATTTAAAAAAAATCCGGGTCAGATTTTGATGCCACTTTGCACAGAGGTAAAGATGAAGTACCCGTACACAAATATCACAACCATATCGCTATTGGTCCATATACCACTTTTGCCCCAGTCTATTTTAAATATAAGTTGGCAGTTCATAGAAAAACGTTTTTACGTTTATAATTGAATACAATTCTCTTTGAAATAGCATGAAAGTCTGCAGACTTTAAGGATCGCATGACTAGACCCAATATTGCAGGTGAGAGTTCAGGCAAAACCTAAATAAACAAATTAACTCCGTAAATGTACTTAACAAGGTCTCCACCTAATAAACTGATGGCAACAAATCCTGCTCAGGAATCAAATATTTACTGCTAAGTAACTAAGCGTTGAACAAATTAACTCTTACAAAGAGCTAGATTAATTTGTGCACATGAACATTTATCTTAATTCAGTGAATTACAGGCAGAAGAGCGCACAGTCTGTTGTAGTGGAATTTATGGAGTGACCCAACCATTTGTAGTCGTCGTGGTAAAGAATTTTATTTGGTAAAACGTTGGTACCTAACGAATAATTTCTTTGAAAAAATTTGAATGTATGTTCGTCTAAATAGAGTTGCGTTTCTTTTAATTTTGCTTAAGGGGCATCGGCTAATGTAGCCCGCAAGGTTGGAATGTTCTTACGTTTTTTTTGCAATTTGCTGGTCAGTATCAGGTTGTAGTTATGTTAATCAAAATAGAATTCGCGACCGTAACAATTATGTATTTAGAATAAACATTAGAATTACCATACACCTCGCTAAGTTAGAAAAATCAATCTGCCTAGCCTTTTCCCAACTATGTTAGGGTCGGCTTCCAGTCTAACCAGATACAGCTGAATACCAGTATTTTACATGGAGCGACTATCTATCTGACCTCCACAACCCAGATACTGGGTAATACGATACCCCTTGGTAAGACTGGTTATCAGAATTTCGGGCTTCTGACGACCCGTAACGACTGTCAAAGATTCACGAATGCAAGCCGGGACCAACGGCTTAACGTGCTTTCCGAGGCACGGAGGAGTCTCGGTATGCAATGACAGAGACCCATCCACAGAACAACCCCGGCAAGCGAAATTTACCCTTATGGATCGACCCGTGCGGCTGCTATTACCACGAGCTCCTCTCTGAGTTAGAATAGGCCTCAATTATCATGATTTCATGAAATAGTCTTTCGATACGGTGATTTGAACATATTGATGATTTTAATTAGGTATAATTCTGTAAATACATATTTGTTACGGTCGCGTATCATATTTTGATCAACATACAACCTTATATTGCCCTGCAAAGTTCAAAAAACGTAATTTCGCGGGCTAATCTGGCGCTTTCGCCTTATGATTAAATTAAGAAATCATACAATTCTCAAGCATAATGTCAAGGTTGCTATGAAAAATAAATCCGCATTCACAACACAAGGCATTTTCTGAGAGTCATTTGTTTTTCATTCATTAAAATACTTTGGTAAACAGTCTCGGACTTCAAATTATTTAATTGCTACCTCCTTGACATAATCACTGCTACAGCTTTGTTTACTTGTTAGTCAACTACATAATTTAAGTGAACCTAACATTGCATACAATAGTGTTCGCACTTTTCTTTTTAGAATAACTCATGGGGGAGCATTTTCAACAAAAGCCAGTTCCTGCTACACTTTTACAGTTTTATTTAGATAATCTTTAGTTCATTTGACTTTGTAAAGCGGTCCGTCGATAGTTCCCCTTTGAGCTCCAACACTTACCGTTTCCCTGAAATGACTTCAAGCGATTCAATATTATTAGCATATTCAATAGACGTATGTTTACAAACTAATGCACAAACTTCGTTAGTGATTCCAGACATCGTGAAATCTAAATTCATTGATCGATCTTAACTTACAGTACAAATGGAATGGAAAAAACAGAGTAGAAAGAAAAAACCGGTCCAGTGCGTGTCGGACCACGCACAATGAAGGGTTCCGTAGTTGGGATGAATTTGTCCCAAGAACAAACTTAACATTGTAGTTGAAAAACATGTTTTCCCATACATTCCAACTGCCAATGTAAGTTTGTACGCACAATATTGAGAGATTTACCATGTTATTTGAAAACAATAGACTTCTTTATAAGTTTTCGTGTAATCTATAGGTATAGAACTATTTTCTGTATGTATTTCAAAATTTTAGGCTCAGTAGTTTCGGAGATGGGGAATGGTCAAATTTCGTCTATTTTCTTAAATAACTTTAAAATAATTTATTTTAACGTTATAAAAAAATATATATATTATCATTTGATATGTCACACGGTACAGTGTGCAAAACTTTTTTTGTAATTTTCTCATTTTCCCCTTAAAATTATCGCGTAAAAAATTAAGTTAGATTGTAATTAATTATTAAGAACCTGGTTCTTTTTAATAAAGGATAAACAAAAATCACCTCTGTCACTCTCTCTTTTTGGTAGAATGCTCAATTATAGCTAGTAACTTCTAATGGGGAAGAAAACTGTCGAATTAGTTCCGCATAGATGGCGCTAAGTGTTTGTTACTTTCATTCAGTTGTCAATGGAGTTTCTTGTCCCCGATTGGTGATTGGTCGCTTTGTCTTCAAGATGAATTTGACAAGTGACAAACACACAGCATTCTTTTGCGGCGAAGCTTCCAGGAAACAACCCCATTACCCGACACCAGGCTTAGGTTACTCCTCCCCCCTCTCCTCCTCCTCGCCTCGACTAGTGATGACTGCTCCGTTGGTCTATTGGTCGCAATTGGCAAGCGCTTAGGTCGAATCCCGGGTCGGGTGAAGTATCTAGTATTGGGTTTTTCCATTAGGAATTTCCGGAGTCTGGATTTGTTCCCGGTAGATGGCAATAGGCTCGCCCCCTATTACATGGGACTTAAACATAACTGGCTGAATGTCGGTGTACAATAGGTACACGTCTGCCTAACCCTTCGAGGATTACATGCGTGATGTTATGTTATACTAGGTAGGTACTCACGGGTCCTTAAAAACATGGCATTTGGATCAAACTACACCCAGCGGTAGTTAATGTTGCCCAAGCCCCAAACGCGAAATCGTGAACAAACTAAACCTATTCCATTTTTAACGAGAATAGATACCAAGTTTTTTTCTCTAGTTGGGTTAAGTGGATAATTCGAGAAAAGTTTAGATTAACATGAGTAAAAAATGTATTTAAAATAACTAATCTCTGCCTTACATTTGTATCTGATTCCTCCAATGGCTAGTAATTACTGCAACTGCAGAGTCAACGATACATTTACACCAAACTATTTTGTTTCAGACGCTGGATGAATGGTCTTTCGACGTGTTCGCTCTGCACGAGGCATCAGGCGGAGCGCCGGTCAAGTACCTTGGTTACGAGCTTCTGAACAGATACGGCATGATACACAAGTTTAAGGTAAGGTCAATAATTCATTATAATCTGAATGTCCTTGCGCATTTTCTTTAGCAGTTCTTTAGTAATTTTCGGCGTGACTGGCATACCTGACATCAACGGTCGGTCAGTAGCCCACCAGACATAACACTCGTCCGGTCGGAGGATCCTCCCTTTTCTAGAGGATGAGTGAACTTTACACCCTGTTCCTCATTCCTCTATACTGGTGACCTTACTGGTGAACATGGACCTTAGCGCAGCCTTCGAGCAGCTAGTTCAGCGTGTCATCATCATCACATCCTCAAACTTTCGAGCGGTGAGTCACACAGCCAGCCAAAACCCATGGCTTCAAATGGTATCCCGACCACCAGCGTGTAGTGGAGCGGCGCGCTAGCATCAGATGGGATGACACTGACAGCCTCTTCCCGCTCACTTCACCCAAGATTTCAAGGGGAGATTTTTACAGAATATACAAGGTTACTGATAATTCGACGTATTCCTTGCAGGATGTCATAGTAGGGTTAAAATGCAACAAATTAAGCCAACCAAATGTTCTACCGAAATTCATTAGTTTTTAAATTACTTAGATTTTTAGTTTTTTTTTTTATGAAAAATGTACTATACTGAAAATTATGTTGTTATCGAAGCTGATGCCTTAACAGATCTTTGTTAATATTTAAATTAACAAAGATCTGTTAAGCAGTTCTTTGGCAATAATCACTAATTAAATACTTTATTTTTCGTTGTCATACTTCATATTAAAAAAAAATGGCGGTTTAATTTTTTGCATTTTTACCTTTCTATGACGTCCTGGAATACGTCCAGTAAACCTATATAGCTCTGCTGGTTACAAAATGACTACTCGTCTCAGACAAGTTTCCTGATTGAACCTGGAAATCTTTACTTCTGGGCAAAGTTCACTACGCTGTCAAAAATTTTAAAAAGATAAAGCTACAACAAACACTTTCTTAAAATATTTTTATGTAAATCTAATTTGGAAATGAAGCTTCAGCAATGATTGATAGTGTTATTGAGTTTCTAGATGGATGGATACGCTATCATTAATCATCAACATTTTATTTAAATACTTGTGAAAATGGACCGTGAGACAATAATGACACTTGAAGGTACTTAGGCTCAAAATTTTTCTGGTCCCCTGGTGAGTGGTCCTAGAGATGACCCTAGTAACACGACATTTAACTCCTGAGTGGCGCATGATACCGCACAGATGATATATCATGAACGGATGATATATCATGAGGTGAACGTTCGTGATATATCATGAGGTGAACTCCGTTCACCTATTAAACCCTATTTTTTCAAGACGCTAAAAATGTCACTCAGTATATAAACGTAAAAACCATCGCCAACACATTGACTTGAACCTTTGTAGTATCACGCGAATCTCAAGGGGTTCGTCATGTGTTATGTTAATTTTGAATTCTTAAGCTTTATTCGTTAACAGCTGAGCATTCGAGCATTTTGTCTTGTTACCTTTTCATCTGCATTTGTCGGCTTCAGATAATAAGTCTTCTGTAACACTTCTGGTTCCCGTCATAAAATAAGGATACTAATACGGTGAATATAAAAGAGGCTTCTTTAACGAGAGTTCAGTTGCTTTTTAACCGACTTCCAAAAAGGAGGAGGTTAGGTATATGTTCGACTTTATCAATTTTTTTTTTTATATATGTCCACCGATTTCTATGTCAATAGTAGACCGATTTTGAAAATTCCTTATTTGTTTGCAAGGTGCTAAGTAATAACCAATATGCACGATGTATGCAATATATTTTATCGATATTGAAGACATGTTATAAAATATAAAATAGGAGCTCGTGGCTAAGTAATAACAGCCGCACGGGCGATCCAAAAGGTTAAGCTACGCTTGCCGGGGTTGGTCTGTGTATGGGTGACCATCTTTTCATACCGAGACTCCTCCGTGCCTCGGAAAGCACGTTAAGCCGTTGGTCCCGGCTATCATCCGTGGATCTTTGACAGTCGTTACGGGTTGTCAGAAGCCCGAAAGTCTGACAACCAGTCTTACCAAGGGGTATCGTATTACTCAGTAGGTTGTGGAGGTCAGATAGGCAGTTGCTCCATGTATTCAGCTGCATCCGGTTAGACTGGAAGCCGACCCAACATAGTTGCGAAAAGGCTAGGCAGATTGATTGGTTGAAGACATGTTATAACTTGTCTTCTATTAAAAATACATTTAAGGGAATTGAAAATTTTAAATTAAATTTTACCTAATGTAAAACTAAGCCTGATGAAATCAAGTAAAAACATTTGGAAAATCAATTGCCCCAAATCTACCCCGAAATGTCGATAAGTTAAATTAACCTTCGTTTTGGAAGACATTAATCCAATTTGTCGGTTAGTTACTCCCCGGGAAGGTTGCCTTCCTTTCTTTCATTTATCTTTTAAATCATTTCAAGAAGAAGCTCAAAAGATTCAACTAAGTGAATTCTATTAGTATAATCACATGTTTTTTGTATTTTTGTGGACATTTCCTGACGATTCATCCCGTTATTTCATGCCAGTTCATGATAGTAAAAACACATATAAATACATGAATAATGAAAACCGTAATTTCCCAATAAAAATACATAAACTCACGCTTTCTTCCCATGGGAGTAAGCAGATACTACAGAACGCCACCTGCTACGATCCTTACATACTCCAATTGCCCAATAAAAGTAATTTTCTAAAAATAACATAACTATTCCAGGACAAATATCGTCGCCTTGGAGGGCAATAGAGTCAAGCCACAGAACTGCACTCTTATGAGTTACAGACATTTAATTATCTTAGAATATTTGACTCTTATTGAAACGACAATAAAGTTTATAGGCAAATTTGAAAAAAACTTGCTTACAGTCATGATATCTGTTAGATTTATTGACTACTATAAACTATGGCTCTTTCTCAACACGTTATTGAATTATGCAAAAATTGTGGCTTAGCTCTATTGCCCTCTAAAGCGACGATATTTGTGTGCATGAACATGTCTGTTTGTCCCGAGTCTGGGTGTAATTATCTATATAAGTAAGTATTTACAAAAAAAAAATTGTATATGTAATATATCTGTCATCTGTATATGTAAAAGGCGCCGAATAGGGCTGATGAGGAGGGTTTCATGACAGTGCAAAGGAGGAAGCGCCGATCCCGAACCAACAAGAACCTCTACGGCAAAGCTCCTACTAAGCCAGAAGTGAGCCTGCGTGCCGCTAAACCGAACACACCGGTGTACATCTCCCGCCTGCACTACAGCACTAAGGCGGAGGACATCGTGGAGTACGTGCGCCAGAAGACAAGGTACATTCCGAGGGTGCAGTTACTGGAGTCGCGCCGCAACGTCAATTTCAAGGCGTTCGTGGTGCGAGTACCGAATTGTTACCTGCCCGTCGTTATGGAAGAAGACTTCTGGCCGCAGGACGTGGTGTTCCGTCGCTTCCGCGGAAAAGTGCCACGGGACAGCTCAAGGACAAGCGAGTGAAGTGAAGTGCTACTAACATAGTTTTAAGCTATATTTATTAACACAAGTTTTGTTTTATACTTTATATATGTTAGTTTGTAAGGTATGTATCTATGGGCCATTGTAGCCTGATAATAAATGTTTTATTATTATTTTTATTATATGTCTGTATATTTCCATACTACAAGCTCTGCTTAGTTTGGGATCAGATGACCATGTGTGAATAATGTCCCAGGATATTATTATTATTCTATAAATCTCAGGACCCTGGGTCCCGGACCTTTGGAAGGCGTACGAGGAGCCGAAGCCAACTCGCAGAGGCCGCTTAGATAATTTTAAATGATGAGGAGGCACCAACCGAAGATTATCCCTGTATGCACTATGCAAGTGCACCCAAGGACAACCCCCGGTTGGTACAGGACTATAATGTTGTACGTGGAAACAAAACATATTGGGCTATGGGTTTAGGTGGCTAAAGTGGATGGGGTAACTTGAACTATAGAAGAACTATGTCCCCTGCCTGACCAATGTTATATATTATACACGGATAAAATGGCAGGGGGTGACTTGCACACTCAATAATGGGCCCCCGGAAACGGCCGCTAGCACATAGTGACGTAGCGACGTGTTGCCCCGTCCTGAGGTGCTTGAAAAGTGGAGAGGTATCCCACGGCTATCAGGACAATCGCGGAAGTACGGTCAAGATCCCTACCAGCACCTTACTGGAATACTTCCTTCCTCCGAGCACGTTTGCTCTTGCGAATCTCCACTCAAGCCGGCCAATAAAGGCAAGAAAGTGGTGGGAGCTCTGTTCTTCGTCAGTGTTCACTCCAGCCGGCCAATAAAGACAAGCCAGAGATGAGGACACGATTTCTCCCGGGAGATAGGGTCTGTGGGGTCGCTACTGCCCAACAGCTCGCCACATGCTGCCTTGCGGGTTTCTGTATCTCTCTTGGTCTGGCTCCTCATCCTAGACCCGTTCCGGCAAAGTAAACTCTACCGGCACAGACCTAAAGTTCGGAGTGCGCAAGCCCCACCACGACGTCAACGTAGAGATACAGCGGTGGGGTTATTATTATTATTTAAAAAGTTTTATCTCGCTCGCAATATTAAAGTTGTGATTTCGGGAAAAAAATGCCAGGGGAAGTCGTGATGGAAGTTTTAATAGGCTGCCAGCGTTAACTAAAAAGTTTCAGAATACGCGTTGGAGGTAATTTTTAACAAGGGCTATATACTATTTTGTGGTGAAAATATTGATGAAATTATATGTAATATTTCCAAAGAATCCCCAAGGATTTTTATTACAGTGTCATTGTTTTCAACTGCTTTTGTTATTCAAATATCTTTAATTTTGAGGCCACGGGCGTGCTGTTTAAAGGTTTAAATAAATACATTAAGTATTTCCTCAAGGGAGATTATTAAGTCCAAAATTGTTTGAATGTTTTAGCACAAATACAGTTACTCTTCATGTACCTAATTTAAATCAATTCTGCATACGAAATTTGATGTAGTACATTACATCTAAGTCTTTATAATAAAATATCCGAAGCATTTCAATTTCTAGATCAGACCAAGGCAAGTGGAGAATGTCGTAGAAAACTTCGGTACTTACTTTATTTCCTGCGTTCGCAGCAGTTCAGCACGATTGAATTGAAATGGGATTTCCGAGTTTAATTCTAAGTTTAGAGAAAGGCATTCCATGCTGAAAATTTACTTACAAGTGGGTCTTTCATTTAAATAGGCAGACCTTTTACGTGTTTAGGTAGGTGTTACGATAAAAATGCTTTCTGGTTTTAACTTAAATGACTCAATCGTATTTCTCAATATATTTTGATAGTTGAATCTCATGTAATACATACCTCTAATAAAACCACTTTTTATACTAATAGATTATAGTTTGCTAATATCAAACTTGGCACATACTTATAATCTCGATATTACAATCACTATCACTTTATTACAATTAGTATAACTTTAATATAATTTCACTACGTAAAACCGTTATTCGGAACCTTTCGATTGTTCACCGCGATCTAACTGAGCGACTACAAGCACGAGTCTGATCAGCTCGTCCGCATATTTCCCACCATGTGCTATTCCAACGACATGGCGGTTGGCTGTGTTGCCAATTGAAATATGTATGTAAATAATATCTAGAACATAGTATTATACAAGAAATCACGACATAACTATGTCTGAGTTCGTCTTTTATTACGATTTAAGTAGGTACTATTTTGGCCACGCCACAATTGCGGCGATAAGTCCCCTCTTGGAGGAGTGATTGGAGAGGCGCCACGGCGTCCTCACCTTCCGCCAGACGCAGATCATCACTGGACACGGTTGCTTCGGGAGGTACCGGTTGTGGATAAGGCAGGAGGAAACGCCCGGCTGTTACCGCTGTGTGGATTGCACGGAGGACACGGTGGCGCATACGGTGGAGGCCTGCCCGAATTGGGCGGAGCACCGTCTCGTCCTCGCGGAGGCGATCGGAGGCGGCAATCTCTCGCTTCCGGCCCAGGTCCAGGCCATGGTACAGAGCGAGAGTGCATGGGATGCCGTCATCTCCTTATGCGAAGCAGTCATGCTCTCGAAGGAGGAGGCGGAACGCGTGAGGGAGAGGCAATCTTTGCGCCCTCACGCCTCTAGTCGCCGCAGGAGACGCCCTGGGTGTCGGAAATTGATAGCCGATTCCCGGCCACCGTAGGCGCTGGCTTGCGGTAATGGTGAGCACTGAGTAGCTCGTCGTCCGGTAAGGACCAGGCCTGGGTCGACGGTGCGTTGTGTTCCACGCGCGCTTCAAAGAGATATCAGCACTAACTGAAGGGGTCTGCTAGGGCCAATGCCTGCCAGGGTTGCGGGTTGTTTGAAATAGTTACCGTGGCCCTGGCACAGGCAACTGAAGGAACACGGGTGGGTTTAAGTCTGACACGCCCTCACGCTCTGCCCAGAAGTTTTCCTGACAAGCCATAAACCATGAACCTAGAATTTCACTACTCATAATAATTATGTTAGGTACCGGCATAATCTGATTTTCAGATAAACTACTTTGTCCTCGCCCAATTACGTGCGCCGTTGGTGAAATGGGAAACATCAGTTTTTTTTTTTAACTGACCAGTCTCCTGGCAGAAATTTCTTAAGAAATTAATAGTACATTTGTACTCAATCTTTCTTTTACTCTTGTTTCCTTGGTTTTTGGTTACTTTTTTTGCCTTTTGGATAAAAACAGGTTGGGACAACCTAATTTTCTTTTAGGGCTTAAGTCAGTCAGACGTTAAGATAGGCATTTGTCCGAAGATTATTATTTCATTAAACTCTAATTATAAATACTTTATTGCTCTTGTCATCTGATATTTATTAGTTTAACTTCCCCTATGGAGTTCGACTCTTCACAGTATCTACATAAGTAGTTGGCTCTAGCAGAACGAGGGTTTCGCTCTGAGGGAAAAAACAAAAACAACGCTTAGTTTATAAGCTGTCTGCGGCTAATATTTCAGCAAAAAACCATCTTCCTGTGCGAAAGCTAGTGTCAAGTATTTCATTAATAACGAACTGGTTCCTCTTCACCAGGTCCCGCCCACAACACTGGAGAACTTCCTCAACAGGATAGAGGAAGGCTACTGCAAGTTCCACAACCCTTACCACAATAACCTCCATGCTGCTGACGTCGCACAAACAGTCCACTACATGCTGTGTCAGACTGGACTGATGGTAAGCAAGATTATAAGGTAGACACGCTGAGATATAATTGCCTGAGGATCCGGTACGGCTCTAATAATTCTTCCATATCCTAAGGGCACGTCTTTCCTACCATTATCGCGCCCCCTGGTCTACTCCTTGATATGCAATGGTCTCTGTAGCCATGAAACATGAGGCTAGTGTGAATGTTACTATTCAGTCGAGATGTCGTGTCTGGTCAAACCACGCTGGGGTCGGTGTATTTAACTCATTGATTAAGAAGGTACTAAGCGCGCAGTGGCGCCCTGCAAACTTGCCACTTAAAGGTGTGCACAGCACTTACAGTTTGTCTATTTGATTTAACTAGGTGATTACAGATTTATAGATAATCATGAAATCAAATAACATAATAATAATAAATTCAAATAAATTAATAATAATAAAATCAAATTAAATTTGTAATAATAAAATTCAAATTAATCAATAATAATACAGTCAAATTAATAAAATAATTAGGTACCTACATTAATTAAAAAGTAACAAAAAAGTAAAAAAAGTGTTTATGCGACAGACCAGATGGCTTGGTTGGTTAAGATACCACCTATCATGCCGCAGGTCGAAATAACAATAGTAAACAAAATTAATATTAATATTAAAAAAATACAAAATTAACAAATTTAAAAAATAAAAGACTGGTGCGAGGCCAAAAGGCTCCTATCTCAGCAAAAAGCTGCGATATTTAAAAAAATACCGCAGTTCTGGTATTCTGATAGGGCCCATGTAATGCCACGGACACACCTACGGACATCTATAAATCCGTAAGGTAATAAAATTAAAAATTAAGAAAATAAAACACACATAATAGAATACCTACCTATAATTTAGAAAGAAAAAACAAAATCCGTAAATAGTACAATGGTCGACTCACTCCCGACGCCTTTTAATCACGACAGTTCCAAGTATGACTAAACGAACTTTTATAAGGTCGTGCGTAACAATTAGCAATATTTGTATGGTCGACTATGTATTTGACCTCAAAGTGGTTGTTGTGAATCCGTCTAATTCCTGTGCTAGCAAGAAGTGATTTGATAATTATAATTAAAATACAAATTAGACAAACAATTAAAGTGCAGAAAACAAGCTGACTCAGTACAATTGACTTGGTTTAATCGGCCAAACTTGTTAGTTAAAGTTAAGGAGTTGAATTAACAAGACAATACTAAACTCTACGATAAACCAAAGGAACCAAAACTAATTTAACCATTTCAATCAGAATGGAGTTAATACCCCATGACGACTAACAGCTTCTGAGATCGGTGTTTTCAATTCTTCAATGCAAGGTGCATTGCTAATAAACACTAATAAAATAATAAACATAACAGCTTGGCACAGCTGTTAAGTTTATTATGAAAGTTATTTTATTCGTTTTACGTTTTTAAAGTCGGTGTTTACTTTATTTTTGTATAATCTATGATGTATTTTAGAACGTAATTTATCAGACAAACACCTAGTATCATTGTCCTACAATGTTAATTAGTAGATTACCTCAACGAACCGTAACTGCTTTTAGATTTATAATGCTAGATGAAATACTCACAAGCCATTCAAGACGTAAACTTCAAAACCTATAAAGTCGAAACAATAACTTCCTAGCAAACCATTTTTCAAAAATCTAAAAACTAAACTGTTTTCATACTTACGAAGAACTATACAAATGAGGCAATCAACTTAAAGATTAAAAACTAAACCGTACTTTTTCTCCACAGAACTGGCTATCAGACCTGGAGATCTTCGCGACGCTGGTAGCAGCTGTGATACACGACTACGAACACACGGGAACTACCAACAACTTCCATGTGATGTCGGGATCCGACACCGCCCTGCTGTACAACGATAGGGCTGTCCTCGAGAACCATCATATAAGTGCTGCTTTCAGGTAAGGATCAACTACAGTATACAAGGTGTAGATGATGAAGAAGCTCTTATAATATGAAATGAGGAGTTTTAAACACAAGTATCCTCCATCCCGGAGGCGAAAGTTTAGGGTAGCCTGCGAAATTCAAATTTTCTTAAGTTTTCTCCAATTTGCAGGTCAGTATTAGGTTGTAAGTTGATCTGAATATGATTTGCGACCGTAACAAATCTGTATTTAATAAATTATAATAATTAAAATCATCAGTACAACTCTCCAAGTTCATATAATAATCATATAAGAAGATTCATATAAGGAGTCGTTTCACTCAAACTCCTACTTTTTGGGGTACATATGTTCCTGTAACTGATCGGCTTGAGCTCCTAAGCATGGAGTTGACATCTGGTCTCAACTTCGGCGCCACCATCGAGTACAAAGCCCAAACTGCGGCCAAGAAACTGGGCGTCCTAAATAGGGTGAAGCGATACTTTACGCCTGGACAGCTTATAACTCTTTACAAAGCGCAATTCCGATCCTGCATGGAGTATTGCAACCACCTTTGGGATGGATCAGCTAGCCGCGCTTAACTCGGTTGAACGCAGGGTTAAGAGGCTCATTGGCGACCTAAAACAGGTGGATGCCAAGATTCATAGCTCGGCTCATCGCCGCAAGGTTGCCTGCCTGCCGGTCTTCTATAGATTGTACCTCGGTGAGTGTGTTCAAGAACTCCACGACCTCATTCCACCGGCCCCCTTCTACCATCGTACATCTAGACGCACTGTCAGTTACCATCCCTACCTAGTTGCTATTCCACCAATTCGCACTAAGCGTTTTCAAATATCTTTTATAATGCGCACAGCAAAAGTGTAACTCACTACCTTTTTTTTTTTTGTGGATGGGAAATCATCAAATAACTTCTCCCGCTCTGGGTGGAGCGGAAGGGCGTGTCAGACTTTTACTGACTACAACCCACCCGTGTTCCTTCAGTTGCCTATGCCAGGGCCACGGTATCTTTTTCAAACAACCCGCGACCCCAGCGGCATCGGCCCTATTGGACCCCATCTCTTGCTGACATATCTTTGAGGCGCGCGTGGAACACAACGCGCCGTCGACCCGGGCCTGGTCCTCACCGGACGGCGAGCTACCCACTACTCACCGTCCGCAAGCCCGCGCCTACGGTGGCCGGGAATCGGCTATCGATTCCCGCCGCCCAGGGCGTCTCCTGCGGCGACTGAGGGCGTGAGGTTGCCTCTCCCTCACGCGTTCCGCCTCCTCCTTTGCGAGCATTACCGCTTCGCAGAAGGAGGTGACGGCCTCCCATGCACTCTCGCTCCGCACCATGGCCTGGACCAAGCTCGGACGCGAGAGATCGCCGCCGCCGATCGCCTCCGTGAGAACACGGCGGTGCTCTGCCCAAGCCGGGCAGACCTCCACTGTATGCTCCACCGTGTCCTCTGGGCGATCCACACAATGGTGACACCCGGGCGTTTCCTCCCGCCTTATGCGAAACAGGAACCTCCCGAAACAACCGTGTCCGGTGAGGACCTGCGTCAGGCGGAAGGTGAGGACGCCATGGCGCCTCTCTAACCACTCCTCAAAGAGGGGACTTATCGCCGCAATTGTGGCGTGCCCAGCGCTGGGCTGCGACAGTCGCACTCTCCAAACTCACTACCTGCGTCTATGTTTCCGAGTGCATACAACCCCAATCTCTTCAAAGAGAGAGTGAACAGGCTTCTGGGTAAGCTCACTCCATTGTCGAATTTGTCTGTATCGCCTCCAACCTAGACCAGAGTCAAGAGCAAACCCATCTTAAATTAAAATTTAAAAAAATATTACTCTATTGAATGATTATTTCATGAAATCTTAACGTTTGAGGTCTTTTCTAACTTACGAGTTGTATTACTGATTGTAATGATTATAATTCTGTAAATATATGTTTGTTCCGGTCGCGAATTATATTGGAATCAACATAAAACCTAATACTGACCTGCAAATTGCAAAAAAACATAAGAATATTTGACTTTCGCGGGCTACCTTACCACGGAAGTGCTAAGGTAGCCCGCGAAATTCAAAAGACAGACGACAGTCATAGTGTAAACCATGTGCATAAAACAATTGACGGTTTGAAGTGCGACAAAAAATATTGGATGCTAAAGGAAACGTCTTAGTTTGGATTTCACCAATGAAACTGAACGCGATCAGGACATCTAACAATAAGCCGAGTTCGAGAGCTGTCAGTGTCAATATTCCAAAGAAAATAATGACAGTGACAGCTCTTAAACGTAAGTACGTGCTGATCGCGTTCAGTTTCAATTGGTGAAATAGAAAGTTAACGATTCTAACTACACACTACAGGACCTAGAAACGTGAAGATACTATACTAGATAAGATACTTGGTATTTGCTTAATCTTTATACAGAAATCAAATACCGGTAGACGTAACAACGAAAAAGATAATGTATTCCATAACTCGCGGTACTAAAATTTCATATAGGCGAACTTCACCCAAGGCCAGCTCTGTATATTAAAACGGAAAACTAAAACCCTTTCGCTCAGTATTGTGTGATGGATAACGCCGACGATTTACATTTGAATCAAATATAAGCGCGTTCGTCTCCTCGATATCTTTGTAAACGTTTATTTCAAAGGAATTATTGTATTTTTTTGTTAGGACGATGTAGTTGATAATCCTTTACGGAGTTTTTTCGAAAGCTAATGATGTCGATTCTGTTGTGCACAAACTAAACTTAACTTAGGCAATTGCTAACTTTTTCTCTCTAACAAAACAAGAAAGAGACGGACGTAAATTAGAGCTTTCAAATTTAGTTGAACTAATGGTTCTATACAAATCGACCGTCCCTATTAACAATGTCGGTTCTGCAGGGAGACTACTTTTTAGTTCCTACTGAACAGTGGTATTTTTCGCAGAACTGACATTGTTAATATCATAAAGATTACTTTTATCGTTAGGGCAAACTTTGAACTGCCCTCAGTTCAGTTTGTTTTGACAGTGACGAATTTTTTTAAATTGTAATTCGATTTATGTAAAAAAGTGAATATTGGTAAAAATGTAGATCCGACATTGTTAATAGGGACGGTCGAAATTTAGACGACACGTAAAAACATGTCGACTAAAAATACGGGGTAAACTAGTATGTCATCTCGTAACTTAGTTCATACCTAGCTATAGCCGTCCATTTCTCGCGCTGCCTGTTGGTAAAAGATAGCGATTTTCTAATTTTAGTTTTTTTATTGAACAAGAAAATCGGCAAAATAATGCAATCATAATTTTGAGTATTTTTGAATCTCTATACAATACAGGGTAGCAGGGACATCGACGCGCTACCTGTTACCTTGAATTCAGTACAAGATTCTGAAACCCCAGCGTTCAAATTTTTGATCGGTTATTAAAAAAAAATGCTGTTGCATACATTTTGACTGCGTAGGCCAGCGTCGTCGGTATTGCACTTTTCTATGAAAAACCATTTTTTTTTTTTTTGTGATAATACCGACGGAAAATTGCTC
Source organism: Dicycla oo (assembly GCA_948252095.1). Lineage (NCBI taxonomy): Eukaryota > Metazoa > Arthropoda > Insecta > Lepidoptera > Noctuidae > Dicycla > Dicycla oo. The sequence goes on along the minus strand of OX411712.1, from coordinate 28,702,290 downwards.
CTCTAGGGGGTCTATAATCTGCAAGACTGAGCTTTGCAGGTTTGCGATGGTAAGTCGCCACTTCAACCACGTTTTAACTGTAAACTTTATAATAATATAAATAGAAGAATTAAAATCTACCCTTTACATGGAGTTTACTGAGAAAAAAATTGACAGACTAGCTTAAATAAATGCTTACTTAATTTTGCTGGCTGAAACGGACGCGTTTGCGCTACACAGCACGAATATTTTATTCGCGTTTTGCGCAGCGGTAACCGCTGCTCGATTTTGTACACACTGGCTACAAAGCAGCTCATTGCCAATGAGCTTTTGGCGTTCGTCAAGCATGCCATCGACTACATGGACGAGGTCAGCGTCTTGCAGATCTGCAAGTCTTCCTTCAAAGAGGAGGAGATATGCAGTGCCAAGTTGCTGTTATTTCAATCACTCGACCAAGTTGGACAGATGCCATCTCGCTGGAGGGTGGCGAGAAGAGTCTGCAGGACATCATCGACCTGCTGAAGAGGACCGATCCGGATGATGTGCCAGATTTTCTAGCGAAGGAGCTGCACAAGCTGCCACCTGTCACTTTCGACCACGTCGACGTCACCAGGCTGCTGAAGGACATCACATCTCTGAAGGTGAGCCTGGCTGAGATGAAGTCAAAGTTAGAGTCATCGGATGTCATCATGGGTGAATTGCGAGCCGCAGTAGCATTGTTGCGTAACGCTATTCCGTGAAGTGGGTCACCGGGAGGCTCCAATGTAAACACACGTCGCGGAGCACAAAATGCTTCTGTCTGCAGTTTTCAGTCGGCGAGTGAATCTAAGTCATCAGCTGTCAAGGATGCAAGCGTTGCATCGTGTTCCGCTAATCGCGTCGTACCTGCCGGGGAAGTGATGCGTGTAATAGGTACATCGAGCCCCACACGTACCTGTTTTGCAACTGTCGCCAAGACGAAACCTGGGTCGCAAACAAAACGACAAGCAGAAAAACCAAAAGGGGTAAAGCAGAGTCGCTCAGCATCAAGCGCGGCAAAAGGCGCTGTGAAGGACCACGAACAGCAGGTTCTAACGAAGAGCACATGCGATGAGGAAGGTTTCCAAGGTAGAGAGGAAGAAGAGGAAGCATACTTATCGCAACCAGTGTGGGACGGCGCCGGCAGGATCTAACATGCTACTACGTCCTGCAGTGCCGATGACGCAGCTGTACTTGTCCCGTTTGCACCACTTTACGAAGACTGAGGACATTGTAGAGTACATACGGATGAAGACCAACTGGGGACCTTGAGGGTGGAGAAGTTGGAGGCGCGCCATAACACCAATTTCAAGTCGTTCGTGGTGCGCGTTCCGACTCAGCATTTGGTGACTTTCCTCAAGGAAGAGTATTTGCCGGAAGGTGTGATGTATCGGCGTTTCCGCGGCCGGCTACGCGACACCTCGTAGCGTAACAAGACGCCGTCACTACAAGTGCAGTAGTTTTTAAAGATTGCTGTATAAAATATGTATTAATTTATAGTTACTGTTTTATACTTATATACACATATGTATTGTGTTTTATGGGAAATAGTTGCCTGAAATAAAGAATAAATAATAATAAATAAATTCTTACACTAGCTGTCTCTCATAATAGACAAATTGCACATGTTACACACACAACAAACACACACACACACAAACACTCTCACCCTCACTTCCTTTTTTAAGCTTTTGTGAATTTTTCTTTTGTAATTTTCGATTTTATTATAAGACTTCCCTAAAAATGCGAAAGTCTGGAACAAAAAATGTCTGCAATGGATTTTGGGTTGGGCGTTTATAGCCGCGCCACAGTATTTTACTTTTGCAGCTATCTTCGTGTCTTTTGTTAATTTGTACCTAAATTGCTCCTAATAAAATTTTTATTTTTTATTTTTATTTATTATTAGAATCATGGTTCAAAATTCAAAATTAAAAATATCTTTATTGTGGGCATATGTTAGTTACAGGTCTTAACAAAAAATTAAAGTTCCAATATGTCCTACCTAATAGGCATACAATAATTATTATGAATTGGCATTTAAGTTAAAATAAATTTACATGTTAAATTTAGTTATTAAAAGTGTCAAAATATCAAAATACGGTGAAATGAATAATAATAATAAATAATGGTTAACAATTCAATCAATAATTCAAGAAATCTTGGATCGTGTAGTATGCTTTATCAATTAAAAAGTTTCGTAATTTATTTTTAAATACTGGAAGTTTCTTAGTGCTCAGAATGTCAATAGGTATTTTGTTGTATATTTTTGATGCAATGCCAAAGAAGCTTTTGCTAAATAGAGCCGTTTTATGTGGTACATTAGAAATTATTAACTTTTTAAATTATTAATCTTTTCGATTTGAGTTTGTCAAATAGATTTTCATTTGTTTTTTCTAAATACGGCTACTTCAAAAATGTAAATTGCAGGAAAGGTCAATATTTTAAACTCTTTGAAATATGGTTCACATGAATCAGGAACACGGATACCAGCAATAGCACGTACACACCTTTTTGCGCTTTAAACACTAAATCCCTATTAGTGACGTTTCCCCAATATATGACTGCATATCTTAGTGTCGAAGAAACATAAGCATGGTATGCGGTCAAAAGAACTGATTGATCGACAATTTTGGATAGTTTATATTTATATAAACTATGCAAAATGCAATAAACTTAATCAGTACTCATATGCTAAAGCATATGAGTACTGATTAAGTTTATTGCATATTGTGTCAATGTGTGTTTGCCAAGTCAAATCATTATCTATCCAGAGACCCAGAAATTTACACCCATCGATGGCCGATGCCTGCCACCCGGTATGCCTACATTTCCGATGAAATAAAAAACCGTATCTATTGAATCTGTAATTCTGCTTTTGGGTAATGATGTTTTCCGCCAGCGTGCTTTGCAGAAAAGTATTATAGTTCGATTCAAACTTAATGGCGGCTCGGATATTAGCTGCGAGTGCAGGTATAGTCCGATTCAAACTCAATGGAGCTAAATCTTAAAAAAATCTTTAATCATACATAAAAACTAACTTAACAGAGCTTAGATAAATGGAGTCAAAATTATAGTCGTCTTGACTGTACCTGCACGGTCTGCACCCGCAGCTAACTTCCGAGCCGCCATTAAGTTTGAATCGAACTATACCTACCAAAATTCTGTTATCTACAACATATTTCGCTTTCATAATTATTGTAAACGTGTAGCGATTCGTTTTATAATATCGAAGGACTTTCTGGCACAATTTCTTCTGGATTAAAAAAAATACAAAAGCTTTTCCATCCAAAAAAAACACGCCTTTGCCGTTTATCATCATTATGATGACAAACGATCAATCAGATATCAATCCATTCATTGGTTTATAATAACGTCGACTTTCAATACGACACATGCTGAACAATTTCCAGAAAAAAATATGTCAAAAGCGAAGGTACGTAGATAATGATGTAAATTCTTACAAAAGAATCTCGCTTTTAGGCTGTAAAGGCGTCATAATACGATATAATTTCCCTCGAGACATGAATGTAGCTATTTTTCACTCGAAGTGTGGCCAAAATGAGTTTATCCGAAACGTGGAAGGCAGTGCCATAAAAATATACGTATTATTATCACACGTAAAGACCATCTCTAATAAACACCACGGTAAAATATTAAGTTCCTTTTTTACGCAGATTGCCATAAATATGGAAACGTTTATTAATACTTGTGTGTATCACTGATACATATAAAGTAACGGGAATCACCCACTTAGCTTTTAGAACTTGCGTTAAAAGAACCTCCTGCGTATTACCTACGTGCCGACACCAGATAAGACTGGTAATAGCTTTCAATCGTGATGATAAGTGAATATGGCGATATTCCAAGCGAAGAACCATCAAGTATTAGTTCAGAAGGTCCATCAGTCAATATTCAACAGTGAGGTATTGAAAATAGAGTCAGCCGGCTCTAACTGCTCTGACTCAGAGTACCTAATTAAGAAGGTTCTAAATCCAAAATCCTTAAGGCGAAAGCGTCAGGGTAGCCCGCGTAATTCAAATTTTCTTAAGTTTTTTGCAATTTACACGCAGTATTAGGTTGTACGTTGATCAAAATGTGATTCGTGACCGTAACAAGTATGTATTTAGAGAATTATAATCTTTGAAGTCATCAATACAACTCTTTAAGACCAAGTAATCCTAATGAATTACTATTTCATGAAATCTTGACATCTGAGGATTATACTAACTTACCACAACTTACTTTACTAATGATTATAATTCTATAAATACCTATATTTTTCCTATAGTCGCGAATCATACTCTATTCGACATACAACCTAATACTGACTTGCAAATTGCAAAAAAACGTAAGACAATTTGAATTTCGCGGGCTACCCTGATGCTTCCCCCTTAATAAATTTAACAGAAAACACCTATTTCCGTCATATTCTCGTAAAGGAAATTGATGGTTAATAATCGAGTTCAATGTTTAATATTTGATGTAGACGTGCCGCTGCTGTCGGCAGTCCATGCTCAGCTATCTCTGCCACAAATACCTGTCCGGTGCATTACATACGTTCCGCTTTAATACAAACGTGAGGAATACGTATGCTTTTTATTTGCTGGCTGGGACAGTATTGACTGAGTGCAAGAGGATATTTAGGACATAGTAACAAAATATCCTTTACAAATTAAATATTTTGTTTACAATGGGGTTCTTTCCCGGAAGCTTCGCCGCAAGAGAGCGCTGTGAGTTTGTTACATGTCAAAAGTTTTCGATAAAAACGTACTTGCGTGCTTTTCTTTTCGACTATTTGTGTTGCTTTACAATGTAATGTACCTGGCCTATCACCCAGTTGAAAGATAAGTTGAAAAAATAGGAGTATCACAACAAGGAAGGAAAGCCAAGCTTGTCGTATCTAAGGTACATTATATTTAACATTTTATCGACTTTTAGCCGTTTTCTGGACAATATTATGGTTTTATAAGTTATAAAATAAACTTAACTCATTATTTTTTTTTTCGTTTTAATGACACCAATGATAAACAAGTTACTTGTTACAAAATGAACGGTTATTTGAAAAGAAACCATTTTTTTCTTTACAGGTTGGAAGCTTTTTTACTATTATTAATAAAATGTCATCATTATTAATAGGTATCATACCAACCTATCGTCTTAAAAGTGGTCTCGTAGTCTGTTTCTTTGAAAAGTTTCCCACATAGCCTTGAAAAATCACATGATTTGAATTTTATTAATTTCAGTGCCTTTTCCCACTTTCTCTTCATGCGAAAATAACTTGGGAATTTGTAATGCCTATTTATTTGCATCTAAAGGCTACACAACGACCCATTATATTGATATAAAACACAAAAAAATAAAATATTGTTTAATACATTTGGAGTTTGACAGTTCGTCTGTAATAAACATTTAGCGCCATCTACGTGGAACTAATTTCACAGTTTTCTTCCCCTATCTGCCATACCACCTTTAGGACACAATTAACTGATTAAACCTTTTATGAATTAGATACCCTATTCTCGCGAACAAAACTTGTTAATACCTTTTACGTGCCACATGCCAAGAAAGCAGCGAGACGATACACTCAAGCTCAAGGAAACTTCAGTTTGCTTACAGAGTACTTATCGCAGGCTATTTTCATAGAAATAGGATACTCTATCTTCCGACGATGTCGTGTGATTGATGAACGATGACATCAGCTCGACTTTATGCAAATTTTTTACTCTGTGTCTACGAGGCGACGTGCAGAATGGATTTCTAGTGATTTTGATCAGATATATAAATTATGCTAAATAAGTTACCTACCTATTATGCATTATCTGAACAAACTTATGTGTAATTATTAGTTATTGGAAGCAATGAGAGGTTTAAGTAATTAAACATTGCTTATGCCAATTTAAAAAAAAAAACCGGTCAAGAGCGAGTCGGACTCGTGCACTGAGGGCTCCGTACCATCATATCGAGGGTTCACGGGCTATTTGTATTAAGCGACATCAGTATTACGGAAAAACAGGGCTAGAACAAAGAGAAGAAGTAACGAGTACCATGGTGGAATGAAAAAATAATATGTATAAGTACATAAATACACCCTTCGTGTACAAGATTTTAAACGAGGAAAGAACAACCTCAGCAAAACAGCAAGCAGCCAAACATGAATATGCGTAAGCTGTTTAAAAAAATCAGCTAAGAACTTCAAAACATTCTGCCAACTCAAGGAAAGGGGGGGCGTCAACGTATGGTCACATACGAATAGGTTACTCAAAACCACGTTACAGTCAGCACCCTAATTACGTAGGGTCAGGTGGGGTAAATGCGAGTACCATAACTAGAATGACATATTCAACCTTAGACAACATTTTACTTTTTAGCAGTATTAAATTTATAATTATCACGTGTATTAAGTATTTAGTAGGCTAAAGTTTTAAGTTATTTGTTTAATTATAATCACTCTGATAATTTAGGTAAAAAAAGTTATCTCACTTATTACATTTACCCCGTGTTAGGATAACAGTGTGTAACACGCGGCATCGACGTCACTCAACTAATGACGTTTCATTCACTCATCGATACGTCAAACTCTCCCGAGAATTGATAGGCGCGAAGTTCAAAAAGTACTTTACACATATCAGAGATGGCAGCACCAGTTTTCTTTAGTAGTTAGACCGTAAACAAGCCTTATTGCTTATACCCCGTTATTGCAATTACCCCACCTGACTATAACACAGTTGTGTAAAAATACATAAATTAAACTTACCAAATCAACATCACTATCTAGAACTGTCGTCACTTGGTAATTCATTATTCGATTCTAAAATATTTAACAACTATTCGCCTTCCAGCATTTTTTTACAATTATTATACGATAAAACAATAAGCGCCTACAACTCCACTATTACGCAGTTCGATAAAGCTTTCCCGTGATTTCACGATGACGGCGCATGTGCATCTGGACTGAGGGCCAATTTTTTTTATTCTTGCGAAACCAATTGAGACTTATAGAGATTTTAGTTAAAAATAGTAAAAACTTAAAGCAATGGTCCATAAATTTCTTAAACGTGAATTAAAACTTTTATGAACAAATGACTTGGGCCCTCATTGCAGATGCCTGCATAAATATAGCATAGTCTATATCTCAGAAAGTACTATATCTGCGTTAATCATTTTTATTTAAAGATTTAGTTAAGATTTTCTTAAATATTTTAAGAAATTCCCAAATCTGTAGAATATACGTTACAGATTTATGGCGGTTTAACTTGTGGCTCTCAATTCATTAACCTCTGTACTGAGGAATCTACAAAACATGAGTTTAACTGAAGAAATACATAAATAAGAAATAATAAATAAGGTTGACTGGTAGAAAATGCCTCAGGCATTAAGTCCGCCTTTGTACGGTATTTGTTTTTACTTGTGCATAAAGTTTTAATGAATAAATACGTCTTTTATATTAGTTGAACATCTCTGTGAATTAGTTAAAAAGTCTCAAAAGTTATTGGTTGAAAAGTAAATGAAAGTAGAATTTTCATCAACATGAATCAGATTCCGATCGATAGTGCGTTACGCAGTTAGTGCGCTGGAGCACCACCACATTACACATTAGCAATGGCAGCGACACCAACAATAGCAAAGAATTGGCTGAAGTAGTCATGAAGAATTCCGTCCCTTGGGACACAAAATACCTACCTACGACGATAAGACAGAGAGAAATCGATTTTCATTCCCGACACTCAAAACGACACAGACTTAACCGAACAAGAAATCATTGTAACTATAATAAGGCCCTTGGATAAGCCTATCTAACCACAGAAAAGCATGTTATCAATTTTAAGATTTAAAGTAAGTACCTATGTTAATGTTATCCCAGAGTAATTAAAAACACAACAAATCAACAAATGGATCAAGAATTCAAAACTGTTACCAACCAGAATGCTAGCCGCTATTTGATTTCCAATGAATATAGATATAATAAACACCAGGAAAATTAAAGATATTTATAAATTATTACAGTTGGTGGATAATAAAGATGAAAACAGTTCTTGGCGATGTAGACGAAAGATATCATAATTATGGCAAATTATTATCCTCTCAAACTTCGATTGCACACCATGTGTGCATAAGAAAAATCTTTATATAATATGTATATAAATATATAAACCTATGGGGTTCGGTTGACATTCGAGCTCACATTGACATGATCTATGCGGTTTTTTCATGTATATAACTGACGTTTGATGGGGAATGAGTGAAACTCAACATAGACAAAAAAGAATTTACATAAACTTTTTGATTTTAAATCAATATTACGAAGAAAATGGCATCCTAAATAGGGTGAAGCGATACTTTACGCCTGGACAGCTTTTAACTCTTTACAAAGCGCAAGTCCGATCCCGCATGGAGTATTGCATCCACCTTTGGGATGGATCAGCTAAGTACCAACTAGCCGCGCTCGACTCGGTGGAACGCAGAGACATCTAGAGGCACTGCCAGTAACCATCCCTACCTAGTTGTTATTTCGCACTAAGCGTCGAATGTCTTTTATAATGCGCACAGCAAAAGAGTGGAACTTACTACTGCGTCTGTGTTTCCGAGCGCATACAACCCTAATCTCTTCAAAGTGAGAGTGAACAGGCTTCTTCTGGGTAAGCTCACTCCATCGTCGACTCTGTCTCTGTCGCCTCAGACCTAGACTAGAGTAAAGAACAAACAGTGTGTGTTAGTGTGTTTACAACAAATCTTCAAAAGATTCGTTGTAAACACACTAACACACACTACGTAATCCTAATATTATAATTGCGAATGTGAGTTTGTTTGTTTGTTACGGTTTCACGGCTAAACGGCTAAACCGATTTTGATAAAATTTGGTATGGGGATACTTTGAACCCTGGGGAATGACACTGACTACTTTATATTAACAAACCACGCGGGCCAAGCCACGGGCGGAAGCTAGTTAAACAATATAAATAACAGGATATCAAATCCTGACTGACTTCTTGTCCAAAAGGAAACACGGAATGCGCAAAATCTGAAATAACCCCGAAGATAAATTCAACTAACCGCTACGATAGAGTTCATATGGGTGAAAGCGTATAATATTTCTCTTAATGAGCCAGCTCAAAGAAGATAACAAGCTTCAGAATATTCATATCATTCAGAATATCTCGGGCATAGGTACCGTAATGACTAATAACATGTAATATATCGCTACATTGAATCCAGATTAATTTCAACATATTGGTTCTCTCCTTCCAAGCGTGGTGTAAATATCAATATTAAGCCCCATATTAATTTAAGATCGTTCAATATACCTACTGGTAACTGACAACATAACTGGCCCAGTATAATTGTGCCTTCCTTTTGAATAAGGAGTTATTACTCTTCGTTGAATCTATGACTCGATCTTCGACTCCATCGGCGTATTATTTACAAGTTAGTTGCTATGTTGCTAAATTTTTTGGTGTTGTTGTTTTTATGATTATTATAATGTTTATATGTTGCATGCCATACGGTAGAATGTACTGGATCCAATAGCTTTTTTTATTCTTTTTGCGTCAGCAACACCATGATTTGTTACCTCTGCAAATAAATTATTTCTGATTCTGATTCTTTTATAAAGGGCATGATGATAATAACGGTAAACCATTACTGGACACAGACCACATACTTACATAAATTCACGCCGTCCTCCCATGGGGGTAGGCAGAAACTACAGTACGCCACCTGCTACGATCCTTACATACTCCTTTTGCCTCGTTTACGTTCATACACGCACGTCGGCTGCGAGTACGGGCACAGACCAGCTTTTAAGATTTTTTTATTACTTCGCTTTTTATTTTGAAGACTGCTTGCCTTGCTTTGGTCTACAATAAAGATTTATTTATAAGGCAGTCCACAAAGTAAACAAAAACAAACCAACCAACGATCCTAAACGTGCCTACCACTCTAGCACCTCAGAGCACAAAACAAGATTCTTATCTTGTCTTTTTCTCTGAGTTTCTACAAGACACAAGATAAGAATGATCTTAAGACCTTTGAGAGGTCAAAGGATGGTTGCTAGGCATGAAAAAATATCTAGAAAGCTCCCCCAAAATGCCGTGAAAATAGAGGTAAACTGTATACATAAACTAGTCTACATCCCTTTGAGGATTACAGGCCTAACCGTTTTATATTACCACTGGCACTAACTGCGAGACCATGCTGGATAATTAATTGGCTAGGTTTTAATTAGGCAAATGCACTCCTCGGGGACATAGTTAATATTATGGTGTGCTGACTGTTGTTTGTTTACTTAATTTATTTGATAAAAACATTTTGGGCCAATTTGAAAGTGCCAAATTGGAATTACACTATGTCCGTCCCCGGGATGTCATCTATGTATCTCCTTGCCAAATTTTATCAAATTCTGTTAAGCGGTTTAGGCGTGAAAAAGTAACATACAGACAGAATTACATTCGAATTTATATTTATGTATTAGTATGGATGATCGGCAAGCAGTGCAAGTGCAAAATTAATCCGAACATGTTGGACGAGAGATTAAAAAACATACATCTTGTTGTTTGAAGCGGAAACTATAATTTCTGCAACAACTCTTTATCAGACGCCTGCACAACGAACAATTTACGAAGTCAGATAGCCACAAAGAAACTTTAACCAAAGAAGACGCAGATTAGTTTTTGCTAAAAAATATTCGGGCAAGCCACAGTATTTTAGGAAGACAGTTATATTTAGCAGCGAATCGAAGTTTAAAGTATTGGTTTACTCGTACTGTAAGTATTGGTAACCAAATACTTCTGAACAATTTAAAATGTCAATAATTTCCATACACTACACGTTACCATTAATATCTGAACATTAATTACTTCATTAATATCTGAGCAGATGCTTGTCAATAAGCCTACTAGGACTAACAACTAGGTGATTAGGATACTACTACCTACCACTAACTAGGTGACTAGGATAACTTTTGAGGAAAATGAAGACGATTTGTTGGAATGGCCTTCGATATCGCCCGATCTTAACCCCATTGTGCATGTGTGGCATAAATTAGACCGCAGAATTCTTGTTTCAGCAAGGTGCAACAGAAATGTGTTTAAAAGTAAAATTATTGAAACATGCTCTGCTCGGCAATACTGGATAACTTTAAAAAATCGTATTTATTATACCTACAAAAAACAAAATCCAATCAACGCTTAGAAAGAGTTTTGCAGAATAACACGAAATATTGTTATTTTTACTTGGAACATTATTTTTGTGAACCTTAACTCTGTTTTTCTGAAATAAAAAAATTAAAAAATATATATTTTTATTGAAAATCAAAACATTTGCATTCATTCTCTTTTTTTCCTCTAATTTATGTTCAACAATTTCAACCACTTTTGGTGGTGACTTTTTTGTTTATTTTTTTTTTATAACTTGTACTTACTTAATCATTCTGTCGGAAATGAATCTTCGATGATTAGATAAACCTATTAGAAATTGTTTTTATTTCATATTATACAATGGTTGAAAGTTGAAACCAAGATACCATTAGCTTTATTGTATTATCACCATTATTTAATAATTACGTGACGAGTCTGGTTGTCCTATTTTTTGCCAGAAATAAATTGACTACACCTACTCTCATCACTATGTCAGCAGCTTAACATTAAGGGTCTAATCTCCCGAGAATCACGGAAGGGTTAATCCGTATAGACTGTTTACGATCCGATCATAGTGGCCATCCATCAATCTGGCAAGCGTGACGTCACTCCTGACCTTACACTAAATTACAAAAGGACCAGTCATTATAATGTTCTATCTAGGTACCTATAGGTAGGTACATAAATGATTTATCGAATTACTGACTCACGGACAACTCACAACCTAATCTTGAAATACCTAAATACTTTCCGAAGGTTTTAGAAGTATGTACTAAGTACCTAGTAAAATCCTTTAAGTACTATAAATAATTTAAACTTAGAATTTTATAACTATCCGTCTTAGTGCGGATTTCACCAATTGAAACTGAACGCGATCAGCACGTAAACCACGTTTAAGAGCTGTCACTGGTATTATTTTCTTTGGAATATTGTCAATATTGACAGCTCTTGACAGCTCTAGGCTTAGATGTGCTGATAGCGTTCAGTTTCATTGGTGAAATCCACACTTAGTCCTAGACACCGCATCGTGTCTGCGATTGTCGTTTGATTTCTTAACTTTTTGTACTTCGTTAGTTATTCATATCCGACAAATCGGAATTTTATTCCTAAACTAGCACAATCATAAAACGAAAGAAATATGGCCGTTAGGGGTATTTCGTCGATCTACGCGGTCAAAATTATTTCTTAAGTCTTTATTATCTTGAATAGCGTTCTCATCTTTTTTTTGGCATAATAGGTTATATAAAATGAAAAAATGTATAAAAATCGATCATATGGACTAATTTTTATTACGAGGAATACTAAAATATACCGAATTAATAAAATTTAACATAAAACAAAAATATTTTGACCACGAGTGTTATCATTATTGATCCGAAGACTCTTCCTCTTCCTCTGTAGGCTCCTCTACGTCTTCTGTAGACTCCTCCGTAGAATCCGAGTCATCACTAATTGGATTTGGGTCAGCTGGTATCAACATTTCTAAGGCTTCTTTTGAAAATGGATTCATCTTCTTTTTTCGTGTTGGCCTCAAGCTGCTCACCAGGGGGTCAGAGCTTAAAAGGAGTCTGTTTAAGACATCACGGTTGCATAATTCCCTGGAGAATTTACGTGCAAAGTTCTGTCGATACTGCCTGAAATGCTTATTGCGCGCTTCACCAGCTTCCTCAGTTAGCAGACCGATAGGTAGCAATGCGTGTTGTATCACAGTTGCACCATGGACGAGGATCTTGTGCAATGTAGGGCTCATCGGGTGCCATGGATACATTTCGACGTACAGCCTTGCAGTCTGTATTCCATACTCGGCAAACTTATTTAAGTCGATCTTGTGACCACTTGAAATGACTTCTAAAATAACTTTCAGTCTGTAAATCAAGTTATAGTCAACTCCAGTTATTTCAGCTGCTAGCTTAGGATTGGCAAAAAAACGTCTGCTAGTATTTCCGTCGTTTGTGTTTCCGAAACCTGTTTTCGGAACATCTACTATCAGTCCTGTTTCTTTTCTAAATTTTGCTTGTATCTCTGCCTTTCTTTGTTTCACTATTGCTTTGTCATTCTCTGATCTGAGTTGCCATTTTTGCACTGGAAGTTTATATGATAGATGCAATATGCTTTCTAGGAATCGGATTCTTGCATGCAATACAGAAAGACCAAAGGATAGTGCATCTGTATCCACATTATATTTGATAGTTAAGTCATTGAACTTCTTCGAAGTTGCCCCACAAATATAACATCTCATTGTAGAAGATGTTCCTGTTGCAGCATTGCAAACCTTGGCATCTACCATGGTAAGCGTCATTGTGTGTTTGACTGAAAATGTTTTTTCTCCCTGAATGTATTCGGTATTTTGTAGTAAATTTATGGCATTTTCTATGTAGTCGATTTCTGATTTTGTGATGTCAACAGACTCTTTTACAAATCTAATACGCATAGGACGACAGTATCTCGGCGAAGATGGAGTCGGATTAAGCCAGACTACTTTGTTTCCTTTTGTACCACAAACCAATCTCAGAGGGACAAAGCAACTTTGAAAAATATAAGCGTCTGAAGCATCATCAGTTTGCATCTTTTGCTTGAATTGTGTTTGCTGGGAGCCATCGCAACCCCACTTGCAAATCATCTCTAAAGTGTTCCATTCATTTAAACCCTCTAAAATATCTTCTAAATATATGAATAATCTTTTAACCGTATGATTCATCAAGTCTTGTAATTGAGTTTCGGCGCTTGTTTCTGTCACTTGAAACGATTCGTTGGGTGGATAGCAGTCTTGCTTTGCTCTTTGAAGTATGCTGTAGCTCGGATACTTCTTTTTCATAGTGCTTCTAATAATCTCGTATTGTCTTCTGGTAAGATCAACCTCAATAAATATAGACAGTGCTTTTGATGGTGACAATTTGCTTTCATCTCCTTTCATAGACTCAGAATACACTTTTTTGTATCTTGTAGCTCGCTTCGGAGACTTTATTATTTCTTTAGAGTAATTGCGAAGCATCTCTTTTGCCAGAACTTCGTAATGTTGACTGAGCAGCATGCAACAACACATCCTTATTTATTGCACTTCGTAGTTCTTTAGTTTTTCGCCTCTTAGTTATTTCACTCGATTCTACAAATGGCTTTTTTGGTCGACCTGTTAAAAGTTTTTGCTGTACTTTCGGTATAGAGAATGTTCCTTGTAACCAGTTCAAGTTCTTTTTTAGAAATACATCTTCTTTTTTGTGTGCTTTTAACCATCTCTGTTTAAATTCTGATTTAGTATATGAAAATTGGTGCTTTATGTCCTTCGTTTGGTCTTCTGTATAGTTTTCACATGATAACAAGTCTCTTTCAAGATACTCTAATTTTTCTTCAATATTTGGTAAGTTCTGCTGTTGCATTTTGAAAAATAACTCTCTCCGAGTCCATACTCTTAGGTTAGAGCCACCTGGTGATCCTAGAGCAAAACAAAACCTGTTTTAAAATTAATAACGAAAAATCCTTTATTTGATTTTATCTAGTTGAGGGACCCTAAATAAGAAAAGTCACGGGTATCCGCGGCCAATTTTAATATAGTTGATTCGTTAAAACTATATCATACCTATTACAATAACAAAAAAAGCCGGGACGCACCCTGAAGTACAACTAATATCATCGCAATTGTAAAAATATGCTTAGATACTGTTCAGTGGGACACAATTTTAATGTACTAAAATTATCTTTAAAATTATAGTAAAATAATTCCAAATTATGAATTATTTATTCGTCCTTACCTGTATTATCAAGATCCATAGTCTTTTTCTTGATATAATCGCCTAATGAACAATGTGACACTGACAAACTGTCTGATTATTCAAGCAATGCCGAAAAAATGACGTGCACCAAAGAGAACGATCAAGTTTAGACAAGTGCTGGCGCGCCTAACGGTGCCGAGAGGTGGGGGAACCGGCTGTATAATATTCCACGACTCTTCAACTTGGTCGTGTAGCAATTGTGTGTTACCAGCACTAGTTTTACAAAATTGACTTTTGGCCGCGTAGATCGACGAAATACCCCTATGTGGCGTTGTCAAACCAAAACCTACTATGTGCAAAAATTATACTTATGAAATATTAAAAAAAAAGATCTCAAAAAATCTAGCTGTTGCACATATCATATTCTATAAAATGTCGTAGATCGTCGTACAGTGCTCATAGGCGCTCAGTTTTTTTTTTTTTTTTTTTATACGGTAGATAGGGCAGTGGTATAGTATACGCAAAGATCAAAAAGTAGAAATCTCAAAAAAGTGCACATAGCAGATTTTGGTTTGACTACGATGAAATGCTCAACATTACAAAAAAGAATGGTAGCTACGGCCCGAAAATTCAAGATGGTTGAAGCAAAGCAGCAAAAAGGTCCAAATAATAATTACACATTTTACCAAAATAGTTTTAAAAACCTCATGATTTTTCCCGATTTTCAACTGGCAAGTCTCACGTTTTTCTAAATCTCACTTTTGCGACACTCGGAAAAAAACAAACGACATTCGGAAGTTAACTTCCTTAGGCCGAGATCTATAAACATTACTGCATGCATGTGCTTTGGTTTAGATTTGTTGCTAACTGCATTTGTAATAGTACCTAACGCTTAGCCAAACTACTATGTGCTAAATTACATTTATAAATCTCAGCCTTACGAGTTTGACGATCTCTCCAAACGGGTACCTACAACGAGGTTAAAAGTTTGTATGCGAACAAAGACACAGGCACAAGCTAGAGATATTATGTTGCTATTTACCACGATTCCAGTGCAAGCCATTGGTTACGTGAGTCGGGTACTAGGTACGATGGTGTTTTTCACAATGATTGGCAGTAATTGACAGTAGCAACGCGCTATGAATTTTGAGCGAGTTGAAGAAATGTCCCGACTATATTTCACCGTCAATCTAACTAGGTAACTGACGAGTTAATCTATGAGAGTATGTAGTATTTATCTGTCGGTTATTTCCTCGAGATATTTCTTTGTCGGCGGTGTGTGGAGTGGAAGTTTCGAAAGCAACAGGAAACAGTCAATTCATAACATTGATTTAAGGTAAAGCTAAAACTTGCCTTGATAATAAATTCTAATTTAATTTTACAAGTGTGTAGGTTCTAAACTGGTTTTGACAACGTGATGATAAAGTAAACGAGTAGGCAGTGCGATAGCCATGACCATAAAGCTTCTCGGAAAAGAAATATAGGGCCATTTTTTCCAGATGGAATTTTTAATAAAGTAAACAGGAACCTAATAAACTGTTTATGATATTATCTGGTACTGTTTATTTTATTTCTTTTTTTTGCAAAAATAGTTTAAACACTATTGGTGCAAAAAAGCAATAAAACGTTTTATGTTATTTAGGTACTTACCTACTGATTTGCTTTGCTAATTCTATAACCTGATGAAAATATTTTAATATTCAACGTAGCCATTTTATTTAATGCTCCATTTAGTGGGTACGTGATCATCCTTATAAGAATGGCCATCGATACCAATAATCGAACACGAAAACAATGAGGCTAGATGGAGTAAACACCTATATAAATAAATATAATATATTAAGATATTTTTCAGGAAATCCTTACTGAAATACCTATTTCAGTAACTTGGATTTCTCAAAAGATATCCTGCTTATGAATAGGTCACTGATACCAAGAAGAAGGGCGATATTTAACTAACTTCAAACTTATAATTTGCTTTAAGTAAATTAGTTTTTAAACGAAGATTGTGTTTTGTCGTAAGTTACAATTTTATCGCCAATATGATCGGAAAATTGTCGATATCTGTGTTAAAACCAGTCGTAACTTTAATGTTCCATAACGTTTATAACCTGTAACAACTAGTTGTACCAGCAAAACCACACACAACTGGCTATTTCATGTAATTAGGACACCGGTGTCTATAAATTTACATTTTTATGGCGCAATTATAACATTGACATAGTTTGAAACGATCGAATTTGCTATCCTAAGTAAATTTGTTTAAAGGGAGGTGGTTTAATCTCCTGAATGTTTATCAAAGTCCTTATAACTTAATTAGTTTAACTTAGGCGCGATGGATCAATCGATAGTTTCTGCTTAATTACTCGTAGCCAATCAATATTTTATGAACCTGGAGCTACGAGTACCTCACCAGGCAGATTCGTAACCTTGTAGCCTCGTAGACAAATGTCACACGTATGGCGACAACCTAATAACAACTTCCTTTCTCCCAATTTCAGGCTGATGCGCGACGAAGAGTGCAATCTACTCCAGAACTTATCCAGAGAGGAGTTCCGGGAGTTCCGGACCCTGGTCATCGACATGGTGCTGGCCACAGACATGTCCTTCCACTTCCAGCAGCTGAAGAACATGAGGTCACTGCTGACGCTCGCGGAGCCTACCGTGGATAAGTCGAAGGCAGCCTCCCTCATTCTACACTGCTGTGATATTTCGCATCCTGCCAAGGTGAGCCCATTTCATTGTATTATAGGTGACCAAGGAGTAAAATATAGAATTTTGTGTCAGGGAGACGGGCAAAACCTTTGATACCTGTCGTGAAACACCGTTTTCAGAATGTTATAGATGAAGCCGATTTAGCAAGTATTGGAAGCAGTAATAACTACCTAGAATTAACAATTAAAGATATTATTAAACACAAACTGTTGGACTGTTTTTTAATACTTTAAACCAGTTTTACAACAAAAAAAAAAACAACCGACTGCCAAAAAAACACTAGGAACAAAGTGAAAAATAACTTTAATTTTGAAAATCGGTGTCTTTGGATCTGTATTTTAGATTTTCCACCGACTTCTAAATAAAGTTATTTGTCACTTTGTAAGGTAGTGTTTGGAAGCCGGTTGCTTTTTTTTTGTAAAAATGTTTTTTATTTTTCACTTTTTAGTGGGTCAGTTTGTAACTGATCTCCCAATGTGAATTGCTCGTCACCTTTTACAAGATATTACTTTTCCCGATGCCGGGACGTTAATTGTTGACGAGTTCTTAGTAAGAACCAGAACTGCTGGTCGATTCTGTAAAAATCTCACCGTGAAAACTTGCGTGGAGTGAGCTGTCATTGTTATTCCCCTAATGCTAGGGATTGACCAAGCATTACATTTACAATCATAATCGAGATTTTAATAATATTTTTATGATATTTCTATTGAATTTTAAATTATTTCAAAGCTAGTATTTTTGTCTTTAAATAAAATAGCAAAACAGATGTGCAGTCAGACAATTTTGTTTTTTTCTATATTTTTTCTAGAGTAGTCCGAGCGCGTCATCCACGAACAATAAATAAATAAAATAAAACAATCAAGTTTAAGCTAGCCGCTAAAGAAAATGCGCATGGACATTGTATGTTATTAATATTATGAACCCATTGACTAATTAAATAAACGCAATCGCGATTAATTTTGAAGAAGGGATTATTATCAATTGATTCGAGTAAAGTCTGCGCGACGTTGTACAGCTTTGTTATTAACCAAACAAATGTACTCAATAAGAAGAGACAACTGAGCGTGATCGAGTGCTACTAAAAATGACCTGACCATAGAATAAATTCTAAAAATACACTCCATCCTCATCCTATTCCATATATCCATCATCATATTTTTTTCATCATCATCATCAGTTCCTACATAATTTTTGTGGGGTTAAAACCACACAAAAATTATGTAGGAACTAAACGATGTGTTAGATAGTTAAAGATAAAGATAATTTTATTTTGCAAATATGGGTAACATAAGGATGACAGAAAAAACATATAATAAGTAGTACAGCCATATTTTACCACGTACGCATGCAAAAGATTTAACATCAACTTAAACTTAATACAATTTTAAAATATTACACACAAAATACAATTTTAAAATATTAATTAATTATACGTAACTAGCTAAAAAACTCTTTCTCGATTAGGAACTCCTTAATAGTATAATAGGTATGCTTTCGCCACTAAAAAGCTTCGGAGTTTCTTTTTAAATAATGATAGTGGAAGCTCTTTCCATGTCTTCGGCAATTTGTTATAAATGACTGGCGCCATGCAGTAGACACTTTTGCGCATAAGTGCTGTCTTGGCTGGCTCCAGACATAGCAATCTATTATCACGTCTATTGCAAGGTGCTACATCTGATAGTCGTCTAAATCGACTCGGATTTGTCTTTACAAACACAGCTACTTCAAATATGTACAAACAAGGTAATGTTAATATTTTGTAATTTCTAAAGTATGGTTCACAACTGTCAGTGAGTTTAAGTTTAAACATTGCTCGAATGCATTTTTTTTTTTGTACCTTGAAAGCGGTCTCTCTTTCAGTACAAGAAGTAGTTTCTACAATAAAATATTAGGTACGTATTAGCCGCACCTCTTTTTATTTAAATGACCTACCTAACTTACCCAGTCGTTGCCAATAATAAAATAATATTATCAAATCATCATCATTACACTATTACAAAATTCAACAGTTTAACTGACATTCATCGTGCTCACTGCCTCACTTCACCTAGCCGACTGACTTCGGCGCGGGTGGTTGCTATGGCTACGAGAATCGGGTGAAGTGATAAGGTCACGCAGCGCTTGCAGATTCGGGTGAAGTGATACGTACGATCACGACACTTGCGCATCGCACTCACTAGCTCACTTCACCTAACCGAATCACTTCGATGCGGTTGGTTGCTATAGCTAGGAGAATCGGGTGAAGTGATAAGATCACGCCGCGCTTTCACGGTGAAGTGATAAGATCACGCCACGCTTGCGCGTTACGTCATTAATATAACATTCACGTTTTTTATTTTACTGGAAATATTGAAATGCGCGTCTAGTTTTTTGAGCTTCAAACGATGAAAACCTTTTTGATTAATGCGCCTCTTTTTAATTTTTGGTCTTTTTAAAAACTATCAGGAGCACTTAAACTTGGTTAGCGGAAAATTCCCATTGTGAGCTTTTTATTACGAAGTGCTGTCTAGTTAATCTTTCTGATTTACAATAATTGGTATTCTAATTAACTGTGTACGCTTCTTTTAAACTGTTTTTATACCTCTATAAACTAATCTGCCTTCTTAAATATGTAGATCTGCTAATAATTTTCAAACCACATACCTATATGTGGTTAGAAAATTATTTAGTGATATAATAAGTGTGGTTATGGTTTACCACTTTTAAATTCAAATCCAAAATGGCGGCTGCGAAAATTTTAAATTATTCGTCATGGGTGTCGTTTTCATGGCTTTCGAGGGTGTTTAAGCGGATAGTGAGGTCAAAATGAAAATCCAAGATGGCGGCTGTAAAAAAGTTTCATATTTTTCATCATGGGTATCGTTTTCATGGTTTTTGAGGGTGCTAAAGCCGATAGTGAAGTCAAAATGAAAATCCAAGATGGCGGCTGCGAAAATTTTCATATTTTTCATCATGGGTGTCGTTTTCATGGTTTTCGAGGGTGCCTAAGACGATAGTGAGGTCAAACTGACAATCTAAGATGGCGGCTGCGAAACATTTCATATTTTTCATCATGGGTGTCGTTTTCATGGTTTTAGAGGGTGCTAAAGCCGATAGTCAGGTCAAAATGAAAATCTAAGATGGCGGCTGCAAAAAGACCCATGACGAATAATTTGAAAAATTTTGCAGCTGCCATCTTGAGTTCTCATTTTGACCTCACCATCGACTAGATACTTAAATACTAGCTTTGAAATAATATAAAATGATCAATATAATAGCATAATATTATTAAAATCTCGATTATGATTCTATAAAGTGCTTGGTCCATCTCTAGCATCAGGTAGGATGACATTGACAGCTAACTCCACGCTCACTTAACTTAAATTTTCACGGTGAGATGGTTACAGAATAGCATAGCTGATGGTAAAGTCATCATCAGCTCCACTTCACCATATACTTACATTGTGACGAGCATAAATTGCTTAGCAACCATATTAAAGTAATCGAATCGCAACCCGTGAAATACTTAGGTATAATTGAGTAGATCCGATGGCCATCTGTGGTCTTCATCATCAGTTCCACTTCAACAAATGGTGCTTTCCGAGAGCAAATGCCCGAGTTACTATAAAAAATACTCAAATCTCTATAGGTATACCTATAAAATTTAAGGGTTTCCCTCGATTTCCAAGGGATTCCCTCATCAGATTCTGACTTGGTGACAATGGGACCACCTCGAGAGCATACCCTTTCAAGCAAAAAAGAACTTTCAAAATAGGTTCACAATTGACGGAGAAATCGGTGAACATACAAAAAAAAATACATTAAGTCGAACATATAAACTATATTTTGGGAGTCGGTTAAAAATACACATACATAAAATCATTGAATGAGATACAAATTAATTATATTAATACTGTTTCAGAGATGGGACCTGCACCACAGATGGACAATGAGCCTCCTGGAAGAGTTCTTCCTCCAGGGCGACAAGGAGCGGGACCTTGGGATCCCGTTCAGTCCACTGTGTGACAGAAACAACACCCTAGTAGCAGAGTCGCAGATCGGTTTTATCGAGTTTATTGTGGAACCCAGCATGGGCGTGTGTGCCGATATGCTTGAATGCGTATTGGGGCCTCTACATTCCAGTAGCAAGAACTCCACCAGTTCTGCTGAGCCAATCAATGAAGAGAGCACAGGTTCGAAGGATAGTAAGTATACTTAACCAATCCTGCAATTTATTGGACTATACCTACGATATTTTATTTGAATTTTTACAACACAGACTACCATGTCTCAGTCTTTGTTCTGACAATATTCTGTAGAGATTTTATTTGCTGTCATTTAACTAACTCGAGTTAAAAATATTTTAATAACTTTAAATTATACTATTTATACAAAATATTTTGAGTAGCAAGTAGGTAGGTACCTACAACCAATCCTGCATAATTGCAGGAATGGCTATGTTTTTACAACACAGACTAAGTACTCCTTACGACTCTGATATCTTGAGTCAATAATAAATTTTAATGACATCTAATCAATCAGTCTGCCTGGCCTTTTTCCCAACTATGTTGGGGTCGGCTTCCAGTGTAACTGGATGCAGCTGAATTCCAGTAACTTACATGAAGCGGCTGCCTATCTGACCTCCACAACCCAGTTACTGGGTAACACGATATGCCTTGGTAAGAACTGGATGTCAGACTTTCGGGCTTCTGACGACCCGTAACGACTGTTAAAGATCTAAGAATGACAGCCGGGACCAACGGCTTAACGTGCTTTCCGACCTGATCGATCGCCCCGTGCAACTGTTATTACTTAGCCAACGAGTACCTGTATTTTTAATAACGTTATGTATGTTATTAAAAATATTTTGAGTATACGCCAGTCTCCGTAAAAACAAAAACCGCGTTAGATTGCAAAAACTTGGGTTGTACTGATTTCTTGTGATGTTGTTAGGATAGCGAACAATAGTCTAAAACCAAGTTTGCAACTTCGAAAGACCAGGGGCCGTATTATGAACTATTAACGCCATTATTTTTCCAGTGCTAGAGAGAGACAGAGCTATACATGACCCACCATCCCTTTTTCGCAACGGAATCATGATGGCGTTAATAGTTCATAATACGGTCCCTGTGACGCAATTAGCGTGGTGGTAAAATCCTCGAAATTTTCGGACTTCTTTCAGTTAATTTCCCATTGCTGGGCCACAGGCTTCCTCTCTGTGAGAGAGTCACGCGGGCCCAGTGCGGGTTGGCAGATGTCACATGTTGGCTAACGATCGCGAGTAAGTTCGGTCGTGCGTTCGAACCAAGACAGGCGGGTTCATTCCCAGTCGCCCCCGCGTGGATTGCCACCGGAGGCAAATGGGAATAAAAATTCCCAGTCGCCACCGGAAGTGACTGGGGAATGAACCGTCACCGCCGGTGGCGACTGGGAATTTTTATTCCCATTTGCCTCCGGTGGCAATCCCCGCGGGGGCGACTGGGAATGAACGGACAGGCGCTTTATTTTGAGAGCAGAGTGATGAAATATTTTACACAAAGGTAAATTATTTCATCACCCTGCTTTCAAAATGTCCTAGACCCTAAAATTCTAAGACATGTAACATCTATCAACCCTCACTGGGCCCGCGTGGTGCGTTACTGCCCACTCCCTCTTACAGAGAGGAGGCCGGTGTCCCAGAAGTGGCGAACGTTAAAGGCTCATTATGTTTTAAGAGCCTTGGTGATGAAATAAATTACACAAAGCATCTAGGTGAAGTGCCTGCTAGCGATCGAACCCACGACCTTACAAAGTCACGTTACCATTGGTCTACCAGTGCTTAGCAACCACTGCTGTAGCTTTTGACATAAGTATAGCGATCATAAGGAAAAATGACGTATCTGACATTTTTTTCGAAGAGTTTTTTACATATTCGGAATCAGCAAAAAAGACGCATCTAACAGTATTTTTACATTGGCGTAAATTTAACGAAACCTAATAATTATCCTAGGCATTTTAACTTTAGATGGTTATAAAATCCTTTTAATGTGTACTATTTTATACCACTAATTAGAAATTTTATACCTCTCAATTATCGTAGATATACAGGTCGTGCTGGCAAGATTCCTTCCAAGCACTACCACGTTAAAATTCCTGGGCCAAAAACAAGTGCTTTTTTAAGAAGATATATTTGTGGTACCTACATTTAATCTATTCCTTGATACTGCAAGAAGAATATAAGAACATTTAATTGATAAGTCTATAAATTACGAAATCGACTGTGGCCGGGCTGCGTCGCAACACACGCGCATGGCATGGCGCGCTGCTGTATTAGTATCTTCGATATTATTGATCGAAGATTAGTAGGTATAGATATTGACTAGTGCGCAGTCATTTGCGCGAAATTCAGAGCGGCAAAGTTATTTGACGCGAACTATATATACAAAACTACGGCTGCGCTTAAAATGTATAGGGGTGAATATTTGACCTTTTAACCGCCGTCATTACCTTCCGCCAAAAGTTGATGAAGGAGAATATCGTTAATGAAATATTTCATCAATTCCCAGAATCTGCTTAAGGACCAGAATCAGGAATTGCTGAAATATTTCATTAAATATATTCTCTTTCATCAACTTTTGGCGGAAGGTAATGACGGGCGGTTAAAAGGTCAAATATTCACATGACTTTTTCCGTAGGATGCGCAGTTCTAAGCCAAAAACTGAAAGAAGTCTGAAAATTTCACGGTTTTTCGAGCACCACGTAAAAAGAAGCAAAGGTCTTTCGAATCTGTATTCTATTCTATATTGCAATTATTTGCGACCTACGATGTTTTAAATGACTGATCTATAAAACTTACGTATAACCAATCCTGCAAGTAGACAAAACGATATTTTGTTGTTTTTACAACAAAGACTAGGAGGTACCATACCACTCTTTGTTCTGACAATATTGTATGGAGAATAGATTTTTTATGCCATTGAGTCGAAAATATTTTTAATAATAACCTAATATGTTATTAAAAATGTTTGGAGTACCTACCTCCACATTTAAAGACTATTTAGAACAAAGACTTTGTTTTAAGTCTTTAAATGTAGAGGAAAAGAAAATCATGTTATATTGTTATCATGGAACTAACCCACTCAAACATAATTTATTTTTAAGAAACCTACATAGTACTAGGTACTAATATAAACGAATGTGGTCAGAGAACTCACGAATATATACTTTCTATTATAGGAAATGAAAACAGCAACAAGTTCAAGATCAGGAAGCCATGGGTCGCGTGCCTCAGCGACAACAAGAAGATATGGAAAGAGCAAGCTGCTAAGGGTAACTAAGTATTTTTATTTTCTAAATGTTCCAAATGACGCAATAGAAAAAATTCCTCAGTAAATCAACCCCACTGAACAAAAGCTCACAACCTTCGAGCTTAGAATAATAACGCACCTCCTAGCATGTTTTCTTCACAGGCGTCCTACATCTGTTTAGCATAGGTACCCATGATTTAACCGACAACGGAATAACTCGAATCTCATAAAATCGTGGACCTCCACTTTTCAGACATTATTTTACCCTAGAACTCACAATTTGATAACTTTACAGACCAAGAGCTCCATGGTAACGAACCTCAGATTCGAACCAACAAGATGTATCGACTAACAACATTCAAAAACATTTTCCAGATGCTGAGGCTCGAGCTAAGCAAGAGGAGGAGAACAACAGCGTCCCACCGACAACAGAGGAATAATATTTAGCCTCATTTGTAAATAGCGTTAGATCTAGATGTTGCAACATGTTCTATTCATTGTTGAAGAAAAGCTAAAGTATACTACATAATAGGTATACATACGTGTGCAAGCTATATTATACGTTGCTAATTTATTAAAATATAAAATTGTTGTGTGTAACGCACAAATGTACGACTTGGAAGCACAATGCGAAAAGCCTGGATGTATAAAGATTCTCTATGTGGAAGACAACACAGTGAGCTAATTCGAACAGGCGACATACCGCTCAGCGGTACCGCCAGTAGTGTAAATGATTCATTATTATTCGCTGCTAGGATTTTAGCCTAACCTAAATATTAAGTCTAAAAGCTTTGAAGATATCTCGTTACCAAGATTCCATTGCGAAGACAAAGAACGATATTTAATAATTTAGGGTGTATGTGGTCCCAGAAGAACCCTTGTAGTAAACCACTCGCAATAGAGTCTTGGTTATATATTTAAAGATGTATCGATAGATAACACTATTTTCTACTCATAATTGAAATAATTCATGTGTAAAACTGTACTGAACTCATTTCAAATATAGTTGTTAAGAGCTAATTGTATCTGTAAGTAACTATCAAATGCTGGTGATGGAGCAACAACATTAATTTATATAATCATAAACACATGTGCACTTCTCTTCAATCAAACACTTAACTGTAACTTAAATGTAGCTTAATATTAGTGTTAAATTTAACCCATAATATGATGAATACGCTTATTAATTTTAATGTTTCCGATTAAATTGGAGTCTTGATATTCTTGACCAAATGTTATTTAATATGAAATTATTTTCTAAATGATAACGCCATTTCAAATTCTAGTAAATAGGTAGATAGTACATTAGTAAATCTTCATGATACAAATTAAGATTTTTGTCTTTGTTCTATACAAAATAGCTAAGGATAAAGTAGAAAATCTCAAATATTTATTGAATTTCAAAGCTCGTGCTCAAATCATATGGAGTCGAACAGCTTTCTGTAAACATCAACTACCTATTAGATCTATTAGACTGAGAGGCAAAGGCGTCACAGCCAGAGGACGAACAGGAATTCTTAGCTAGGCTTAGACTTGCAAGCTTTTGAGGAGGACCCAACCAAAGTAAATGTACCGTCCTTCAACTAGAGTACTATTGACGAACGGAATTAAACATTGAATTTATAATTACAAAGATATTAAAGGATTTTAGGCCAAGTGTTTACTCACAGATGCCAAATTTTCATCTAAAATCTGAACTGAGTCTGCTTAAAATAGGAATTTTTGTAAATTCAGAAACATTTCAAACATATACCAGTGGCCTAGTTTTCCTCGTAGGTACGTGGGACCATTCTCATTGAATATCAAATTAAAAAAATCCATAATCATGATAAATTAGGTCCCTATTTGATTTCAGGGATGGTAAGGATAGATTTATAATCCAACTGGTGACGCTTATCGTAGACAAATTTAAAAATAGATTTTTTTATATATGTATATTTATCATCTATTTTAATTATTAGAGATTTATTCAATTCTGTATATTGTGCATTTAGTGTACCTACTAATAGCTCATAGGTACTAAATATTAAGGATATTCAATATAGGTACATACCTACTTAATTTGAAATGTAGTCTAGTAATGCCATTCAGATTGGGGATATAGCTTTATAAAATTGTAGAGATTAGCATACTGAGCCTTATGTACGTGAATATTAATTGTTGTTTCTGTATCATAGCTTGGAGCAGTACCTACATTATAGGCACCCTTGGTAACGTAATCTCTGTCTTATAGAAATCCCTTTTGTACAAGATATTGCTTTTAAATGTGTCATTACAACATTCCGAATGTGTTTAGTATTCAATTGTCAATGTAATTAAGCTATTTAAAGACCTGTACACTGCTACGTTTTAAGATAGAAAAAATATTAATAATATAGTACTAGTAATAGTACCTACCCACAAAATCGTCAAATATTTTTCACACAATGTACCTACTGCTTACATAAAATATTTCAGATATATAAACATACAAAACTAATTCATAATAATATTAAATGTAAAGAAACGT
The DNA here is from genome assembly GCA_948252095.1 of Dicycla oo. Classification (NCBI taxonomy): domain Eukaryota; kingdom Metazoa; phylum Arthropoda; class Insecta; order Lepidoptera; family Noctuidae; genus Dicycla; species Dicycla oo. The sequence continues at coordinate 28,674,965 of OX411712.1, read as the reverse complement.
TATTTATAAAAATTGAAGTAAAAATCCCAAACATTTCTATTATGTATACTATATCCCACATGATAAAGAAAATATGAAATTAAAATGCGATTGCTAAAGATAATTTTCGATATATATATTGTAAGTGTGCGAAAGTATATATTAAATGTTTTATCTTAAAAATCACAATAATTTTATGTAAACAACACAAAGATCTTTGTATAAAACTGCATTTTCTCTCTAATAAAATGAAATCTCAAAATCAAATGGTTTTTTATCAACTTGACAGTCTTTTTCTACATGTGTAAATAGATTTAAGCACCTTTTAGTTATGTGTAAATTATGTGTAAAATAAAATAAAGATTTTCGTAGACAAAATGTTTACTTTAATACCCTTAGATAATTAATTTATAACTATTATACATGAGGCATGAAAGTCATGATGCATGTTCTTATATATCTAAGAAACAGAAAAAAATATAAAAAGGTCTCTCAGCAATGAAAATATTTGCTTAATCGTAATTTTATAAGTCTATGTATTATAGTAGGTAATAGCTAACTATCATGATATAATGATTGCAATTACATTCATAGGAGATTATAGATTATTATTAATTAGGCTTTTCTAGTCTACCCCAGCTGTCACAATTTTGGTACTTGCTTCATTCAAGATCTATACTAGATGATTTTTTTTTACCATCTTGAAAAAATAGGGTACAATAGGTGAACGGAGTAGACCTAGTTTTTTTTGTAACTTAAGACAGAAATTGCTCTATCAATAAACACTACACATTGGTAGTAAACTAGAACAATAACAACAGAAATTTTGAAAAAAATTTATAGATCATTAAAAAATGTCGAAATTCGATATTTTTAATTTTTTTTTTTCAAAAAAAAAAAATTAGGTATGCCATTATAGGCTTTTACACCGTTCACCTATTATACCGTGTTTTTTTCAAGACGGTTACAACGTCACCCAGTATATTTAATTTCAATGTTCGCTAAATATAAAAACAGAATGTTTCATCAAATACACATTTCAAGTAAAAAAAAAAAAAAATTAATAACAGACCAGACCAGACCACAATCAGCTTATTTAATTATAGATTTATACAAGCTTCCTAGTGAATTTTCTATGTGATGTTACAGCAAAAATGAAAATATTTTTTTGTTAATTAAAGTTCCAATACATGACATAAATTGTGTGAGATATTTGAAAAATCCATGGTGAATGATATAGATGATGAACACACTGACTCGCTGGTGAGTATCTCAGTTTCCTAAAAATACATGATAAAAAAAAAGAATTCTAATGACACTTTATAGACTGTCCTATTTAATGCTATCTCTTAGCTATATATGAACATAATTAACAATTATACTTATAATAATAATTACTTAGTATTACACCAGAATTACAAAGCAAATCATATTCGCAATTTAAAAATTATCAAAGGCACATCAAGCAGATAATATAGTTTTCATCAACATTTACAAAATGCAATAGCCTTTCTAAAAAGTATCACAAGTAGTTTAACTTAATATATATTTATGACTCCTACCAAATATATTGATCTGTATGGACAAACCTCGGACATCAGTTTTCTGTCTACTACAAATGATTGTACCTTCAATAACATCTCCTTTCTTCACCTCCTTACAATCTCTGAAATAGAAAACTGTTTGCTTCCAATGTGTTGGTGTTTTGTGAGGACCAGTTGAAAACTCTATAGCGTTTGGCAGATCAAAAAAGGTATCAAAATAACCAACAATTGACGTCAAAGCACCATCTTGTACAATAGGAAGTTTAAAGTCAGATGTAAAGTCCATGACATCTATTTTACATTTGTTAATATCAATATCTTTAACAACACAAGGTTCTGATATTATATATTTAGATCCAACTATGTCAATACTTGCTTCCCGGACAACTTCAGATTTCATGCAATTCATTTTATATCCATAGACATCTGACCAATATTCAATTAGTTTTTTGTGCGTATCTACATCACCGTTAGCGACAAGGCTTATATTACATCTGTTGGGTAATAGCAGCCCACCAGGTTTTAGGCAGTGATCTCTAGCATAAATAACACTGTCTAACATGCCTTCAAACAGCAAAAAGTATCCCATCCATTCAGAGACAATAATGTCAACTTTTTCATTTAACTTGGTATCTTCAAGTCTCCCTTTGACTAATTTAATAACATCCTGTAAGTTATTTTCTCTAACAATATCTATTGCATGGTATATAATTTCGGATTGATCTAATGCATAAACCTGTTTTGCTCCAGCTGTTGCACAAAACATTGATAAGATACCGGTACCACAACCAAGATCTAAGACAGTTTTATTTTTCAATGTTTCTTTGTTTTTCAATATTGCATCTCTATAAGATTCTGTGCGGGTTTTGTCTGAAAGCATATCATAATGGATACCAAAATGAGCGTAAGTACTAAAGTAGCCATCATCCATCTCTAAAGGAACACTTGCAACACAATTTAATTTAGTTGAAGGTTCATCATTACTTTTGCTTAATTGACTACCTTCTACCAAGGTTTGCATTGAATCCTGCATTGTCTTGATGTCTTCCTTTGCATTCTTCAGAAGTGTGGCACTCTCACTTAGCTGTTGCGTTAAAAACTGTATTGTCCTTTGAAGTTCACTGAAGTGTGCCTCTGACAGTGTTACCAAACCATTCTCAACGTTGGCATGGTATGTTTTAGGTGAATTTGGCTTGTCGGTAAGGCCGTCAAAGTCGTACATAAGCCACTCATCCTGCACCACAGGCTGAAAATATTTCTCATCGTCCCACAAGGCCTTATTGATGTTAGTTATAACCTCCGGGGTGGGTTTGTGCGTTCTGATATAATTTATTAGTTTAATGTATGAATAGCAGTCCATATTGAACTTTAATTTAAGTTCGTTCAAATCAAACTTATGGACGGACTTGCAATGCCCGATTCCCTCTTCAATATTCGTTAAAACGTTAGGACAAAATAAGCATGTTACCGTTGTATCGTGAGTTTCCATTTCTTGCCACTCATCGTCCTCGAAATTGTCCTCGTCACTACTGAGGTCTGGGACGTCTGACATTGTAACGTTTTGTCAGTTTAACACAGTTAAATCCTTTGTACCTTTAAGAGTTAATACACAAAATTTAAGATTAAAATAGAAACATGTGGGGCTGAACTGTCAATCGGATTAAAAAATCAGACATTGATTTCGATGACATTTCTCTTTGTCAGTTGTCTCGCTCCCGCGCTGTCATAATATTTTACGTTCAAAAAGATAACTTTAAGGAACAACGTATAACTTGTACTTACTTAGGTTTCTTCAAAATAATGTTTTTTGAACATTCTATCTAATGCAATGTTTTTAGTAAAATCGATAGAAAAATTTAAATGATTATCTAATAAACTTCTAAAACCCTCAAGAATTTGAGGGTTTTAGAATAAGAACTCGAATGAATACGTGACACTCTTTCTAAAAAAAAATGAAAAAAATCCTTAAACTGCTTGTGAAAAATAAAACACGTTTTAGTTTTTTTTTAAAGTGCCAGGGTATTCGTGAAGTTCATATATTTTCTTAAGTTATTTTGCAATTTGCAAGCCAGTCAGTAGGATTAGGTGGGGAAAGCGTCAGGGTAGCCCGCGAAATTGCAATTTGCAAGTCAGTATTAAGTCTAATCTTAAATAAAGTATGATTCGCGGTCGTAACAAATATGTATTTACAGAATTATAATCATTAAAATCAGTAATACAACTCCTTAAGTTACTATAATTCACAAATGTCAAGAGTCATTCATTAAGATTATCTGGTCTTATAGTTATATTGTTCCCTTTAATTATTATAATTATGTAAATACTACTTGCTACAACCGCGAATTACATTTTGATCAACGCACAACCTAATACTGATTTGTAAATTTAAACAAAAAACGTAAGAAAATTTAAATTTCGGGGACTACCCTGACGCTTAACAAAATATGATTAGCGACCTTATCAAGTACGAAAAAAAAGTAGGTACTTACAAAAATATTTACAGAAATATAATAATTAAAAAGTCTTCAATACAACTCCGTAAGACCAAGGTAAGACCCTATTGAATGACTTCATGACATTTTTGTCTATCAACATACAATCTATAGTCCTACCAACTTATCTGTGAACTGAAAGAGGACGGCACCGTCGATTCAGTGTTGCTAATTAATATAAGGTGCCCAAAATTGAGTAAGTTTTCAAGAAGGAAATTTCACATTAGACATATCGTTTAATAAGAATTACAGTTTTTACAAATTAAAAACAATGATACCTATATAAAAATAATAAAATAAATAAAAATAATTTGATAATTTACAGTTACGTAGGTAAGCTAACAGTTTAGTCTCTCAGCAATAAACAATGGCTTTATCTAAAAAGTAATCCAATGAAGTGGAAATTCAGCAGAGAAAATGTTCCACGGGGGGATACAACTTTCATTTAATGCGAAGTTAAGTAGGTACCTACCCTGCAAGAGGTACCTGGATGTCTAGTATTTAGTTATGACCGTACCTAACTCCTAACACCAGATTTGACTAATTATAATTAGCAGTGGTACCTAGTGGTAGTGTAGTGTATCTAATAAAAAAAACAAATTGCTTTACAATGATTTATTGAAAACCAGGTTTACAGTAATTGTGATCTTTAGATGAACCTGCATACACAATTTCATCCTGGTTGTGAGGCCATGCTCTGCTTATTTCCGTACCACTATCATCATTATCACTATCGCTTTCGATTTCAGTGTCACTTACCACTTCTATAATAAAAGCTTCATCTAAATACAAATCACGTTTTAAGTATTCTCCTTCTAACCTGCGAACGTGTTTACAATGCTGTGCCCACTCATAAACTGTAATAGCGTCAAAAGCTTCTCTAACTAAGCGGGGAATTTCAGCATTTTTGTGCTCAATATTTACATCAGCAACTTTTCTTATCATTGTGCTCCATATGAGTTCAATGGGATTGAGATCACAGTGATAAGGTGGTAAATATAAGCATTTGTGTCTATAATAGACACAAATTTTAGAAGACAATAATTGTCTTCTAAAATTTTTTCAATCTCATATAATTATACGGGTTCAGGCTTGTTTCTCTTAATTATTTCTAAAAGCTGAGGTTTAGTCAAATTCTCTCCGTAGTCAATTTTGTTTCGGGTCAACCATAATTGCATACCTTTTTTTAAGGAATTCGTATTTGGGACTTTATTCACACAAATACGGTGATAAGGAGCATTATCCATCACTATTATGGATGGCTCTCGTAAATTAGGCACAAGTTTTTCAATAACCCACTTTTTAAAGTTGGTACTACTCATCTCGTCGTGATAATCACCACTTTTTGTGTTTGATTTAAACACAAGTAGTGCATTTGTAACAAATCGCATGAACAATAATATATCATTGCCCTGCGATACAGGCTCCAATACTCCGTCTTCACCCTCTCCTTGCCAACATTTACCCGATGTATGCGAAGAGTGAATATAGGTCTCATATAAGTAAATTATGGGCCGGGGCTGGCGAGATTTATTATTTTTATCCACTGCATGCAAGTACTTAGCTCTCCAAGCTGATATTTCATTACGCTCCATAAGAACCTTCCGATTGGATTGAGATTTTTTAAAACGAAATCCCACCTTGTGAAGCAGCTTTCGCAGACTCTCTCACTGTCTTGTGTAATTTATTTCTGTCTTTAAGACCTCTATAAGCTTTTTAACAGTAGGGACCTCTTTTTTAGCAGAATATAATTCATGTACTTTCCTCCGTATACCTCCCATGTCAAAATCATCAACATGCACAAATCCACTTTTACGTTTTTTCTCCTTGCCTGGTGTCCGAATTTTTGTACCAGTTTCTTCTGCTGCGTGCCCTTTCTTAACTATTTTTGAAATTAGTTTATTTATTTATTTAATACTTTAAGCACACAAAATGTACAGAGGCGGACTTAATGCCATAGGCATTTTCTACCAGTCGACCTTTGGGTGATGCAGAGACAAACAGTGGTAGGTGCAACAGCGAGAGATGAGGAATAGATATATATTTAAATATAAAGATATAGATACATATAAATATAATATATACACCTAACTATATATAAATATAAACACAATAAATATACATAAATATACTAAAACAAATAAGACAAACCATTGGGAAACATTACCGTTGTGATGATACTGCCAGCTTCTTGCGAATGTGGTCGCGAACTTTAACTTTAAAGGATAATCGGTCGGTTGCCATCCTGATTTCCTGGGGGAGTGCATTCCACAGAGAGATAGACTGAACGAAGAAGGAAGAGTGAATGAAGTCTGTGCGGTGGGTGGGACATTGAAGAATGCGATTGTGAGATGAACGTAAATTTCTATTGTGGTTGGCGCAAATGTATTGAAAATGGGAAGCTAGGTAACTAGGGGAAGAGGGAGAGTCAAGAAATGAAAACAAGGTGGTCAGCGCCCTTTGCTGTCGGCGCTGGCGTATGAGCAACCACTGTAGAAGCGACCGATGCGCGGAGACATGATCGTATTTACGCAGATTGAAAACGAATCGAATGCAGTTATTGAGAAGACGGTCAAGTTTGTCGAGGAGATCTGCATTCAGGTCATAATAGCACACATCACAATAATCGATGATAGGAAAAATTAAGGACTGTACAAGCATTGTCTTCGTACTCGATGGTAATAAATTTTTCAGCCGGTACAGAGCCCGCAGCGTTCCAGTAACCTTCTGGCTTACCCTAGCGACTTGAGTACGCCAATTCAGGGTACTATCAATGTGTAAGCCAAGGTCCTTCACGTCAGTGCTAAAAGGAACGATCATTCCATTGAAGAGAACTGGTGGCAAGGTTATACCCACCACTTTGCTAATACCACGAGGACTGCCAATGATGATCGCCTGACACTTCGTGGGGTTTACACCAAATCTATCAGCCCAGGATTTTATAGCTATCAAGTCCTTATTTAATTTGTCGATAACATCAGGTAATTCATCAACCTTCCCTTGACAGTACAACTGTAAGTCATCTGCATACAGATGATACGCACACTGAAGTTCGGAAGTTAGAAGATTAATAAAAATAGAGAACAGAAGAGGAGAAAGTATACCGCCCTGAGGAACGCC